>OZ024760.1:19294371-19296871 GCA_964016885.1 Eledone cirrhosa
TATCGAGTCCTGTTCGGATTTTAGTCGTCATAGTTATTATTACTATATATATATATATATATACCGCGCGGTAAGGGTAAATATAGTAGGGACAGTAAACTTTTTTTAATTTATTTTTAATCTTTTTCTCTATTTGCTAAACCTTGATTATATATATATATATATATATATATATATATACAGCTCTTTAATGACTGCATCAGGTTGGCATTATTATGGGAAAAAGGCGGTGGATTGGCAGTATCGCTAGAGGGTCGGACGCCATGCTTTCCAGCATAGTTACGTCCCTTCACGATCTGAGTTCAAATCCCGCCGAGGTTGACTTTGCCTTTCATCCTTACGGGGTCGATAAAATAAAGTACCAGTAATGTACTGGGTTAATTTCTGGCTTTGTACCAAAGTAGAAACAATTATATATATATATATATTATATTATATATATATATTTATATATATATAATCCTTATAGACTCCTCTCCGGACTTTATTCTCCACATTTATTATTACTTATATCCACATATCAACAACAGATCTAACTATATATATATATATGTCACTATGGATTTTTATGCTGAATTATGGCTACGTAGAGTAGAGAAGGAAACAACACAGACTCAAGACATGAATTGTAACCTATCCCAGGGTATTAGAGATACTTATAGGAAGTAATTTTACTATATTTAGGAAACGTTCCTGTATTTCCCATGGGTATGACAGGAGGTGCCGTATGTTGAAAGGAAATGAGATCCAATTTACGAGATCTGAAAGCGCGTTTTACTCTTCTATCTGCCACACGTATATTTCTGAAAACTATGACACCAATTACCTCCCCCTGTTCATTGAAAGAAAAAAAAAAAAAAGAAACAATTTGTTGTTTACAGTTTAATCAAAGTGGGAAAGATTGGGTCAAGGTCTATCTTTATTTTTCAGGGCTTTCTTGGTTGGTAGGTGTAAAGGAAGAATTTATTTTCAGACTGGAAACTTGATTCGAATACTTACAAACACATTGGATTCCGCTAAACGCACCCGAGGACCAGATGGTGCTGTCATACCCGGTCATATCCAATCAGGAATATTTGAGACTCAAATAATCAGAATCAGGCATTCATCACCTTTTAATCATTTTCTTCTATAGGCACAAGGCCAGCAATTTTGAGGGAGGGGAAAGTGAATTAAACCGACCCCAGTGCATGGCTGGTGCTTTATTTTATCGACCCCCGTAAACTAACCTCGGCGCGATTTGAACTCAGACAGTAAAGGGCCATAGATCTATGCTTCGAAGCATGGTGTCCAACGCTCTACCGATTCTTCGAATCCACTGTCTTAATAATTGTTTCTACTTTTGGCACAAGGCCAGCAATTTCCCAGTGCATTACTGGTACTTTATTTTATCGACACCGTAAGGATGAAAGGCAAAGCTAACCTCGGCGTGATTTGAACTCAGAATGGCAAGGGCCGTAACTCTATGCGTCAAAAGCATGGCGCCCGACTCTCTACCGATACTGCCAATCCACCGCCCTAATAATGCTCTAACAATTCGGTCAGTCCGTCACTTTAGCCAGGAATTTTATAGTAGACACCTGCTCAAGATACCGTAGAGCTAGACTGAACCCGGAACAAACTGAATACGAAGCAAAGTCCTTAACTACTCAGCCATGTATAGGTACTGACGAAAACAACGCTCCAACTGAGCACAACACCCTAACCGCTTGGCCACATACTTCCAGCTACAAATGACGTAAGTACAATGATCTGGAACGCAATAAATACCCTCTACTAGGTTAAGCTAATTTTCTCTGTTTATCTAAATGTTCAATGGAGTCCTTTGATGAAGTGGAAAGAGAAAAAAGTAGAAAGAAATAGGACAGTTATAAACATGTTTTTGTTCAGACAATTTTTACTGAATATTTATTGTAAGTATTAGACAGACATAGCCAATAGACACTGTCAGATGTGTTGTCTGTACATATATATATATATATGACAGAGAGAGAGAGAGAGACGTGTTACTGTGTATAAACTATATATATATATAATGTAACATCTGACACCTGTGCAGATATAGCTGACCACATTCGAGGTTGCATCTCATAAGAGGTCTCTTTGGTGCTTTAGTAAATGGGGGCCCCGATACTATCATCATATATATATGTATACACACACACATATATATATATACTCATACGTATACAGATATATATATATATATATATATATATATATAGAGAGAGAGAGAGAGATTACAGTAATCAAAGTTCAGTTTAAGTCATTTATTTGCTTACAATTGTTTCCTCCAAACCGAGGTTTGGATTCTTCGGAGCAACTATTTATAACATACTTGACCTCCTTTTCAACCCAAGAGACACATAAAACATGCGCATATTGATCAAAATATATATCGTATATATATATATATATATATATATATACGATATTAACAAATGGAAACTATATTTATAAAACCATATTTATTTCATTATACATATTTCAAGGACACCAA
>OZ024760.1:19299371-19301871 GCA_964016885.1 Eledone cirrhosa
CACTCTAAACACACACACACACACCTCTAGAACCTACACACCACACATACACACACTCACACTCTCCTCACTCTAAACAAACACACACAGAGACAGACACACATACACGCACACCTCTACAACCTTCACGCCACACACACATATACACACACATACACACACACACCTCTACAACCTACACACCACACACACATACCCCCCCCCCCCAACACCACCACCACCACTCAGCCCTCCACAACCCACATACACATGTATGACAATATGCATGTATGAGATGTTCCAGAATATGTTCTTTACGCCATCTTTTGTATCACAATCTACAAATACGTGACGAAACTTTGCTTGAATTACTTAGAAAAATATTACTTCTCTTCCTCAATTACCATGAGAATGGTGGAATGGGAGAAATGGTAAATCGTGGGATAAAATACCCTCGTGGTATTTGTCTTGTGTTCTTTTATATTCTGAATTCAATCCACACCAAGTTCAACTTTGCTTTTCATTCTTCAGGGATCGATAGAATTAAGAACCATCGAAGAACTAGAGTTGTGAGCTTATTTAAATTACTTTTCGCCATTTGCCCCCCGAACTTGTTGGCCTTTTGCCTAAATTAGAAATCAATTATATTACCTTGAAAATCAAACAAGCACACAATGGTGGAATGGGAGAAATGGTAAAGTTTGGGATAAAATGCTATCGTGGTATTAGTTTTTGGTTCTATTATATTCTGAGTTCAAACTATATCAAGTTCAACTTTGTGTTTCATTCTTCAGGGGTCGATAGAATAGGGAGCCAGCCAAAAACTAGAGTTGGAAGTTTATTTAATCACGTTTGGCCCATCGCCACTTTGCCCATTTCCCCCCGAATGTGCTGGCCTTTTTTGCCTAAATTAGAAAACAATATTGATTGACTGACTTGTCATTTTATCAGTCAACCTGCTATTTGTTACAATTTCCAGTCGATTCATATATCACTTTAAAAGTGAATCACTGAACAATATGTAATTTTTGTGGGAGCCCGACGGCGGCACACACTCTAGCTAGGTCACTGGTTATAGTTCAACCTCCTCTGAACGTTAAAGTCATGGGAAAATAATTGTTTTATTGAAGAGAAAGCTCACAGTAAATAGGACACAGGACAATTAACTATAAATTGTGAAATTAAGAAAGTTTCAAGCTGGTATTTTACTACGAACTAAATACCAATAGTCACCCAACGAGTTTTACTGATAAATCGTTGTTAGTATTTTCTTAGTATTTTCTTAGTAATATAATATTCTTTGTTTAACCAACTTTTAAAAACAATTATGGGATTGTTAAAAACAATAATGTGCAAAATACAAACACGCGCGCGCACACACACACACACACACACACACACACACACACACACACACACACACACACACACACACACACACACACACACCAGTAATTTACTGGGGTCGATTTAATTGACTTCCCCCCCTCCCCCCCAAAAAAACATTGCTGGCCTTGTGCCTAAAGTAGAAATCCTTCTCATTTTTCTGTTATTATTCCTAATAATACTTTAGCAGCATAGAGTCGTGGCCCTTTACCTTCTAAGTTCATATCCCGCCGAAGTTAGCTTTGCCTTTCATCCTTACGGGGGTCGATAAAATAAAGTACCAGTAATGCACTGGGGGTTATTGCTGGCCTTGTGCCAAAAGTAGAAACATTATTATTATTATTATTATTATTATTATTGGTGGATTATTATTATTAGTATCGGTAGAGGGTCGGACGCCATGCATTGACGCATAGAGTTACGGCGCTTTTATGGTCTGAGTTCAAATCCCGCCGAGGTTAACTTTGCCTTTCATCCTTACGGGGGTCGATGAAATAAAGTACCAGTAATGTACTGGGGGTGATTTAATCGACTTTCCCCTCACCCCAAATTGCTGGCCTTGTACTTATATAAAAAAAACAACATTATTATTATGTTATCACTGTTATAATTATCGGTTTTATGAACTTGTGCCGTTTCTCATTTGTTAATACGTTTACTAAATGCGTTGTTGTTTGCTAAGTTTTAAAGTCAGATTCATTTCAAGATGATATCACCTGCGGGAAATGGCCAAATTTGCTGCAAACTTTCATTGTTTAAAAGGCAACTGATCGACAATTCAGTGTAATTCGTATTTGAGTTTTTCAATTTCTGGCTCCATGTTGAGTGACACCTAATTTTGAAAATTGGTATCGATATCCAATTACTTGTAATTTGTGTTTGTCAAGGTATTTCCTTCTTCTTTTCGTTTTTAGTGATTAATGTCTTATGTTTTAGGCAATAATGGCTTTCGTTATTTCCGCGTTTCATTCATCCCCTGTCTCTTATTTCAAATGTTACAACGCTCATTATTGTATCTTTACGTAATTGTCTGTTCAGATTTAATCAATTATAGGTCTGTTTTCACATTTACTTCCACTCTAGACCTGGCCGTCAGCAGAGTTCGCGACACAAACGATCTTGACAGCCATTACAA
>OZ024760.1:19307664-19325164 GCA_964016885.1 Eledone cirrhosa
GGGTGGGTCTACTTTGCCTACTTCCTCTCAGGTCACTGACCACTATAAACGTCAGTTCATTTGATTTGATTTTGTTTAATTTCATTTCATCACATTTCCAAACAATCGACAATTTGTTGAACGTATATCTGTGGATAAATCTAGAGAAATCTAGCGTTTTTTGACACAGAATTACTTCCTTACTCCCTAATCTACAGCTATTGTGGGAGTAGAGTTGAACTTTCCGCTTCTGGAGTGAACCTCGTGAGATTAAATATAAGGGGCCTCTTGTTAAACGTATAGCTGTGGAAAACTTTAAACGTTCTTGGACCCGGTAACAGGAACCTACCTACGCACTAGATGAATTGGCAGTATCAGTAGAGGGTCGGACGCCATGCTTTGACACATAGAGTTACCGCCCTTGCCATTCTGCGTTCAAATCCCGCCGAGATTAACTTTGCCTTTCATCCTTACGAGGTCGATAAAATAAAGTACCAGTAATTCCCTTGGATTATTGCTGGCCTTGTGCCAATAGTAGAAACAATTATTGAGGGCGGAGAAGACCACTCGCAGTGAAGTGAAATGGCTTATTGTCATATCTATGTAGGTGGAAACCTCTGGCGTTCTTGGTTCCCGAAATACAATCCGATTCATAGCTATAACCAGATGGACGAACTGTTATTATAATCCTGAAATATAGGGCGGTGGATTGGCAGTATCGGTGGAGGGTCGCACACCATGCTTTGTAGCATAGAGTTACGTCCATATACAGTTTGAATTCAAATCCCGCTGAGGTTAACTTTGCCTCTCATCCTTACGAGGTTCGATAAAATAAAGTACCAGTAATACACTGGAATAATTGCTGACCTTGTGCCAAAAGTAGAAATAATTATAATCCTGCAATATACATTAATGGGTCGGCTAGTTAGAAGTAATTATGAATCACTACCTCCTTACGGACAACTGACGCTGCACTATAGGTCCGAACATAGAAAGAGCCGAACCCCAACTGTCATTTCCCTCCCCCCACCTCTCTCTATTATGAGCAAATAAGGTCCCACGTGCTGGCCGCCCCACGGCCCGGTGGTAGAGTTAGTCACCCTCAGGAGTGAACGTCATGAAGTGAAATAGCTTTTTGTCAGACCCATAACGATGGAAAACCTCTGTCGCTCTGGGTTCCCGAACCACCTCCTCTACTTACTGCTATTGAGTTGAGTTGAGTTGAGTTGAGTTGAGTTGAGTTGAGTTGAGTTGAGTTGAGTTGAGTTGAGTTGAGTTGAGTTGAGTTGACACACACACACACACACACACACACACGTATATATATATATATATATATATATACACTCATGTATATATATATATACACACATAATATTTGAATACTGTCGTTCAGTTGGACAATTGTTTCAGGCCAGGTGAAGAGGGAAGCCTCTGCGTGGTTGCTTGATTTTCTAAAAGTAGCAGCCAACTCTTCCTCAGCAAATGCCGTAAGGTTTTAATGTTGAAAAAGTGATTGATACGCAATCATGCTGAATATTTGATAGATATGGGATGGCCACGACTAGAAAACTAAGATCGTAGGTCTACAGGATAACACATATTTCTATAAATGTCTTTCATGGGACTAGAGGTGGAAGGTTTTCTGGATCTCTGTGTTCCAAGTTCAAATTGCCCCTTCTGACACTGGATAAAAATAGGGACATAGTATGACTAGTGTTCCTATCATTAAAACTCCCAAGGGACTTTTCTAAGAGTTACAACCTGATGGTTTCTATGAGGTACAACCTGATGGGAGGGCTGGATCAAACCTATGGAGGAGTGAGTGGCAACAATCACAACAATCACAACCACAACAACAGCCACAACAACTACAACTACAACAACTACAACAACTACAACAACTACAACAACCACCACAGCCACCACCACAACCACCACAACCACCACAACAACCACAACCACAACAACCACAATAACAACCACAATAACAACAACCACAACAACAAGGGCACCTACACCAGTAATCAATATAACAATTTTATTTTAAGGTACCTTTCCCAGATTCTTTGGCATAAATGAAAAATGATATTTGTTTTGTAAGATATCTAATTTACTTTTAGATATTTTATTCGAGAACAGCAATTTTTCATTGTTTCTCTAGAGTGGGTAACATAAGTGCTGAAAAAAATATTTTAGGTTTCTCATTAAAAGGAAATAACTGAAATACAGTTCATATGACAGAAGAAAAAACTGTTTTTTAAAATAAGGAAAGAAGAAAGATGATGAGAAAATAATTACCTACACCGTTTTGCACACGTAAAATATATTTTTCACTGAAATAATTACGTTGACGCCTGTCAACGTTTTTCACTGAGAAATTGTCCAATAATTTTAAAGCTAAAAATACTATACACTCCAGAAATAACCATGAAAATAACAACTTCATTTAAAGTATATTGATTAGTAATTTCGGCACAAGGCCAGTAAATTTAAAATAGATTCGATCAACAAAATTATTCGATCAACCTCCCAGTAGTTTATTTTATGGATCCTGAGCAAGGTGGTTGAATAACATTCATGAGGCTGGCTGGGGATCCAGCCGGATCAGTTGGAGACGGTTGCTTCTGACAGGACCCACTGGAAGGAGTGTTTGAGAACTTTGCCCACCCTACGACTCTCTCAGGAATAAGTGGGCAAAGAAAATTCGGAAGGATAAAAAGCAAAGTTGACCTCGATGAGATTTGCACACAACGTACAGAGAAAGAACAAATACCGGCATGACACTTCGTCCAACGGTTTACCAATTCTGCCAAGCCATCCACTGTATATTAAATTTCTAACAAGATATTTGACGAGTTGTAGTGCACCTGAGCTCTGTACACAATAATTTCATTATTATTATCATTTATATTTGGTGAACCAATCGTTGGGGTGTTGGAGAAAATAGCTTACCCTATTTATTTGCGTTCATTTACATTCTGGGTCCAAACTCAGTTCAGAAAGATTTTGACAATCATGCTAACGATGTCTTTTACGTTGTCATTAGCTCTAGGTCATCTCCGATTCTAACAATTTTTTTTTACGCTGATTTTTGCCATAGATCAGCTCCAATTGAGTAATCCTATAGCAAGCATGTAAGACAAGTCGAAGTAGCTGTGATTTAATACAGCAAACGTTTATGTATTCTAGTCATGATTCTCGTGTTTTATTTTGTTATTTTCAAGCACAACATATCCAAAACTACATTATGCAACGTGTCTTTCTATGTTTCACCACCGTGGGTAGATCTGACTGTTATTTTCAGAATATAATTGACAGCATAGAGGTTCCCTCATTATTAGCTCGTTTGTCATATTCAGTTTCCTATATCTGATAGAAAAGTAAAGCTATTCTTAGTCTATGTTATTGCCTTGACAGTGTATATAGTGAATGTATTTCATTTCACTGTGGTTGGTAAATGGATATACACTCAATTCTGGGAAAAAGATTGACTCCGTAATGACTTAAGGCGGATATTAAACTATTATATACATATGTTATATTATAATATATGCGCATATGTATGTGTGTGTATATATATATATATGCAAAAGCTTTATTTAAAATTGTTGGGTTACAACGAGTAAATATTTTATAAATGATATAAAAGCACTCAACAGTTTCTGGAGTAGGTTTACGATATTAAACAAATGGAAACTATATTTATAAAAAAATCAACTTTTTAAATGGAAGTTGCATTATTATAAGGTATGTCAAAATTATTTATAAAACAGCTTATGTATTGTATTTTGTCTGAGGAAGGCATACCATATTTTTAATATGATATCCCAGAAATATATATAACGAAATAAATATGGTTTTATAAATATAGTTTCCATTTGTTTAATATCGTATATATATATATATATATATATATATAGAATAAGGAAAAGCGAAGTAGTTTCAGATGTTCAAGTCCTTTAATAATAATGCTGTGATATATATTTCAATGACGACACTGGCCACACTGTTCTGTGTGCGAGTGTCGTGACATCATCAGACAGCTTGTTACATAATAAGGTTATGTTTCCGAGGCAATCCAAATTGAATCGACATGGGAACGGACGAAGTGTGTGCTTTTGGGTTCTTCATCCGTTCCGGAAACAAAAATATGATAAACCCCTATTTTCCTGCACCAAATCGCATTTGAACAGAAGCCCCCTCAATTCAATCTATCCATGGACAGATGGACAATCACATGGATCATTTTGCATATATATATATATTATATATATATATTATATATATAATATATATATATATATATTATATATATAATATATATATATATATATATATATTATATATATAATATATAATATATATATATAATATATATATATATATATACTTATATATATGTATATATATATAAATATATATATACACTCAAACACACACATATATATATATACTTATATATATGTATATATATATATATAAATATATAAGGAAGGAGTTGTGGTAAGGAACCAGATAGACCATAACGCACCAGAGTACTCAATACTTAGAGTGGGTAATAGGAGGAAGTATGACCCCGACGGCAGAGCTCAAGCCGTTTCGGCGGCTATTTCTGGACTAATATAAGAGTATTTTTTAGACTAAAAATACTCTTACTTTCGTCCAGGAATAGCTGTCGAAACGGCTTGAGCTCTGCCGTCGGGATCATACTTCCTCCTATTACCCACTCTAAGTATTGAGTACTCTGGTGCGTTATGGTCTATCTGGTTCCTTACCACAACTCCTTCCTTATATATTTATATATATATATATACATATATATAAGTATATATATATGTGTGTGTGTTTGAGTGTATATATATATATTTATATATATATACATATATATAAGTATATATATATATATGTGTGTGTGTGTGTGTGCTTGATTTCTTATCCGATGTATTCATAAGCTGGGAATCGCCAAAGTCAGCAAATGAATCCATTTATTAAATATACATCAAATTTGTTTTTAGAATATTATATTTATTTTAAATAAAGTACCAGTAATGCATTGGGTAATTGCTGGCCTTGTGCCTAAAGTAGAAACAATTATATTTATTTAAATAAGAATAATAACAATAACAATAATAATATAATAATAGTTGTTTTATTGACAATGTCGTCTCATATATACAATTCAATATGTGTCATATAAAAACCGAAATGAAAAGTTAGGAAACATGTGGAGATGTACATATATGTAAAATGATAAGGGGTGGGACAAAACTGTAATATAATATATGAAAACATGATAAAACATTCGTTACACAAGACAAACAAAGGGGCAAGCCGGGTACACACAGTTTAGACACCTCCCCCAACTATCTCGATCGACTAAATTCTTACCCGTAGACGTTCTGCAAACTGGGTTCTCCAAATGCTCTCAGTTCCTTGCCAGTTGTGTGTGAGAGTTGGATGTTCAAGACTGAAAGTTTTAACATTTATTTCATGAAGTGTCTTGCTCAATACCACAACGTGATGTCCTGTCCGGGAATCGAACTCCCGACCATTTGATCGCGAACCACGTGTCTTCCATACAAGGTTATCTGTCTCTCATGCAACCCCTAACTTCTAAATGTATGGGTTTTACACAATATCTGTATGTACATCAGTATGTGTGTGTCAGGTCACCAGTTGGTGCTACTGGTAACATGTATCCCAGTACAATCTGTCTCATGGTCTGGTCGTTGGCCACGAAACTGGCAACCCCACCAAGGTTTCTTGGTGAGGAGGGTGACTTTGGACATCCTGCAGGACTAAAAACAAAACCTGTCAAAGGGCAAAGGAGCTCTTAAGAGTCAATGGCCATCCAAAATCACCGGGAGAGATGACCCCTTAGCCTTTGTCAAGGCAGAATTCTAGGAGAAGGAAAACTCTGATATAACACCTGCAACCATGATGGTATCCAATGATGTTGACTTGTTCTTCTTTTTGGTAAATATCATCTTGGTTAAGAGAGTGGGACTGGCTTTGGGCAGTGCCTTTGCTCACTATAAAAGCTTCACGGCACAGGCATTGCTTTATATCTGGAGATCTCTCTGCACTTGTCGTCACATGGTACCATGGGGCCAGCACTATGTGTCAGTAATTGTCACAAGTGTAGTGTTTGTACCAGAGTTTTCAAGTCGCTGGCTGGACTAAAAAGTCTCACTCGTTCAGCGCATCGGTAGGGGTTCTCCTACGTGGATATAAAGTAGTGGCCGTACTCGAAAACGAGTTGGCAACCACCACATATATATATATATATATATAGAGAGAGAGAGAGAGATTTTGAGTTTATGTTGGTTGTATACCAACACCTCAGTATGCAGGCTGGAGCACTCGACGAAGTGCGCAGGTTGGTTTGGTTACTCCGGAGTAGTGTAAAATAAAATTAAATAAAAAGTCAAATGATTAAAATTTAGCTTCGTTTATTACTGCTATATATATTTCAGTGACAGCCATCTTTGGCTGTGACCTCTTCAGGCAGTTTGAATTAGTATGGTATAGACAATTACATATGTTGTTGAGGTGTATAATATTGTCAATACTCTGATATGCCCAGTTCCTGGTTGGGTTGTTATTTCACTGAGGAACTGGAATCATACTTTATTTTATCGACCCCCGTAAAGATGAAAGTTAATCTCGGCGGGATTTGAACTCAGAATGGCAAGGGCCGTAATAGTAAGCGTCTAAGCATGGCGTCCGACCCTCTACCGATACTGCCAATCCTTATATATAATGATGTTTGGGTAGTGCAGCATGTACGTACAAGTTCTGTAATGGAGAATAACTGCACTAGCCACAATGGCCTATGAAAAGCACATATACATACATATATACATACATACAAACATATATATATATATGTATATATATATATATATATATATATATATATATATATATATGTGTGTGTGTGTGTGTGTGTGTGTGTGTGTGTGTGTGTGTGTGTGTGTGTGTGTGTGTGTGTGTGTGTGTATATGTGTGAGTGTGTGTGTGTATATATATGTGTGAGTGTGTGTGTGTATATATATGTGTGAGCGTGTGTGACTATACTTCCTTCAGGTGTGAGCGTGTGTGACTATACTTCCTTCAGGTGTGAGCGTGCATATATAACTGTGTTGATGTATGTATGTATGTATGTATGTATGTATGTATGTATGTATGTATGTATGTATGCATGCATGTATGTCTTAAATATCGTTTTCTGATAATATGCATAATTTATTTTCTTTTTTTTTTAAGTAAACAATCTTTTCTTCGTCCTATTCAGAAAATGTTTTAAAACATTACAAAAAAAAAAACGAAACCCAGAAAATTTAATAATTTCACCAAATGTTTGACACTTTTTCCTCCATTTTAATTATCTGGGCATCAACCTCACCCTAAACAACAATATCTTGCTCCTTGTTTTCTAGAGTGGGTGTCTTAATAATAGTTGTTGGTGGAAGTAGTTAGGCGTAAGAGATATTAAACTATTTACATAAAAGACATACGCCCCAAAAAATTTCTATTCAATGCATTCATCAAAACAAAACGAAACGAAAATATTTTGGACAAAAATTCTAAATTCTTCTTTCTTTGATTATTCTCACTTATATTATGGCTACCATTTATTTACTTTATATTTTATTCTATAATTTATTCATTTATTTTATTATTTATTTGTTTGTTTGTTTGTTTGTTTTTATAATTTTCTAAATGAAATGAAAACATAAGTGAATATTCTATTAAAATGGACAATTATCTTGTTTTTGGTTGTGTGTATTTGTGTGTATGTCTGTATGATAGTGTTTTTGTGTGTATGTATGTGCGTGTGGTGTGTGTATGTATGTGTGTTTGTGTGCGTATTTGTGTGTGTGTCTGTGTAATGAATCTCTGTGTGTATTTGCGTGTGTTGTTTGTAAGTGCATGTTTCTGTCTGTTTGTGAGATTTCACGTGTGTGTGTCGTGTGCGTGTGTGTATATATGTGTTTGCGTGTGTCTGTAGGTGTGTGTATGTGTGTGTTTGTTCGTGTGTGCATTTTTTTTTTTTTTTTTGCTAATTACTTAGAAACCTAGACAGTGTTTATTCAAAGGAATCCTTGCCATAGAATGGTGTTTATCGTTCTGGCAGTGGGCTTTTAATCTAAAGCAAGTTGATTAACCTGGAGCTAGAATAAAATTAATAAAATCTCTACAGCAGCAATAACTACAATATCAACAACAATAACAAAACAACCACTACTACACCCAATACCACTCACAACAGCAATAACAACAACACAATGACTACCACCATGTTCATCAACAATAACAACACAACCACTACTACCACCAACAGCATCAAAACTACTACACCACAACCACCACAACAACATCAATAACAAAACAAACGCTGTCGACATCACCACCACCACCAACAACAACAACAAAACCAACGCTAGCGAGACCACGGGCAATAACAACAACCAAACACATCACCACCACTATCATCAAAACCGCCACCGCCATAGTAATCATTAACAACATCAACGACAACACTGCAAAAATCAACAGCAATACTTCTTCCAATAAAAACAAAACTACCACCAAATACTACAACTTCTACTAATACCAACACACCTCTGCCAAGACAACCACCATCATCAGCATCACCATTAACAATAACAACCACAACCACAACACCCAAACATCACAACCACCACCAATACCACTTCCAACACCAGCAAAATTACCACCACTTCTACTAATACAGACACAAGCCCAGCCAAGACAACCACCACCAACAACAACAACAACAACAATACCACCACTATCAACACCACCACCAACAACTACAACAATAACAACAACACCCAAACATCACCACCGCTATCAACACCACCACCACTACCACTATCAACACCAACACTACCACTATCAACACCACCACTACCACTATCAACACCAACACTACCACTATCAACACCACTACCACCATCAACACCACCACTACCACCATCAACACCAACACTACCACCATCAACACCACCACTACCACCATCAACACCAACACTAGCACCATCAACACCACTACTACCACCATCAACACCACTACTACCACCATCAACACCATCAACACCACCACTACCACCATCAACACCAACACTACCACTATCAACACCACTACCACCACTATCAACACCACTACCACCACTATCAACACCACTACCACCACCATCAACACCACTACCACTACCCCCACCACCATCAACACCACTACCACCACCAATAATACTACCTCTATCAACACCACTATCAACACCACCACTACCCCCATCAACACCAACACTAACACTATCAACACCACCACTACCACCATCAACACCATCAACACCACTACCATCAACACCACTACCACCACCGATATTACTACCTCTATCAACACCACCACCAACAATAACAACAAAATGTCCACCACTTCTTCTTATACAGACAGAAGCCCAGCCAAGACAGCCAACAACAACAACAGCAACAACAATAGCAACTACAAAAGCTGACATGATGTTATTTATTCCATACTTAATAAAAAAGATCTGATTTTTCAGTTAATTAGGAAAGTGGGTCTTTTTTCCACTTTATTCCTGATGTTATTTGACTCAACAGACGGCTGTCCAGGAATTTAGTCTCCACCAAATCTCAATATGTTTGTAAAGAATGAAACGAGATAATTTTACTATAATAATATTGTCTACTTTTTAACACATGGACAGCAATTTGAAGGGAAGGGGATAAACGATTAAATCGACCCCAGTGCGTTACTGGTTCTTGATTTAATCGACCAAGTAAAAAAGGCAAAAGCTAATCTCGGCTGAAACAAATACGGCTTAGCATTTGTCCGTCACTTTAACAATTCTTCCATTTCAGCACCCTAATAACAATAATAGGACTAATTATTTCTATATTTAGCACTGGTCAGTAATTTGGGAGTCGGGGAAACCCGATTATATCGACGCCAGTGTGTTACTGGTACTTTATTTTATGGACTACGAAATGATGAAATGCATAGTTCACCTCGGCGGGATTTAAACGCAGAACGTAGTTAGAATGTCTTAGGAAAGAATCGCTGGACAGATATCAGAGGCAAAATCGACCGGCAGGAAACCCAGGAATAGACCCCCAAGCAAGATGGTTGGATAACATCCAAGAGCATGTCTGGTCTCGCTTGGGGATCCAGCCGGATCAGCTGGAGACGTTTGCTTCTGACAGGACCCACTAGAAGGAGTGTTTGACGGCTCTGCCTCCACGACCCTCTCAGGAATAAGTGGACGAAGAAGAAAGAAGATTCCTTGAAAACTATTTATTGGCGATAAATATTGGGTCATTTTGACATGTTACACAAGGGTCGTGCCTTGGAGAGGAAACTGGATATTCCAGCAATATATTTAAAACTATACATCACAGCCTATTGTTATCTAAACCTCGGTTTCCACATGAAAATAACAAAAGAAGATAGCTTTCTTAAAACAAAATGTGCCAACTTAAAGAGCAGAAGTCGATACAAATCTAATCTTCTTTGTTTCTTTTACTATTATACACTTTTACTCTGTTCCTGGTTTCACTCAGTAGAATGTGGCAAATCTCAGGATTTAGTTGATTATATCAACCCTAGTTGTCGTTTATATCAAGTCTTGTATATATTATATCGATGTGGTTTTGTCGAAATAGTAAGTTAGAAGATGTAAATGTAGACATATAAGGCTGATGAAAATACAACGGACATACATACATATTTAAATAAATACGTACATAGTCACAAACACATACACACACACACACAGACAGACTCCGTTAGTCATAAGTACATCGTGTCTCCGGGTTTAAAACAGAATAACTTAAGGAAAAGACTCCATACATAACATGACACTATATGAATTTAATGAGTCGTACACTAACACTTCAATGTATTATGCTGAGGTCGTACTTCCGCTGATGAAATTCAATGATGCAGAAACATGTCCAAAATTGTCTGCCGTATTTGCTATAAAAAATAAATATAGAAAAGTACTTTTAATCATCGACTAATAATATTTTTTATCCTCGCATATTTCTTCCTCTTTTCATGAGTTTACTATGAGTTCCCACATTAAGTGTTGCGTCTCTCTACTTAATTATAATATAATTATTAGTGAACAAGATGAAGGGAGAAGTTATGTTTGTTGGTGGACTTAGTCACTTTGAAATAGATTGTCATGTGAAAATGTATCGTGAGAAAGAAACGCTACGAAACCCAGGGTAAAGACATATATCGAAAACAAAAGAGAAGAGACGAGATCAACGTCTCTTATTTAAACCGGCTGTATCCGGCCAGAATTCTTTCCCCCCCCTTTCTGTTCAAACCGGCTGTAACTGGCCACTCATATTGATGTTAAGGTATGGTACTCAAAATAAATAATATCAAAATCTCATAAATTCGATATTATGTGAGGTAAAGCCTTTACCATGAAAATATAATAGTATATATAGAGTAATGTGAATGTTATGTGAGATATTATGTGAGGTAAAGCCTTTACTGTGAAAATACAACAGTAATATAAATTGTTTAAGGTTAATGAATTTTACAGCCATTTTTTTTCTGCTATAGATTTGATCTCTTATTTTGAACATTGATACAATAAGGCCTAGAGCCCATCACTCTTTCTCTTCTTCCTTCCATACTTCGGTCACCCCCAGAACCCTTGCTCTTCCTTTCATTTTCCGATTTTAAATATCTCTAATATTTTAAAATTAGTTTGTAAGCGGCTCCCATTCGCTCACAATAGTGAGATATGTAGATATATGAGATTAGACATACAATACAGAGAGAGACAGATAGGGCACCACCACGGATGTACATGATAAAATGACAAGTCAGTCAATCATATTGATGGCCTCTTCACAGCCACGGAGGACAGAATGGATAAGGGGTTTCCCCAGAGCTCGGCAAGGGAGACGCGCTGGAAAAGCCATTCCAACTCGCGAGGCTCACACCTGCGGCTGGCCAGCTCAGCGTCTATCGTGGTGAGTAGGGAAGTAGCCCTAAGGCCGAGGACACCAGAGGTCTCCACTGCTACAGGTAGCCCGCTCAGCGCCTATGGTGGTGAGTAGGGAGGTAGCCCTAGGG
Organism: Eledone cirrhosa; assembly: GCA_964016885.1. Taxonomy (NCBI): domain Eukaryota; kingdom Metazoa; phylum Mollusca; class Cephalopoda; order Octopoda; family Eledonidae; genus Eledone; species Eledone cirrhosa. Next base: position 19,319,795 of record OZ024760.1, read on the forward strand.
CCGAGGACACAAGAGGTCTCCACTGCTACAGGTAGCCAGCTCAGCGCCTATGGTGGTGAGTAGGGAGGTAGCCCTAGGGCCGAGGACACCAGAAGTCTCCACTGCTACAGGTAGCCCGCTCAACGCCTATGGTGGTAAATAGGGAGGTAGCCCTAGGGCCAAGGACACCAGAGGTCTCTACTACTACAGGTAGCCCGCTCAACGCCTATGGTGGTAAGTAGGGAGGTAATATCTCTAGTGTTGTTATTTGAAATAGATTTGGTTATGGTTTTAAAAGAAAAATGTTATTGTTTATAAAACCTTTTAGAAAAAAGCGAAGAAAGAAAGAAAAGTATGAACGGAGAGCTGAGGAAGAGAGGGGAGATGAGGAGGATGTGATGGGAAGAAGGAGAGAAGGATGATGATGCGGAAGGGGTGATGGCATGAGGAAGTGGTGATGGGATGAGGATGAAGAAGGGAAAGGTGAGGGCGAAAAGGAGGAGGGTGACGGTGAGGAAGGGGAAGCAGAGGGGAACGGTGAGAGGGATAATGATAAGGAAAAGGAGAGGAAGAGTAGGAACATATTCCGGTGTCATGAAGTGTGAAGTTACCGCGAGTACAAAAACAACACCACCACCACTAATATCATCACAATCACCACCACCACAACCACCACCACCATCACCACCTTCACCACCACCACCCTCACCATCACCCCCAGGATGGGACACCAGTCCCTTATATATATAATCTAGTTGATCTCTTATATCCTTTAAATTAAAGATAACTTAGCGGACTTCTTGCATGTTAAATATATATTACAAGACAAATTCTTTCATGTTGATTCAAAAACTTCCGGAACAAGAATTTGTCAACATCCGGGGAGCCTCATTTCTCAAAATGACGGCTACTGTAATCTAATCAATTGCACACACACAAACGCATATATATATATATATATATATATAGTTTTAATATAGATGAGATTCTACAGGACGAGAACTGTTTCATTCATTAGAAATCATCAGGAATCTGGGTATCAAAAAATAAATATGGTATTTATAGGTCTCTACAAGTGGGAGGAGAGGGTGGGGAGTGGGATGGGTGCAGGTCATAGGTTGATAGAAAAGGGAATTCATTAAAAGCTAATTCTACAAAGCTATAGTTTATTTTTATTTTTATTTATATTTATTTATGTTTTTAGAGTAACAAAGGCAGACAGAATTCTATAAACAGGTTCCGGATGGCATACCATTCCTTGTCAATAAGTTTCTCTTAAGCTAACAGATGTCTATAAAATCAGTGGGGGGTCAGTCATGGTCGATAGAATTAAAGAAAAGGGAGATTCTTTAAAAGCTAAAGTCATTATATATATATATATTTATATATATTAGAAAATAGAATAGCTTTCACCGTCTCGTCTTTTTCCATTTATCTGAGGGTTCTAAACCCCATTATCAGGCTAAAATTCCTTTAGTCAAAAATACGGTGAAAGCTATTCTATTTTCTAATTTCAAACCTGCTCACTGTTTCAAAACATACTTACTTGATATATATATAAATATATAAATATATATATATATATATATATATATATATGTAAATGAAAATATAGAAATTAATGTGAGCAAGAAGCCAACAGTATCTCATAATATATAAGTGACTATAACGTCAAAATGGAAAATAATTAACGTAAGATATGTGAAAATACATATATATATATTGTTATACTTGGGGAGGGTCATATTTTTGTAATATTGCCAGAATTAATAACAGAACACACTCACTGTTTGGTTGGTTTTCGCTTCTCGCTGTCTTTTATATCTGCGATCTAACTTAATCGGTCCTCAATGTTATTAATTCTGGCAATATTACAAAAATATGACCCTCCCCAAGTATAACAATATTTGTTTCGACACACGATTTCATATAAAAAACCTCGCTAAAGTAATTTATATATATATATATGTATGTATGTATGTAGTGTTTGTACCAGAGTTTTCAAGTCGCTGGCTGGACTAAAAAGTCACACTTGTTCAGCGCATCGGTAGGGGTTCTCCTACATGGATATAAAGTTGTGGCCGTACTCGAAAACGAGTTGGCAGCCACATATATATACTTTGCGTCTGTTGTAGGTATATCTATATACGGATTTATGTATTTGACGATCCTATTTGCTTATTTGCCCATATATATATGTATATGTATAAAATGTGTGTATATATATATGTATAAAATGTGTGTATATATATATGTATAAAATGTATATATATATATATATATATATGTGTGTGTGCATAAAATGTCTGTATATACATATATCTATGTGTGTTAAGTATTTCCGAAGAAAAAGCAAAGGAAAAAGAGTGCTCTGTGTATAAAACAGAGCTAAATATATATATATATATATATCGATGAGGACAGTCAGTTATGAAAGCTTGAGCTCTTCAGACGATAAAACTTGAAATAAACATTGAAAATTAACAGGAAACCTTTAAATTTCGAAAAATCCAATAATTTCCCGATATATATATATATATATATATATATATATATATATATATATATATATATATATTATATATATATTATATATATATATAAGGGAGAGAAAGAGAGAGTCTGCCGTGCTGAGACCGTGGAGGACACTAATTGTGTGAGTACTCCATACATGGGAAGATGTAGAGTCGGTATAGGTGACCGCGACGCCAAGTGGTTTCGGCTTGTGTGTTCAGTAATCCTTAAATACATTGATTATATATATATATGTATATATATATATATATATTTGGGTCTCTTCTTGCTCACATCTCACACACATCAACACGGTCTGTACCTCTCTCGCTCATGAAATCCACCCAGCTTATGCTGACCGGACTACCATGTTGCTTGTTTATTTTCCTTTCTTTGGTTTGCTTTTATCCTTCTATGTTGTTTTCTTGTCCCCCTCGTCTTACGCGAATTCTGGTCCCAATAACTTTTTTTAGTTATTGCTCGCACCAACCTGAGGTATCTGATTTTTAATGCGATGAAATACCAATGATGGTTGGAAAATCACTGACGAAGGACTATTTTTATCATATGTAACCCATGTGCAAACCACGCAGTATTCTTCTTTCTTCTCATGTTTATATATATATATATATATATATATATATATATATATATATATACACAAACATATATAAAACAAAGAGGGGGTAGTAAGAAACCAGGTGGACCATAACGCACTAGAGTACCTAATACTTAGGATAGGAGAGTGGGTAATAGTAAAAAAGGGTCAGGACCCCGACGGCTGAGCTCCGGACATTTCTACAGCTAGATCTGAACATGTTTACGCTTGGTGGGTTAATACTATAATAAGAAACAGGATCTTGAACGGCTGGAACTCGACCGTCGGGTCCTGACTATTTCTCTCTCTCTCTCTATATATATATATAGGAGTAAGTAAGACCCCGACGGCTGAGCTCAAGCCGTTTCGACGGCTAATTCTGTACTGAATTCCGTACAGAATTAGCCGTCGAAACGGCTTAAGCTCAGCCGTCGGGGTCTTACTTACTCCTATTACCCACTCTACTACCCTAAGTATTGAGTACTTTGGTGCGTTATGGTCCACCTGGTTCCTTACCACTTTTCCCTCGCTATATATATATATATATATATATATATATATATATTATATACATTTAATTATGTAATAAACAACATAAGACAATTATTCCATTTACGAAAGGTTTCACGAAGACAGACGAGCTCAACAGAGACGTCTGAAATCGTGAAACCTTTGGTAAATGGAATAATTGTGTTATGTTGTTTATTACATAACTAAAAAGCTCTGTAGCATACATAGAGCACTCTCCTTTCCTTTACCCTTCCTGCGGAAATACTTTATATATATATATATATATATATATATATATATATCTACATATATAAACTAAGCATGTAGAAATATCGGCTCCTGTATGCCTTCCTGTGCATTAGGTTTTTTACAACATCTGTAAACTCTTTATTTGTAGCTAATATCTGTTAAACCCAGATTTGAAGTCCCTGGGTTTCATTATATTTCCTGTCATTAATATTACCCGATATATTAAAACTTCTAGAACAAGCATGGCCAACCTTTTTTGAGCAGTGGGCCGCATAAGATGTGGATCATCATAAGGCGGGCCACACTACTAAAAAATGTACCCGATATATCAAAACTTCTAGAACAAGCATGGCCAACCTTTTGCGAGCAGTGGACCGCATAAGATGTGGATCATCATAAGGCGGGCCACACTACTAAAAAATGTACCCGATATATTAAAACTTCTAGAACAAGCATGGTCAACCTTTTTCGAGCAGTGGGCCGCATAAGATGTGGCTCATCATAAGGCGGGCCACACTACTAAAAAATGTACCCGATATATTAAAACTTCTAGAACAAGCATGGCCAACCTTTTTCGAGCAGTGGGCCGCATAAGATGTGGATCATCATAAGGCGGGCCACACTACTAAAAAATGTACCCGATATATTAAAACTTCTAGAACAAGCATGGCCAACCTTTTTCGAGCAGTGGGCCGCATAAGATGTGGATCATCATAAGGCGGGCCACACTACTAAAAAATGTACCCGATATATTAAAACTTCTAGAACAAGCATGGCCAACCTTTTTCGAGCAGTGGACCGCATAAGATGTGGCTCACTACTAAAAAATGTACCCGATATATTAAAACTTCTAGAACAAGCATGGCCAACCTTTTTCGAGCAGTGGGCCGCATAAGATGTGGCTCACTACTAAAAAATGTACCCGATATATTAAAACTTCTAGAACAAGCATGGCCAACCTTTTTCGAGCAGTGGACCGCATAAGATGTGGCTCACTACTAAAAAATGTACCCGATATATTAAAACTTCTAGAACAAGCATGGCCAACCTTTTTCGAGCAGTGGACCGCATAAGATGTGGCTCACTACTAAAAAATGTACCCGATATATTAAAACTTCTAGAACAAGCATGGCCAACCTTTTTCGAGCAGTGGACCGCATAAGATGTGGATCATCATAAGGCGGGCCACACTACTAAAAAATGTACCCGATATATTAAAACTTCTAGAACAAGCATGGCCAACCTTTTTCGAGCAGTGGGCCGCATAAGATGTGGATCATCATAAGGCGGGCCACACTACTAAAAAATGTACCCGATATATTAAAACTTCTAGAACAAGAATGGCCAACCTTTTTCGAGCAGTGGGCCGCATAAGATGTGGATCATCATAAGGCGGGCCACGCTACTAAAAAATGTACCCGATATATTAAAACTTCTAGAACAAGAATGGCCAACCTTTTTCGAGCAGTGGGCCGCATAAGATGTGGATCATCATAAGGCGGGCCACGCTACTAAAAAAT
>OZ024760.1:19335164-19337664 GCA_964016885.1 Eledone cirrhosa
AAACAATTATTTGTGTTACTCTTGTTGTTATTGTTATACACCTTGTTTTGGCAGTGTCGTTTTGCGGCATAGATTTACGGCCCTTTACGTTCTAAGTTCAAATCCTGCGGGGTAAACTTTGCCTTTCGTCCTTACGAGGTCGATAAAATAAGTACCAGTAATGCAATGGGGTCGATTTAATCGACAACCCCTCCCCCTCCCTACACACACACATACACACTTCAAATTGCTGGCCTTGTGCCTAAATCAGAAACCATTATTATCATTATTGCGGTAGATTGGCAGAATTGGTAGAGCACCTGACACCATGCTTTGTAGCATAGAGTTGACCCTTTACGTTCTGAGTTCAAATGCCGCCGAGGTTAGCTTTGCCTTTCATCCTTACAGGGTCGATAACATAAAGTACCAGTAATGTACTGGTGTTGATTTAATCGACTTTTTCCTCTACAGTACAGTTTAAATAATAATTTTATTTTTTTCTAATGAAATATTTTAATTTCTAGGAGATAATTATTGGTTTCTGATTTTGGCAGAGGGGGAAGTCGATTAATAGACCCCAGTGCATTACTGATATTTTATTTTATTTTATGGACCCCCGAAAGGATGAAAGGCAAAGCTAACCTCGGCAGGATTTGAACTCAAATCAGAAGGAAGAGACACAACTTGGTGGGGCTAAATAATAACAAAAACCGTAACACAAACATCAACATCTCTGTAGAAGAGTGTACGAGAAATGAGGTGTTACAGAATCTCCTAACCGCAGTGTATTACTGGTACTTTATTTTATCGACCCCGTAAGGATGAAAGGCTAAGCTAACCTCGGCACGATTTGAACTCAAATCAGAATGCAGAAACACAATTTAGTGGGGCTAAAAAAACAACAACAACAATAACAACAATAAAAACAACAACAATAACAACAACACCATTAGTGTAGAAGATTCTGGGAGATAGGAGGGGTCACAGAAACTCTTTAAAATCTACAACACCGCTTAAATAATAATTGTTCTTTTTTTTTCTTAATTAAATATTTTAATTTCCGGGAGATAATTATTAAAAAAGAGATATTTCAAGATATATGATTTTATATCTAAACATTTTCTATACGGAGACATTCCAGATATATTTCTGAGATAAATATAAGAAAGACTTGAAATAATTTATGATGAGTCACAATAAATATTGTTTTAGTTTTCTTATCGTAATTATTAAACTCATTCTTTCGTTTTCTGATCCACGCACAGATAATTTAAAATGGAATTTAAAGTGGAGTTTTAAAGTATGACATTTTTAACTGCAAACAATTTCAAAAAAACATTCTGCAAATCAAAACTTTCTCTCTACACATATAAAAACATACACACACATACATATATATATATATGTACGTACACAAATATATACATATATATACGCATAGATGTATATATATATATATATATATATATATATATTTACATATACCTATGTCTATATGTATATATGTATGTACTTACATATATATACATAAATATATATTTATATACTTACAAATATATATGCATAAGTAAATATGTATATACTTACATATATATACATATGTATGTGTGTGTGTGTATGTATATGGGTGTATATATATATATATATATGTGCATATATATATATGCATATGTATATATATATAAATGGAATAGAATGAAACGAAATTTTATTTCTCACTCTTAGCACGGCACTTACTTAAATGTAAGTATGTATGTATACGTACATACATATATGTATACAGACGTACAGTAGTATGTATATATATACATACATGCACACATACATATGCACGTATCTGTTTACCGAACATTTATTATAATGCTCGGTTTCTTTGTTTGTAACAAACCAGGCTGTTTGTTTGTAAACAAACAAACAGCCCGGTTTACCGAGCATTATAATAAATGTTCGGTATACCGATACGTGCAATTATATATGTGTGCATGTATGTATATATATACATACTACTGTACGTTTGTATACATATATGTATGTACGTATACATACATAGATGTGTGTGTGTATATATATATATATATATATGTGTGTAGAAGACTTATAATGAAACAATTGTTTGGAAAGAGAGATATACTTTAACTTTAATTATATCTCATAAAATAATACAACTGGTTTTTCCACATTATACATATTGTTAGCACCCCAAACTCTTAAATTGGGTTTATATTTCAATATAACCTAATGTTTGTTGAGTGAGATGGTTACCAGTCAGAGTTTAGCTTTAAACTATCTCTGTTATTGTATATATATATATATATATATATATATATATATTGGAAAATGTGTGTAATCCTTGGTACAGTTAGGTATATTAAGATAGGGGGGAAGAAAAAATGGCTTCACTTGTGCTTTCAACAAATTTATTTTCTTCACAAAATCCAAAAAGAATTTTTCTTAAAAAAAATTATTTTATAAATTAAGTTGTTGGTTGTTATATATATATTTGATCTTATAAATTAAGTTG
>OZ024760.1:19345164-19350164 GCA_964016885.1 Eledone cirrhosa
CTGTTAGCCCCCCTTCTCCTGTCTTCCTCCTCAACCCCCCCCCCCCCCTCACACTTCGTTATTTCTGTGAATGGCTTAACAATAGTCACCATAGACTAGCATTTTATTCAAGATGTTGCATTAGTTTCAGACATCCCCTCCGCTACCACCACTCTACCACCATACCACCACCTCTACTATACCACCATAACACGACCTCCACTATACCACCATACCACCACCTCTACTACCACCACCTCCACTGTTACCACCACCATAACACGACCCCACTATACCACCATCACACCACCTCCACTATACTACCACCTCCACTACCACCACACCACCACCACAATACCACCACACCACCACCACAATACCACCACCTCCACTAGCACCACACCACCACCACACTTCAACCTCCACCACCAGCACCACCATACTACAACCTTCACCACCACCATACTGCCACCTCCACTTCCACCACACCACCACAATACCACACCACCACCACTACTATCACCTTCCACCACCACCATACAACCACCTTACCACCACCACCATACCACCATTTCCACTACCATCACCCCTCATCCGCCCACCTCACCCTCTTCTCCACCCCCGCTACCCACCTCACCCTCTTCTCCCCCCCCCCGCTACCCCCCCCCCATCTCGACACTTTCTTCTGATGTCTTCCCTCGCTAATGAATAGTGTTCAGTCGTCACCATCATCATAATCGCCGCCTACTTTTTCATCACCACCATCACCATCATCATTATTCAACTTAAGCAATTTTCCCCTCCAGGAAGTCTTATAGAAACACATGTTATAAAACAAACAATTCAAATCATTATTATTATTATTATTATTATTATTATTATTATTTAAATAATTTAGTCTGAGTAGGAGGAGAGTCGGAGTCAAGTGTAGAAGGCTAACCCTTTCAAGGCCATCCTGACTGATGAAAGTAGGAAGAGAAGAAATTACTTTTAGATAAAAGACATGGCCTGATTGCTCACAACACAGTGAGACTCTCTAAAGAACTCAAGAGCCAGGTGGTGGTGTTGTTAACCAAGCAATGGTGTAAGCTTTATTACTTCAATCGATCACAGATTTTCTCCGATACTGTTGAATAGAGTTCGGATTATTGGACGGAATTCGTTGTCAATCGCGTAAATCTTTAACTTACTCGGGGACGGTATTCGCCATATACAGTGTCCAATTCCCGGTAGCGGCAGCTGTCAACGTTTTTTCCTTCCTTAAGGGTAGTTTATTAGATTTTCTAAAAGTATGTGTGCGAAGAGTACATCTTATAAGCCTTTCTGGTGATTTCTCCCGATTGAAACAGTTCTAGTCCTTTAGAAGCCTTTCTATATTAAATATATATATATATTTGCTGTGTATTTGCTGGCATTGGCGTACATCTGTACGCATATGTTAGTAGATATACTAAATTCTCTCTCTCTCTCTCTCTATGTGTGTGTGTAATAGAAATACACACGCACACATACATCCATATACATATATATATAATAGAAGTACGCGCAAACATATACACACACACATATACACACACACACACATATATGTATATATATATATATATATATATACACACACACACACACACAGATATACATGCATATATATATATATATATATAGAGAGAGAGAGAGAGAGAGAGAGAGAGAGAGAGAGAGAGAGAGACATGTATATATAATGTATTTAAATAGCTTTGAGCGAATTTTGAATTCTGAATATATGCTAACTTAAAATAAACTGCGGTTCAATGTAGATTTTCAGTCTTTCGAAGCTAACATACTTTCAAAATTCAATAGATCTGAATGTTCATCTATACAAAGAGCTTCCAGAAAAAGATTGTGTTGACATGAATGCACAATTCATATATTTTGACAGGTTTATTCATTCAGTGAAAGCCAATATTGAAAGAAAATTATAAATATTCACTCATCTTAAACGACATTTTTCTGAAATATTAATGAGGGCAGCATTCATATTGCTATAATGATTCTTTTTGAGGTTTTATATATATATGTGTATATATATTTATATATATATGACAAGCGAGTTGTTTGAAATTTACTAGAAATAGCTTTCGCCTTATTTTTGATTAAAGAAATTTTAGTCTGATAGTGGGGTTTAAAATCCTCTAAAAATAAGATAAACTTGCTTGTTATTATACTTGCTATAATTATGTAGCTTCTAATTTGAATGTAAAGGGGTGGGTGCTGTGTTGGTGTAATGGTAGCACAGTGGTCTGGATAATGAAACATGTCTGTGTGTGTATATATATATATACAGACACGCATATATATATATATATATATATATATATATATATATATATATATATATATATATATATTTCTTTCGCCCCCTCTGTAAGTTACACTTTCTCTCGACTGACCGCTTCCTCGCACTTCCACTCACTCACTCTCTGTTTCTCCCCTTCTCACTTCCTCCCGTTTGGCTTACAGTGGGTCTCTTCTTGCTTACATCTCACTCACGCCGGACGTCTGTACCTTTCGCTCATGAAATCCACCCAGCTTATGCTGACCAGGACAACCATGTTGCTTGTTTATTTCCCTTTCGTTTGCTTTCATCCTTCTATGTTGTTCACTTGTTCCCCTCGCTTTACGCGTTTTACTTGTCCCAATAACTTTTTTTAGTTATTGCTCGCACCAACCTGAGGTATCTAATTTTTAATGCGATGAAATACCAATGATGGTTGGAAAATCACTGACGAAGGACTATTTTTATCATATGTAACCTATGTGCAACCACGCAGTATTCTTCTTTCTTCTCATGTTTTATATATATATATATATATATATATATATATATATATATATGTAGGAGGCGAGTTTTATTGTAGTACAATAAAGCAATGCAGATATCGGATAAGAAGCACTCTACAGTTTGTAGGACTGGAGTATACATAATATATAAGAACAAAAGATGGTTAAAATATAATATGTTGATTTAAAACTGTACTATCCACAAGTGTTTTTTAACCTTCATATCATGTCTTCCTATTTTATCTGATGAAAACACAAATATTATTGCATGATGATATTTGTTTTTGAAATGCGCATAATAAAATACATGGAACTCTTTTAACCATCTTTTGTTCTTATATATTATATATATATATATATAAACTCAGCTACGGATATATTTAAAGCATTTAATAGCTTCAGTACAGCTATAAGAATAGTTTCAATAAATCTACTCTGTCATCTCTTATAGCTATATATGCTCTGAGTTGTTATATGTCGTCCTTATATACATCTCTTCTTTAAATAACATCTCTTTTGTATTTCTTTTTATATCTATAATGACATAAACACATTCAGCTTGAAACTATTATTACTTCTCGTATTAAATCTCCTCGGATTGACTCCATGTGTGTATAAATATATATATATATATATGTTTATTAAAATAACAGATTAAAGTTTAAGCAAAGAATCGCTGCTTTCACCCTTAACGGGATCTTCTGAAGATCTGTTAGGGTGAAAGCAGCGATTCTTTGCTTAAACTTTAATCTGTTATTTTAATAAATATTTGCTCTACGGTTCTTATATATTTGATATATATTTATCCTTATCGAGCCCTCTTTGGTTTTAGTCTTCAAATTTATTATTATTACTATATATATATATATATGTAGATAAATCTACCAAAATGTACGGTAGTGTAACATCAAATTTTCGTGTACTTTTTACCCACTTGACCTATTTTCATCCCCAAAGTAATCTGTTCATTCAAAATACTCTTTCCATTCAAAACTGAACTCTGCTTTCCTCTACCGCTAAATTAAAGTTCCATTACTACTATTCTACCATCTTGACCACTTACTACCTTTCTATTGGTCAATTCAAAACCTGTTCCCAAACAGACCTATTATATTAAATCTTTGTTGGTTTTTTTTCAATAAACAAATATCATTATTTCTGAAGACAGCATATATATGTGTAGGTATGTATATTCCCTCTGATAGTTTGTAAAAATTTTACATAGATCTATATGATATACATACCAACACAAACATATATATCCTAGAAACGATCGTAAAATGATGAATCTTTTAATATAAGGAACTGTTTCTTTGTTTTTATTCATTATTTTTATTAATTTATATATATATATATATATATATATTCTCCCGTGTATCTATAACTACTAGCACACTGTATCATGTACACAGATCAGTATTCTAATGATTTGGTCAGGTATCGACTGTAATTAAAATCGAGTGACGCAGCTTTTAAGGATCAGCGATTTTTAGACACACCGGACTACTGAAACAATTGTTAATTCTTTAAATAAACCCTATTGTACAGTCGACCACGTTATTCTTCACTCATTTACTATATATATATAGTGAGTGTAGTACAGTGAGTTACTGGTGTTGGTACCAAGTAAAGTACTCTATGCATAGACAGAATGTATATAATAGAAAAAAAGCGAGGAGGTTTCGTTTACATATGAAAAACATTTTTCATATGCAAACGAAACTCATGTAATCTACTTTATATATACATACTACTGTACGTCTGTATACATATATGTATGTACGTGTACATACATATATTTAAGTAACAGCCGTACTAAGAGTGGGAAATGAAATTTCGTTTCATTTTTTTCCGTTTATCGTTTTCGGTGCACCCGGCCGATTAACCCACTCGATATGCAAATTGGGCTACTCAGCCGTTAATATGCATAAGGTAAGTATATACGTTCACAATCTGGCAGGAAGGTATATGTTGCTGACGATAGCTAATAAGCTTGAAACTAGTACAGCGTTCCTTTGTCAGTGTTGAACAAACGAGCAACGATGGTTGCTGGACACTACGGCTTAATACGGGATGTTTGTTTACAAACACACCAAGCATTATAATAAATGTTCGGTGAATCCATACGTACATATATATATATGTGTGCATGTATGTATATATATATATATATATATATATATATATATATATATATATAT
>OZ024760.1:19357664-19372664 GCA_964016885.1 Eledone cirrhosa
CCCCCTCTCTCTCTCCCTCTCTCTCTCCCTCTCTCTCCCTCTCTCTCATATTTTCTTATGCGGATGACAACGTTGAGGGTGTTGCGGTGGTGTGATGTGGTAGTATGGTGATGTAATTGTGTGGTGGTGTAGTGGTGTGGTGGTGGTGATGTGGTGGTATGGTGATGGGGTGGTGTAGTGGTATGGTGGTGTAGTGGTATGGTGGTGTAGTGGTGTAGTGGTATAGTAGTGTAGTGGTGTGGTGATGTGGTGGTATTGTGGAAGTACGATGTGTGACTTTGTTCAACTAAGACATGTTTCCGCTGTAGTCGTGCAGAGAGAGAGAGGGGGAAAGAAAGAGGGAGACAGAAAGAGAGAGAAAGGAGGAAGAGACTAAACATAATGAATAGGCATTGATGTCAAGGACATTTTTATAAAGTTGGTCTTTTTGTTGGTGTTGGTGTTGGTGTTGTTTAGCCCAAATCCTATAGTGTGTAAGCACACTTATGAAGAAAAGCAAACTCGTAATTTTTCACCAAGTAACTCACACTTATTTCCATAAAATAAAATATCTCACTCTACTCTACGCATAGAGATCTATAAGACATATACCACCATGTGTTCCACAGCAACATTCTTTGTTGACTGAATACATACGTGTGCCTTTTTCTCTCCCTTTTATTCCCGCATATTCCCCGTTCCTTCTTCTTTTCAGTCTTTTTTATCTTTCTCTTTATCTTCTATTTCTAACTCTATCTTCTGATGAAGGACTAGTGTCTGAAACGTTAAGACTCTCTTCCTGCTATTTCAAGCGTTAAACTAATATATTTCTATGATACAGTGTATCGTTTGCTTTGTTATTTCTGTTTACCCTTTACACACACACACACACACACACACACACACACACACACACACACACACACACACACACACACACACACACGTGTATATATATATATATATATATGTGAGTTCGTATCTAGCTGTCGAAAGGGCTAGAGCTCAGCCGTCGGGGTCTTGAATCTTTATATATATATGTGTGTGTGTGTGTGTGTATAAATATGTATGATGCATACATATAGAAATACACATATATGTATGTATAAATATATATGTATACTATACAGTTACATATATATATATACACATATATATATATATATATATATACACACACATACATATTCACATGTTATTGGGTCGATGAACATTTATTAAGATGTATATCAAGGTATATCTATAAGTTTATTTGGTGTTAAGTGTTCACTGTTGCAATATATAGTTATTCGAGAAGGGAGGTAATTCAAACCTCATGAAAGTGAATGTCTAACTAGGATTTCATTATTTCACAATCAGTAAAGCAGGGTCAGACGCCGTGCTTTGCAGCAAAGAGTTGCGGTCTAAGTTCAAATCCCGCCGAGGTTAACTTTACCTTTCATCCTTACGGGGTCGATAAAATAAAGTACCAGTAATGTACTGGGTAATTGCTGGCCTTGTGCCAAAAGTAGAAACAATTATTTCACAATCAGTATATTTCCAGTGTTTACATGGAGGCAGCTATCATTTTAATGAAGAAACGATGTTTTTATAAGGAAAATGAAATGGAACTGTTGGTTTTATTTTTAAGGGCGGTGGATTGGCAGTAACGGTAGAGAGTCGGACACCATGCTTTACAGCATAGAGTTACGGTCCTTTACTGTCTGAGTTCAAATCCCGCCCAGGTTAACTTTACCTTTCATCCTTACGGGGTCGATAAAATAAAGTACCAGTAATGTACTGGGTAATTGCTGGCCTTGTGCCAAAAGTAGAAACAATTATTTCACAATCAGTATATTTCCAGTGTTTACATGGAGGCAGCTATCATTTTAATGAAGAAACGATGTTTTTATAAGGAAAATGAAATGGAACTGTTGGTTTTATTTTTAAGGGCGGTGGATTGGCAGTAACGGTAGAGAGTCGGACACCATGCTTTACAGCATAGAGTTACGGTCCTTTACTGTCTGAGTTCAAATCCCGCCCAGGTTAACTTTGCCTTTCATCCTTACGGAGTTGATAAAATAAAGTACCAGTAACGTACTGGAGTTGATTTAATCGATTTTCCTCTCCCACCAAATTACTGGTCTTGTGCCTATATAAGAAACCATTATCATTTCAAGGAAATATTTGGTTGTCAATCGACTGGTTTATGCCAGGAGTTTTCTCTCACACACACATACACACACACATATCGACCATATAAGAGGCAAAAATCCCTTTAATCGGGGCCAATAGAATAAAGTACCAGTAAAGTACTTGGGTTTATATAATCGACTCTCCCTTCCCACAAATTGCTGGCCTTGTGTCTAGATTAGAAATCATTATATGCTAATCACTGAGGCAAACGCATGCGCAGACAGGTAAACATACTGAAGAAACACAAAATGGAGTAAACAAGACAAGAAAGAAGAGGAGACGCAGAGAAGAAGAACATTGAGGGGTTCACAGAATATTTTACTAAAAAACTTTGAGGAACTAATAACAAATAATCAAATAGTGAGTGTGTTTTTATTGGCAATATTAGCAACATAACCATTCTCAAATACAGACCTGTCAACGCTCCCCGTCCAACGGAGAGATCTCCCACCCATTTTAGAGTGGGCGAGAGATGTCTTCTCTTGTAAAAATGGGTATAGTCTTCATTATGTAAAATCTCCCCATTTTGCCTCATTTCTCCTCGTTTTGGGGGCACTTTTTTTCATAGTAATCCCCGTTTGGGTTTTAGAGGTTGGCAGATCTGGGTTCTGTTATACATAAAATTCAGTAAACATTAAAATATTTGTAGCCATTGCATTTTTGGTATTTTGTTAATTTTTTTTTTTTAAAGACTCTAACTAGGTTATGATTTGAGGGAGATTTAGGTACTAATTTTAGCAAGTCAAC
Organism: Eledone cirrhosa; assembly: GCA_964016885.1. Classification (NCBI taxonomy): domain Eukaryota; kingdom Metazoa; phylum Mollusca; class Cephalopoda; order Octopoda; family Eledonidae; genus Eledone; species Eledone cirrhosa. The sequence goes on from OZ024760.1 coordinate 19,360,566, forward strand.
TGATCACGTAGACGAGATTATTTGATGTAAATCTTTCGTGAAGAGAAAGAAGGGAAAAACACTGCTGTAATTAATATTCCGTCAACATTAAAAAAGTTTGCAGCCATCGCATATTTTGTGTTATTCGTAAAACATGTGTGACCTAAAAACACACACAAAAACTTCAACTGACTATGAACATTTAAAGTTTTACTTATCTAAAGGTTAGGTCAATAGATTTTTCATATGATGGAACACAGGTCTGACAGCACCCTTTCAAGTCGTAACTATGGCACTTTGATAAGAAACGGTGGGTCCTGGTTTATGCCAGGAGATTTCTCTCATAAATTTTAATGCTTTAAAATTATTTGCGAAAAAATATTTTAAAAAAGGTTTTATATTTTTATTCATGTTGCATTATATAACCATTTATTTCGTGTTTCATTTAAATAGTGTAATTGTTTGTAATCCAGGCTCTTCTTAGAGGAATTTTACGCTGCAGATCAAGACTGTTTTCGGACAGAGAGAGAAGAGTGAGGCTCTTCGTAAAATTCAAGAAGGAAGGAGAAGGGTTTTGTGAGTGGAAGGACGGGCAGGTTGTTTTATATTCAGGGATACCTGGCTTGGTTTTTCGGGTTCGGGGTCGATGTTTCAGCTAACCCCCTCTTTTATCGGTCCTCTTTGTAACCCTTTTAAATTTATTTATTGTGCATATTAGGGCTGACGTTTTTAGTACTTCATTCTCTATCTTTAGATCAATTTTGCAACGTTTTGGTCTCTCTATCTCTATATATATAGTAATAATAATAAATTTGAAGACTAAAATCCAAAGAGGGCTCGATAAGGATAAATATATATCAAATATATAAGAACCGTAGAGCAAATATTTATTAAAATAATAGATTAAAGTTTAACCACCTAAGAGAACATTAGTCAACTACTTCTTTTATACCATAAACGTGGTCCTGTCTTTGCGTGTAATTGTTTTTCACCGCTCCTATTAATGACGTATCGTCTTCCTGTCTTCCTCTGGTTGCAACGTTTTTTGAAATATCCACTTCTGCGTTTACAGATTGACTTTGTTAGTTTCAGAAGATCCCGTTAAGGGTGAAAGCAGCGATTCTTTGCTTAAACTTTAATCTGTTATTTTAATAAATATATATATATATATAGGCATAGATACAAAGATATATATAATATATATAAAGATAGTTAGATATATATATATATATTATATAGGGCTTCCTGATGATTTCTCCCGAATGAAACAGTTCTAGTCCTGTAGAAGCCTTTTCTATATTAAATATGTATACCCTGCTTTGTATTGAGTACCTTACTTACTGTGGTTACTCCTGATTGAACCCGGGATAAGTTTTTTATATATATATATATATATATATATATATATTACTTCATTGTGCTATGGCGTTTGGTTTGGTTTGGTATTTCTGTTTTTATTTCACATATATATTCCTATGTGACCCTGTGATAAATAGGCGAAACTCCAGAGTAATAAGACTTACTTTTTAGCCTCAATATAAATTAAATATATATATATTTACGGTCTGAGTTCAAATCCCACCAAGGTTAACTTTGCCTTTCATCCTTACGGGGTCGATAAAATAAAGTACCAGTAACGTACTAGGGTTGATTTAATCGACTTTCCCCGCCCCTAAAATTGTTCGCTTTGTGCCTTAATCAGAAATCATTATCCTATAAATTGACATTAATGCTTTCTAGCACAGTTACGTCCCTTTACGGACTGAGTTCAAATCCCGCCGAGGTTAACTTTGCCTTTCATCCTTACTGGGTCGATAAAATAAAGTACCAGTAACGTACTAGGGTTGATTTAATCGACTTTCCCCGCCCCTAAAATTGTTCGCTTTGTGCCTTAATCAGAAATCATTATCCTATAAATTGACATTAATGCTTTCTAGCACAGTTACGTCCCTTTACGGACTGAGTTCAAATCCCGCCGAGGTTAACTTTGCCTTTCATGCTTACGGGGTCGATAAAATAAAGTACCAGTAATACACTGGAATAATTGCTGGCCTTGTGCCAAAAAGTTGAAACAATTATTCTATAAATACACTCGCGCTTCAACTCGAATTTCGAGACAACGCTTTGTTTAATATTTATTTATTTACAATCAACATTGACAAATATAATTCTCCTTTAGGACACAAAATACACAAATTTATGCTCATTGCTGCACACATCGCAGCAACATGTGATCATCTGGTTTAAATGTGGTTAATGCTTGCATCCTTACAGCTGCATCTGTCATGATAATGTCAATTTGAAACCTGCAGCTATATAAACAACAGCGATTAATGCAGGAGATAAACAAGAGAGAGAGAGAAAGGACGATAGCGAGAGAGAACGAGGGAGAGAATGAGAAAGAGAGAACGAGAAAGAGAAAACAAGATGTCCTCCCAAGCAACATTAAAATTACAAAACACTGGGAGAGGCCAAACGTTTGTTTATATAATCCCAATAATTTCAAACTTGGTTGATTTCTTTTTAATATCACTCAAATAAATTTTTTATGCCTCGTATTCTTTACTAATTTGAACTTAAATCTCCACATGAGGTCTTTTCTCTCCGTCTCTGTGTCTCAGCCTCTCCCTCTCTCCTTCTGGCTCTCTCACTCTGTTTATCTATTTATCTATCTCTTGGGCAACGAGGAAACCGTTGCACACACATTGGTACACTGCTCGGGCATTGCCGATCTGTGGGGCTATGTCGAACAACTGCTGTCAAGGGTTAGACCGATCCCGTTGACCACCGAGTCTATTGTAACGATCAAGCCGCCTCCCCTCTTCAAAAACGAAGGAGAGGCGGTGTTTCTGTGCGTAATAGCCATGGCGAAAGAGGTTGTATGGTGGACGCGTCTGAAAGGACTGAGGTCAGACACCTTTCTCTCTGGCCAACAACTGGTCCGTTTCTTCCGATATCATTTCGGAAGAAGGATCAGGATGGAGAGAGAGGTGCTGCACCCCAGCCGTTTTTATGAAAGATGGGTGAAAGTGGCGAGAATTGCCCGTGTGAATGGGCCTTCACTCTACATCAGACTATAGGTGAGGAAAATGAAAGATCAAGGGAGCACCCCCTCTCTGTGCTCCTGAGGAGAAGGGTTGCACACTTTTTTTTCGGGGGTGTGTGCGACCCCTCAAGGCGCCTCCTCCCTATTGAGGATTTTGTTATAAAATTTATTTTGTTATATTTTATTTTTATATTTTGTTATTGCCTCCTCCTTATTGAGGACGCCTTGTTATGTAAACTCCCCCACTGTACTTGTCCCACTTTTTGATGCCCTGGTGGCAAATAAAAAGAAAATTATCTATCTCTTATTGTTTCATTCTCTCTTTTCCTTCTCCAATCTATCTCTTATTGTTTCGTTCTCTCTTTTCCTTCTCCAATCTATCTCTCTTTCTTTCAACCTCTTTCTCTCCCCCAATTTCTCTATCTATGTATCTCTAATTCTGTATCTTCGATCTCTCTTTCAATCTCTCTATCTCTTTCAATCTCACTCTTTCTCTTTCACTCTCTCTCTCTAGCTATCTATCTCTCTCGCTATCTATCTCTTTCTCTCTCGCTATCTATCCCTTTCTTTCTAACTATATATCCCTTTCTCTCTAACTATCTACCCCTTTCTCCCTCTCTATCTCTCTCGCTATCTATATATATATATATATATATATATATATATATATGTGTGTGTGTGTATTTAGGATTACTTTTCAGTTATTTTATGGACAATCCGTTAGCTGATATTGTAGTATAAGGAAGCAATGACAGTTCACTCATTAGTAACTAGTTAACTGAAACTAACTACCAAGTAATATAATGACTTCACTGAAAAGGATTTTAATAAAGAAAAAAATATTAATACTTTGTTTTCTTTTCAATAATTCGTATTTCATACATTTCAGATGTGAACAGCAATGGGTGTAAAATATGTGATCATTGGAACATCTGTAAGCTGTATAAGCCCAATCTAACGAATTGTATGTGATTATGGTGGGAGGAATGAAGCCTAAATAAATATTTATTCTACGCTAAACACGACGGAATTGGTAAGTCACTGTTAACATTTTTAACACGAGGAGCACTAAAAAATTAACCATATATATATATATATATATATATATATACAGATGTGAGCTTCAGATTACGATTGCGCAAAGGTTTTACAATATTTAATGCAGAGTATTGAGGGTATGATATAACCTGTAGATTCGGCTAAAGAAATGTCAAACATACGAATGATGGAAGAATTCACTCAAATCCTACATTTATCAGAACCTGTGGTTATATGGACATATAGGCAAAGGTAGTTAGTCAAATACCAAACTATGAGTGTAGTACATTTGATCCTAGACCTGGTGAATCCAGGCTTCTTTTTGTGTCTACGAGAGTTACAAAGCTTGGCTAGATGTGGTTCCGCCACATCTGAACACATATTGTTCTCTCTCTCTCTCTCTCTCTCTCTCTCTCTCTCTCTATAAAAGAAGAAATTAAAAGATGGTTAAAAAAGTTCCATGTATTTTATTATGCGCATTTCAAAAACAAATATCATCCAGGGACGATATTTGCGTTCTCATCCGATAAAATAGGGAGACATGATATGAAGCTTAAAAAAGACACTTGTTAGCAAGGTAGTGTCTAAACAATATATATATATATATATATATCTTATTATGTCCACAGGAGTGTCAGTTTCAAAGCTTGGCTAAATGTGGTTCCGCCACAGCTAAACATATTGCTGTCCTTTCTCATTAAACTCTGCCAAGTCCAATACTGTGCAGGGGTGTTCCAGCCGGGGGCATATCAGGAGATGTTACATAGTCTGTGGTTCGATGCCGCAGTCCAAACCGACCTAGGTTAAACACCAATGCTAATTTCAACAGACGTAATAACACAATGTATTTTATAATACCTGCTTTAATTATTTCAATATTGTTCACGTTTGTTTAGAAACATAACAAACTTTATTTAAATAAATATATTTGAAATAATTTATATTTAATGTATATTTATTATACGAATGTATCATAAAACAAAAATTAATTAATTGTAAATATACTGTTGAAACCTCATTGTTAACAAGGCTTTTGAAATTTAATATTTGTAGCCACTTTATGGAGAATATCTTTACACAATCCTATAACAATAGCTTCAGGAGAAAACCTAAAATAAATAAAGTAATTTTATTTCATACATTGTTCTTAATTCCTCATAAAATCTTGTTAATTCCATTCTCAGACAGATATGGTGTTGTTAATTTTAATTTCAAATATCATGAAATAAATATAGAAAACATAAAAGACTTGTTGTAAGTATAAATTTTAAAGTAGAATAGAAATTTCGCCGTGGGAATTTTGTTATTCTTTTAGTACACAGAGAAATGTTGCAATAGACACACTCCCACACACACACATATATATATATATATATATATGTCTCTCTCTCTCTCATATACCGACAGTCGATTGACAAGATCCCAGACATCATGAGTTTAATGAGTGGGCTGGATCTCGTCAAATAGGACTGAGGGAACGTGTCCCTTGGTCTTTCTAATTGCTAATACTATCTGTCGGTTACAAATCCAGGCATGAGCGACGTGAAATAAAGTGTCTTGCTCAAGGACATAACGCATCGCCCGGTCCCGGAATCGAAATCACAACCTCACGATTTCGAATCCAATTCTCTAACCTCACACACACACACACACACACACATATATATATATATATATATATATATATATATATATATATATATGAGAGAGAGAGAGAAGTGGTAACACAACAGTTAGTTCACCATACCTTTCTCTCTCTATATATATATAGGAGTACAAGTTACAAATGGTATTAGGTTCACGCTTAGTGAGAGTGAAGGGTATGGGTGCGACGTTTAGGGCATAAACCCTTCATCAGGAGAGTGGGGGAAGGTACTCCATGAGGGGGGGGGTGACATGCAAATTGGTATTTACAACATACGTTTTTTAAAATCATTGTGTGTGTGGAAAACAGCAATCCTAGGGAATATCTAATTGTCTGGATCGTTATAATTATTATCATACAGGGTCGATAAAATAAAGTACCAGTAATGCACTGGGATAATTGCTGGCCTTGTGCCAAAAGTAGAAACATATATATATATATATATATATATATATATATAATTGTTTCTGTCTCTGATTTTTCGGACCCATGGGTTTTTACATATTCCTTTGTTATATTCCAATACCTGATGATATCACCGGATTCATATGGAACCCGGTCATTGAAATGATCATAGTATAATAAACCTTTCAAGGATTTACACCAGTCCAGCCTCCTGTTATTTTATTTTATGTATATATATATGTGTGTGTATATATGCTGACATTATAAATAGTTACAATATAATCACCATAGTTCCATAGTTAGTGTTTTTTTTAATGTTTTAATGCATAGCTACATCACGATTACCATACTTACTAGTACCAAGCAACACCGTAGTTAGTGTTATAATACAGATAGGTTCAGCCTTATAGTCACTATATTTAACTAAACTTTTCTTCACAGCCGAAAGTAAAAATGCATGAAGAAAAAGTTCACTTTATATACTTAATTTTTTTTTCCATGTATTATCAGTTTTTTTTCTTTTTTCTTTTGTCATCGTGAACTTTTGACGTTTTTGTAAATGTTAGGCGTCTAATAAAAACAAAAGACATTTAGAATGAAACACAGTTATTTTTTAAACTGTGTAGATGGCCTATATATCGGAAGACTGCCTCTACGAAGTGAAAATTGGTATAATAATAATAATAATAATAATAAAAAGACAATAAATTTTGCTTAAGTTAACATTTTTTTAGTTTAAAATATAAAAAATTAAGCCGGAATTTACGTCAAGTCATCACAAGTGATTCGAAACTCCGTCTTAGTCGACTGAACTTCATTATAATTAACACTAATTAGGACGGATATTTGCGTATGATAGAGTCAGTCAGTCAGTTAGTCACCGCAGAGAGTAAGGGTTAATATATGTTTAATAAGATGCACATCATGTGCAGTGAATGTAAAATGTCGTGTTTATCAAACTTTAACTTTTCAACAGTGCTTGAAGCATATTTTAAAGATTTCTTCGTTTTTATGTTGTGTTTAAATATATATATATATATATATATATATATATATATATATATATATATATATATATATATATATGTATATATATAAATTAATAAAAACAATGAATAAAAACAAAGAAACAGTTCCTTATATTAAAAAATTCATCATTTTACGATCGTTTCTAGGATATATATGTGTGTGTTGGTATGTATATCATATAGATCTATGTAAAGGTTTTACAAACTATCAGAGGGAATATACATACCTACACATATATATGCTGTCTTCAGAAATAATTGTTTCTACTTTAGGCACAAGGCCAGCAAATACCCAGTGCATTATTGGTACTTTATATGCTGTATGCTGTCTTTAGAAATAATGATATTTGTTTATTGAAAAAAACCAACAAAGATTTAATATAATAGGTCTGTTTGTGAACAGGTTTTGAATTGACCAATAGAAAAGTAGTAAGTGGTCAAGTTGATAGAATAGTAGTAGTAGAAATTTAATTTAGGGGTAGAGGAATGCAGACTTCAGTTTTGAATGGAAAGAGTATTTTGAATGAAAAGATTACTTTGGGGGTGAAAATAGGTCAAGCCGGTGAAAGGTACACGAAAATTTTATGTTATTAAAGAATAATGCTAATGTTAAAATCTAAGGAGAATAAAATTTTACGATAAATGTGTTAGTGAAAAATAGCAATCTTATTTAAAACATAAGGAATTTAGATCTATAAAAAGAAATTAAATTAATTTAATTGATAGGTATATTTATAGGGATAAATTTATATTAATTCATATAGATATGAAAATAAGAGTTAGATGTTATTAAAGAATGTTGTTAAAAACGGGGGGGGGGTGTATTAGTGAGAAATAACAAACTTATATAGATTACAAGGAATTTAGATTCATAACAGGAAATTAAAAAGTTTATATGTATACTTATTGGTATAAATTTTAGGAAAAGATAGCTGTAAAAGGGAAATAAAATTATGCAGTTCTTAGTAGTAGAATATTAATTATAGGTTAACTAATTTTAAAAAATTAATTATAATAATTTGTAAAATATAAGTGCATATTAATTAGGTTTATAATATTAGAAAGTTTTTCTAATTCTATGATTTCATGATATAATTAATTCTTGTCGCTTATTTAATATATATATATATATATATATATATTTAATATTAGAGAGGAAATACAAAAATGTGGAATATATAATGACTACTTGAGCAGGATCTAACTTAAGAATCTTTTAAAATTAGAAACAAATTTAATTCTCACGAGGATTTGCTGAATATTCACGGGTCCCATACTGTTGTGAGTTCAAATTTTAAGAAACTTCTTCTTTGCCCACTTATTCCTGAGAAGGTCGTGGGGGAAGAGTCAACAAACACACCTTCCAGCATGTCCTGTCAGAAGCAAGAATCTCTACTTGATCCGGTTGGATCCCCAAGCGTGACCTGGCAAACTCATGGATGTTATCCAACCATCTTGCTCGGGGTCTACCTCTGGGTCTCCTGCCGGTTGATTTTGCCCGTAACAACTGTCCACCGATTCTTTCCTGAGACATTCAAACCGCATTCCTATAGTATCTGAGCTGTGATATCTCAATTTGGAGAAGTAGCAGCTCTACCTGGAGTGACTCTCTGTTTAGAAAAAAACCCAACGGAGATAACCTAGAAAATTTGCCAAACACCACCGCTTATTTCACCCCTCCCCGCTAGTATTATAATACATTAAAACATCGCACATAAAACTATGTTATCGAACCGAGAAGAACCTAAAATTTGTGCTAGATAAACTTATTAAATATTTTCTCAAGTAATCATGTCATTATATGTACCGTTTAACACTTTATAAAGGACCGCATGCGGTCTAATTGTCACAGGCTGCCTATACTTGTATTAAGTGTTTCCAACGAAAATAGACACTGGGATTGGCACTATCGGTAGAGGGTCGGACGCCATGCTTTGACGCATAGAGTTACGGCCCTTTCCATTCTGAGTTCAAATCTCGCCGAGGTTAACTTTGCCTTTCATCCTTACGGGGTCGATAAAATAAAGTACCAGCCATGTACTGGGTGATTGCTGGCCTTGTGCCTAAAGTAGAAACAATTATTTGATTTCTATCATCACAGACAGTTATTTAATGTGTCAAGAGTAATAATCCTACTTCTATCTTATTTATTAATGACAGAAAGATTAAGAGCAATAAAATTTGTGTCGTTAAAACGCTTTGATATTTCGGCGACTGTTAATATAAGATTACAATTGAATAATAGTATAAAGAAATATATTTCATGTTTACACATCTAGGTCTTGACCTAAGATGTAGGGAAGTATAATGTGTGTGTGTGTGTGTGTATATATAAATGTATTTATATGTGTATATATATAATGTATGTGTATATATATATATATATATATATGTGTATATATAATGTATATATATGCATATATGTGTGTATAAATGTGTATATATATATAGTGTGTGTGTGTATAAATGTTAATGCATATATATATATATATACATATAGTGGGTGTATATATATACACAGTGTGTGTATAAATATGTATATATATGTGTGTGTGTATATATAGTGTGTGTATAAATGTGTATATGTATATATATATAAATATTCACATATAGTGTGTGTATAAATGTGTATATGTATATATATATAAATATTCACATATAGTGTGTATATAAATATGTATATATATATATTTATTTATTCATATGTCTATATATATATATATATATATATGTCTATATATATATATATGTCTATATATATATATATATATATGTCTATATATCTATATATATATATATATATATATATGTCTATATATCTATATATATATAAATATATATATGTATATATATATATATATATATGCATATATGTGTGTATATATATATAGTGTGTGTGTGTATAAATGTTAATGCATATATATATATATATACATATAGTGTGTGTATATATATATACACACAGTGTGTATAAATATGTATATATATATGTGTGTGTGTGTATATATAGTGTGTGTATAAATGTGTATATGTATATATATATAAATATTCACATATAGTGTGTATATAAATATGTATATATATATATATATTTATTTATTCATATGTCTCTATATATATATATATATATATGTCTATATATATATATATATGTCTATATATCTATATATAAATATATATATATAAATATATATGTCTATATATATATATATGTCTAAATCTCTATATATAAATATATATATATAAATATATATGTCTATATAAATATAAATATATATGTCTATATATATATATATATATATATATATATATATATGCCTAAATATCTATATATAAATATATATATATAAATATATATGTCTATATATATATATATATATATATATATATATATGTCTATATATATATATATATATATATATATATAGTCATTTTTCTACGCTAACCAGCCCTAAAAGTTCCCATTCATTTGGTCATTGTTTCATATAAAAGTAGGGCAACTATTTATTTCTATTCTGTGTAAGACATTGTTAAGGGCCACTTGAAGAAATTACAGATACTGATTCTGTTTATAGCAAGCAGACGATGTTATGTCTTTGTCAAATCAAGAGTATCCTATTGAAAGGAATTAAAAGTAGATTTTACATTATTCTCAGTACATAGAGCACAATTCCGGACTAGAAATAGTGGATCACTATTTTATGCAGCATACTTCCATTTCTTTACGAAAATTGTTGTGTGTGTGTATGTGCGTGCGTGCATACATATACACACCTATATATATGTGTATGTATATGAATATATACATATGTATGTATATATATCTGTGTGTATGTATATGAATATATACATATGTATGTATATATATCTGTGTGATTGTTTATGTATATGAATATATACATATGTATGTATATATATATGTGTGTGTGTGCATGTTTATGTATATGAATATATGAATATATACATATGTATGTATATATATATATGTGTGTGTGTATGTTTATGTATATGAATATATAAATATATACATATGTATGTATATATATATATATGTGTCTGTGTATGTTTATGTATATGAATGTATACAAATGTATGTATATGTGTATATGTATGCATGCATGTATGTATGTGTATGTATATGAATATATACATATATATGTATGTATATGTGTGTGTATGTATGTATGTATAAGTATGTATATGTATGTATATATATATATGTATAAATATATATGAATATATACATATGTATGTATATGTATATATTTGTATATATGTGGATATATATATATATATATTTGTATATATGTGTATGTATATGTATATATGTGTATATATGTGTATATATATATATATTTGTATATATGTGTATATATATGTATATATTTGTATATATGTGTATATATATATATATATATATTTGTATATATGTGTATGTATATATATATATATGTATATATGTATGTATATTATGTCAGGTCACCAGTTGGTGCTACTGGTAACATGTATCCCAGTACAACCTGTCTCATGGTCGGGTCGTTGGCGACTAAACTGGCAACCCCACCAAGGTTTCTTGGTGAGGAGGGTGACTTTGGACATCCTGCAGGACTAAAAACAAAACCTGTCAAAGGGCAAAGGAGCTCTTAAGAGTCAGTGGCCATCCAAAATCACCGGGAGAGATGACCCCTTAGCCTTTGTCAAGGCAGAATTCTAGGAGAAGGAAAACTCTGATATAACACCTGCAACCCTGATGATATCCAATGATGTTGACTTGTTCTTCTTTTTGGTAAATATCATCTTGGTTAAGAGAGTGGGACTGGCTTTGTGCAGTGCCTTTGCTCACTATAAAAGCTTCACGGCACAGGCATTGCTTTATATCTGGAGATCTCTCTGCATTTGTCATCACATGGTACCATGGGCCCAGCACTATGTGTCAATAATTGTCACAAGTGTAGTTT
>OZ024760.1:19377664-19382664 GCA_964016885.1 Eledone cirrhosa
ATATATATATATATATATACTTTATATATATATTTATATATATATATATACTTTATATATATATATATATATATACTTTATATATATATTTATATATATATATACTTTATATTTATATATATATATATATATATTTATATATATATATACTTCATATATATATTTATATATATATATATATATATATATTTATATATATATATACTTTATATATATATTTATATATATATATATATACTTTATATATATATATACTTTATATATATATTTATATATATATATATATACTTTATATATATATTTATATATATATATTTATATATATATATATATACTTTATATATATATATACTTTATATATATACTTTATATATATATATACTTTATATATATATATACTTTATATATATATATTCTTTATATATATATATTTATATATATATACTTTATATATATATATATATATTTATATATACTTTATATATATATATATATTTATATATATATACTTTATATATATATATACTTTATATATATATATATATATACTTTATACTTTATATATATATATATATACTTTATATATATATATACTTTATATATATATATATACTTTATATATATATATATATATATATACTTTATATATATATATACTTTATATATATATATATATACTTTATATATATATATATATATACTTTATATATATATATATATACTTTATATATATATATATATATACTTTATATATATATATATATATACTTTATATATATATATATAGAGAGAGAGAGACACACACAAACAATATATGTATATATACGAAAACAAAATTTTCAAGTTTTTTTTTAACTGATAAAGAAATATCAAATAAAATTGGAGGAAAAACCAAGTTAAGCAATAGATATCAATTTCATCTTAAGAGAGGTTACACAACATTTGCGCAACATCATGTAACTGGCTGATAACAGGGCAGTGTTGTTTTATTATATATATATACTTATAGATTGATAGATACATACATAGATATAACACTGGTGGGTTATATATATATATATATATATATATATATATATATATATATATATATTTATATATATATATTTTGTTTGGATTTTTTTAAAGAAACAGTTAAGAAACAACCACTTGTTTCCGTTCTCTATATATAGAAATATGATTGTGTTCTGGTGTGTTCTGGACAGAAATGTGTTGACCTGTCTCGATAAACTGAAGTCAGTATAACACTTGTATTGTAGTTATTTTAATTGAAGTTTGTTGAAATAGAAAAAGGAAGAAAGATTTTTTTAGATATTTCCCTTGTAAATATTCCTTCTGGATTGTGCTGTTCCTTGTACTTATAGTTTACTTATAGATTACTTATAGATTACATATAGTTTACTTATAGATTACATATAGTTTACTTTATGCAATTCACGAGGGAAAGTATGTGTGGTCACAAAGTAGTACCCTGTATTATTTATACATATATATATATATGTGTGTGTGTGTGTGTGTGTCTTTTAAGCGCCGAAACATCTATCATCTGCAGTTAACAGCTGATGAAGGGTTTCTTCTCTTGTTTCGTCCATATTACCATCTTAAACTTTGTTTACAGTAACCACACAGCTTGCTTCGTTTCTTGTAATTATATATATATATAATATATATATTTATTAAAATAACAGACTTTGCTCTACGGTTCTTATATATTTGATATATATTTATCCTTATCGAGCCCTCTTTGGATTTTAGTCTTCAAATTTATTATTATTACTATATATATATATATATATATATATATATATATATATATATATATATATATACATGTGTCAATGTGTGTATACATATGAATGCATTAAGTAAAACACGAGAAGAATGGGGCACTATTTTTAACTCTATACCAAAAATAAAATTGCAAAGCATTATTATCTCCTGCAGAAACATATAGGAAACAACGCCAAACACAGAATTCTGAGGTATCAAGGTTAATCTGTCAGACATTGTCATCAAGGACATCCAACATAAGAAGTGCCTCCTACTCAAAGTATCTGAGGTAACAAACGATAAACTTACGCTGCAGATCTGCCAACCTCTAAAAGCCCAAACAGGGAGGACCATGAAAGATTTACATCAAATAATCACGTCTATGTCATCGGTCGACTTGCTAAAATTAGTACCTAAATCTTCCTCAAATCATACACTAGTTAGTCTTTAAATAAAATATCTTAACAAAATACCAAAATGCGATGGCTACAAATATTTTAATGTTTACTGAATTTTATGTATAACAGAATCCAATCCTGCCAACCTCTAAAAACCCAAACGGGGATTACTTTGAAAAAAAGTGCCTCAAAACGAGGAGAAATGAGGTAAAATTGGGAAATTTTACATGGGGAGATTATACCTATTTTAACAAGAGAATACATCTCTCAGCCACCCCAAAGTAAGTGGGAGATCTTCCTGACGGACGGGGACAGTTGGTAGGTCGGGAGCTGGACCACCGGTTTGATGGATAAATGATGAAATTCTGGAAAATATAAAATCTAGAAATAGGAATCATGAAAATATCTCTGACCAATGTATATTTAGAGGTCTGTGTTAGGTTTAACAATATAAGTACACAGTGGTGACCTCTGATCCGTGGCCCTACGGCCACCTTCCTTCTCAGCACCATAACGTAAAGGCCCTTTACGTTCTGAGTTCAAATCCCACCGATGTTAACTTTGCCTTTGATCCATATTCAGTCCATAAAATAAAGTACCAGTAATACACTGAGGTCGATTTAATCGTCTTTCCCCTCCCCCAAATTGCTGGCCTTGTGCCTAAATCAGAAACCATTATCATTGTTTAGTTTTTTGCGTTTTCTTTAGGGTGGGTCCCCTAACATTCGAACACGTATCATTGATACCATGTGGGTTCTCTTATCATGGACATTTCTCCTCTAGATAACAAAACTGTGATGCTATCGCTATAGGAGGTTTTTTTTATAACATTTACTGTTGTTTGTGTTGTTTTATTTGGGTTCGGTTTGTTTTCTTCTTCTTTATTTTAGGTTAGTCATCAGAGTTATCTTCTATTTTTGATGTTAGACTTTGTGTGAAGACTGTGATTTGTTGTTTTTACAGGAAATATGGTGTGTGTCTATATATATCGCACAAGTTTGCGTAGCAATAGAGACAAAAGACATATTCCTTTGGAAGAAGCGGGCTCCTATGGTGAGGAGATCCATCTGCTGTCAACACCCTTCGAAAGGAGGGTTGGGGATGCCGTGGCTAATGATACGTAAACACGCATTAAGGCTACGGCACCTTCAGGTATTCCTCTCCGGTCAACCGGTGTGGGCCCCGTTTGTGAGGCGAGCCTTTCCCAGACTCGTCTCACTCACCGAGCTGCAATCCTGGGTCAAGCAAAGACCGAGAAAACTGGGCGCCTGGCACACCGAGTGTGCCCAGGCACTCACGGCTCTCTGGCAGGCGGAGCCGGCTGTCAGTGGAGAATCCACCTCGTCATTCTATAGAGGGCTGGTGGTTAGCAGGTGCGACGACGCCCTCGGAGAAGCCCTAGGCATGGAGGAAGACGAACTGGCCAACCTGTTCGGTAGGACATTCAGCCCGGGACCCATGGATAACTTCCAGAGGTCCCTGGCCTGGCAATGCTACAGAAGGGCTCTGCCCGTTCGAGAAAGGCTCTACAGACACGGGCGCCCGGGTAGGGACCCATCGAAAAAGATCTATCCCAGATGCGTGTGCGACGAGGAAACCGTTGCACACGCATTGGTACACATAACGCCAATAGATTACTTGGAACCCCTAAGACACATACGCCTGACCAAAACGCACCCAAACTCCCACCCAACCACATAAACCTCACTAAACACCGCAGAACTCGAAGTAGACCTGTCACATGGTACAACGCATCTGTGTTCTACGCCACCCCCACCGATACTCCCCCACTCCCTATATATATCCCAACACGCGCGCATGCACATACATGTGTGTATATATGCATATAGATATATGTATGTGTGGATCAATGTGGGCGCGTGTATGTGTGTGTATATAAGTGTGTACGTATGTATATATATATATATCAGTATACATGCGCATGTATATATATTTATATATATACAACGTATTTGTCAGACTAAGAGTGTCTAGGTATGTATCTCCCCATGGACTCGACACCACCGACACATCTACCACACCACCACAAACGCCACTGCCATAAACAACAACACCACAACCACACCCCACACACGCCAACCCGTCTACCGACAACCCACTACCCCCACACTACAGCCCATCCCAGTCAGCGACTGTCACCACCATCTTATCATCACACCCACCCCCATATACACCACAGGCCAAAGCCAATCCGCCACCACCACACCACAGCCCATCGCAGCCAGCGACCGTCACCACCATCTTATCATCACACCCACCCCAACATACACTACAGGCCAGTACATTCCGTTGATCCTTCCCACCAATCAAAACAACTCATATTGTCAAACTCTTGAACTTCTGTCTTTACCACATAGCATGTATTTCATTTTCTCATAGCATTTTAAAGGGTCCGTCGAGCTGCCGATCATTGAGTCGGGTAGGATCGATACAGATCGAACCTTGAGCTGATCAGTGGCGAAACGTGCGTCACCTACCAATAAATGTAATGAGGGAGTAACTAATCGTCCTTGTTATCCTTTCAATATATTACACTCTGTATAGCTCTGCACCTCATCACAGAAGTTAATCTAAACATCGAGTGCTCACCCGGGTGAACCTGCAGTAACTCCAAGTTACACCCCCTGGATATATGTGTGTGTGTTTGTACGTGTTGAACCGCCATCGATTGCGACGATAAAGTACTCTAATTGTTTGAATCAACGCGGAACAGCCTGTCCGTGGAATTAATATAGAAGTGCCTGAGCATTCTATAAGACGTGTTCAACTTTTTTACACAGTTATCATGAAGATTCAATGAGACACTGTGTT
>OZ024760.1:19387664-19395164 GCA_964016885.1 Eledone cirrhosa
CTATATTTATAAAACCATATTTATTTCATTATATATATTTCAGGGATATCATATTAAGAATATGTTATGCCATCTTCAGACAAAATACAATATAAACAGTCTTATAAATAAATAGATACGACATACCTTTCAATCACCTTGCAAGACTGTTTATATTGTATTTTGTCTGAAGATGGCATAACATATTCTTAATATGATATCACTGAAATATATATAACGAAATAAATATGGTTTTATAAATATAGTTTCCATTTATTTAATATCATAAATATACTCCAAATACTTGTTGAGTGCTTTTATATCAGTTATAAATATTTACTCGTTGTTAACCCAACAATTTAAATATAACTTTCCATATATATATATATATATATATACATAATTCTGTCATGAGCTTGTATGACCACCCTCTTTCTTTCTTTCTCTCTCTCTCTTTCTCTCTCTCTAGAGAGAGAGAAAGTAGGGCCCCTAATATATGTTACAGCAAGGTTAAATATAGATTCATATTCTTCACTAAACTTCCTATTTTCTATTGTATATGTGTTCTATATTACACTTGTTGCTATTTCTGTAACGTTACTTGTTAAATTAGGGATATTTACCGATATTTATATATTGCACATAGTTCACATCACCATATTTTACTTATCAGAGCCTTAACAATTCTCTCTTCTTCACTGTTTATATATATATATATATATATATATATATGTATGTGAAGGCGTGTGGCTGAGTGGTTAGATAATTGGATTCGCAATCGTAAGGTTGTGAGTTCGATTCCTGGACAGGGCGATGCGTTATGTCCTTGAGCAAGACACTTTATTTCACGTTGCTCCTTCTACCTGGAGTTGCGACCGATAGATAGTATTAGCAATTGGAAAGACCAACGGAAACATTGTTTCGTCGGTCCGATTTGACGAAAGTCGATCGTTCCTAAAATATATTTATATATATATATATATATATACAGATTAAAATTTAAGCAAAGAATCGCTTCTTTCACCCTACGGGATCTTCTGAAACGTATATATATATATATATATATATATATATATATATATATATATATGAGGGATGAACATCTATACAATTATAGAAGTGTTCGGATTGTAAATGACCAAGTTAGCTAGGTTGAAAAAATACTAATTTAACATAATATGGTTTGCCCGTCTCGATTTATATATATGTAATCCTTATCGAGCCCTTTTATTATATTAGTTTTCACGTCTATTATTACTATATATATATATATATATATATACGATATTAAATAAATGGAAACTATATTTATAAAACCATATTTATTTCATTATACATATTTCAGGGATACCAAATTAAAAAATGGTATGCCTTCATCAGACAAAATACAATATATAAACAGTTTTATAAATAATTTTGATGTACCCTATTAGATGCGACCATTATTTTTGGAAGCTGTCTGGATATCTACTCCAAAAACTTGTCGAGTGCTTTATATCAGTTATAAAATATTTACTTGTTGTATCCCAACAATTTTAAATAGAACTTTTGCATATATATATATATATATATATATATATATATAGGGTAAGTGGGTAAAGATCACCTTCGGTCACGAATGACCATGGGATTTGTACCTAGAAAGTTCTCTATGCGTCGGGCTTACAATCGTGAGGTTGCGAGTTCGATTCTCGGACTGGTCTTTGCGTTGTGTTCTTGAGCAAGTCACTTTATCTCACCTTGCTCCAGTTTACTCAGCTGTAGAAATGAGTTGTGACATCACTGGTGCCAAGCTGTATCGGCCATTGCCTTTCCCTTGCACAACATCGGTGGCGTGGAGGGGGGAGACTGGGTTACATGTGTGACTGCTGGTCATCCACAAAAGAACCTTGACCGAACTTGTGCGTTAGGGGGGAACTGTCTTGGTGCAAATCCCATGGTTATTCGTCATACCCTAGTTATTTAACTATTAACATCTTAACAATTTACCTAACAATCCGTCTCCCACCCAATCCATCTCTCTCTCTCTCTCCCCTATATTATTTAAACTTGACTCTATGGTTTACATGCAATGAATAACATCTAGAATGTGGAGTACTAACTTCAAAAATGGTCTCCGTAATTTAACTAGTAATATCTTATCAATTTATTTACCTATCTACCCCAGTCTATCCCAGACTCTCTCTCTCTCTCTCTCTCTCTCTCTCTCTCTCTCTTTCTCTTTCTCTCTCTCTCTCTCTCTCTCTCCTGAATTATTTTCAATTTCACCGTTACAGTGCGATGAAAGAATTAATTCTCCTTCTTGTGGTTTATCAAGAGGAAGACATCGTGTGATAACCTATCCCTTATCAACCTATCTTTATGAGAAAATAACCATTCTGAACCCTAGGAAACTGACAAAACACTCCTCCTCGTCATACAATACTTCCTATATTTTAACAGTAAAGTGTATTTATGCCTGGGTCACCAAGGTCGGGGTCATAATGACTCCATTGCAGCGCCAGTAATGAGCAACGAACTCAGGATAGCTTAGTCTTTAGCCATCATGTTTTCCCAGCTGTGACTGAAGAACCGAACAAGGACGTAGTAGCCATTTCAACTGCGTGGTTTACAGCTGGTATAACCATTATTATAACATACATTTTTGATGGTTTATTCTTCCGGTTTTACATGAGAAAGAAATGTACATTTAGGTTGTAAAATCTCTCAGGCATATGCTTATTCGGCTATTTCAATTTTACTTCCAAAAATGTGTTTCTTCCTCACGGCTGGCTTCCACTGTCTTCCTCTTTAAATGATCACGCAACTCTGCCACAATATGAAATTGTTCTATCACTGTGATGTTTTAGCTTGATTCTGGCAGATTCTTGGGTGAAAATCTCCCGTTTGCATTATCACCGAACTCTGGCTGATGATTCGTTACGTCAGTCCCTGTTATTAGATATTTGTATTTTTTGGAAATATTGCATGACTTCTGTGTGTAGTGCATGGTGATGTATCTGTTCCATATAGAACGTATCATTGAAACTACTGTTCGAAACACGTAGGTGTACCCCAACTAAGTTGTCTATCTGTTGATTAACCTATAGTGCCCACTCTGGCTTGCAAATTCGGTAAACATTATATATATTTTAATGCGTAGAAATGTCCATGATCTCCAGAAGACAACTAATGAAAGAAAATTACCCCCGTTGGTGCTTTCTTCTTATTTATAAATACACTTTATCCACCAACAACACGGCCCCTGTTCCTTCACATTTAATGTTATATATATATATATATATATATATATATATATACAAATAAATTATCGAGAATCGGAATTTCGGCCCACGAAATAACGAAACACAATCTTCGAAATGTATATATATATATATATATAAGCAAATGAATCAATGAAGGAGTTACAATCCGTTAAAACAAGTTCTTTATATAGCTATATAAAGAACTTGTTATAACGGCTTGTAACTCTTTCTTTCATTCATTTGCTTATTCCCGCTCTGCTTGAACTATACGCTAGAAATTAAATCTCCTCTAATATTTAACTCTGCTAACCCAATCATTGAGCACACCGCGCTTCGGCTATTGGTATTTAGTAATCTGTATCGCACTTCTCTCTACTTCCTCCTCCCCTTCCTCCTCCCCTACGATACTTATACCGCATTATATATATATATATATATATATATATATGAATGTATATATAGTGTATTTTGCAATACACTGTATGCTTGATAAAAAGCATTTTGAAGACCTTATGCTATTGTTTTAGAGTAGTGACAGACTCACTTACTTTAATTTCAGCAAACAGGGGGAGATAAAGCTGACAAGGCCTTGTTTCTGCATTTATTGATGCTTATCAAAGCTTTTTATCAAGCATACAGTGTATTGCAAAATACACTATATATACATTCATATATATATATATAGCTATTTCAGAGCAACAATTCTAATTTATATATATATATATATATATATATATATATATATATATATATATATAATGCGAATATCAAAAGGCCAAAATCAGAAAGAATTCAGTAAAGGATGAATATATTAACGATGTAGTTTTCCAAAAGTGCAACTTTTCTTTCAGACTTGCTGAATTTCAGGTCATTGTATAATTATTTATAGTGCTTCTGGCTATGTACGATGTTTAATAATGCTTTGTTTTACTCAATATTTTCCTCTAAATTCAAATAACTTAAGTATTGTATAGAAACATTTGTAAAGTTATTAAATCTACTCTATCATCTCATTTTTGTTATATATATATATATATATAAGTCCCAAGGCTCTGATACCATCAACACTATAAACACAGAGCTGGCATATCTAAGAACTGACTAACTGCTTGATGAGGTCATAGCCATTCAATGGCTATCATCGAAATATATATAGCAGTAAATAAAGGATTATGAGTTCATGCAATTGACTTATGTTTCGTCACTATATATATATATATATATGAATATATATATAGCGTATAAATCCATATATATAAATATATATATATCCATATATATGAATATATATATAGCGTATAAATCCATATATATAAATATATATATATCCATATATATGAATATATATATAGCGTATAAATCCATATATATAAATATATATATATCCATATATATATGAATATATATACAGCGTATAAATCCATATATATAAATATATATATATCCATATATGTATATGAATATATATATAGCGTATAAATCCATATATATAAATATATATATATCCATATATATATTTATGAATATATATATAGCGTATAAATCCATATATATATATAAATAAATATATCTCCATATATATGAATATATATATAGCGTATAAGTCCATATATATAACGTGTGCAAATGTAGTTATATCTCATTGGTCAATACCATATTACCGTCTGCTGGTAACAATTGTCACTTTGTTCTGATAACCAAAACATACGTTCCTTTGTTTTTTTTTAGAATTAATCACTTTAGCAGACGACCCTCTATCTTCTTAGCTACGATTATCTTCGAATCTGAATAAATTAACTTCAATTTGGATGAATTAATCATTTTGTAAATATTTATTTACATAATATTCATAATTTGGTTAATTGTTCATGTCTTTATGCGCAATAAGATTCTTTTTATTTATTCAACCCAGATATAGCTATGTAAGGCATTGGACTTAATACGTAAACTATTGTGTGCCAATGACATCATATATATCTATCTATATATATAGGAAAAGAGTCAAAACTCGACGGCTGAGCTCGAGCAGTTTCGACAGCTAGATCCGAACTATATATATATATATATATAATATATATATATATATACAGGCTATCCTCCCAAAATATATACACACTTTGATTACCTGTACAGACAATACTTAAAATGCTGTTGATGTTTGTATACATTTTTTGGGAATACCCTGTGTATATATATATATATATATATAGCAATAATAATTAAGGAGATATATATGTATGTATGTGTATAATTCGAGTATATAATAAAAAAATATGTTCACTGTATCCGTTTAATGTGATCATATTGAAGCAGTAACGTTTAGATAACAATATTCAGTTCTGTAACATTGTCTACGATTATAAAAAATGACGTTTTCACTAAGTTTAAAATAAATTTGTAGAAACAAAATCCAAAATTGAAAACACTTAAATAGAGTCGTAGAGAAAAACAAAAATCCCAAAATCAAAAGAAAATAATAATTTAAAAATTTAAAATCCTTCCCATACATTTTAGCCTGAATCCTTATAAGTTTTACTCCAACAAATTTTTAAAATAATTGAATAATTTAAAAATATTTATGACATGAAATCTAACCATAACATCCCCCACCACTTTGTCCAAAATGAAAAGCAGAACTATTAGCTTAGGCGTTGCCATCCTATTTTTATGACTCAAACAATGAGAGTACGTGTGAATAGATATTATTTACATATATTGTGAAAGTATATAATTCGGACTATATATATATATATATATATACATATACAGAAAATGATAAAAATTGTACAACCCCAGAGCTTTTGCACACTTCCCTTTATTTTCAGTTTTTTAAATATCTGTGATTTTATTGTTATTTGGAATAGATTTGTTTATGATATTTTTTTTTTAAATAAATTAACTATTTAATATGTAAAAAAATATTTATATATAAATATATATGTTGGATTAATTAAAATATCCGACAAAATGCTTTGCGACTCTTTATTTATAAATCGCTATATTCTAGTTCAAATCCCACTGGGGTTAGCTTTGCCTTCCATCCTTACGGGGTCGATAACATAAAGTACCAGTAACCCACTAGGGTCGATTTAATCGACTTTCCTTTTCCTAAAAATTATTGGCCTTGTGCCTAAATCAGAAACCATTATCTCAAATGGGTCGTGTCGAAAATGCTTGATTAAGCAAGATATCTTATTTCTTAGTATATGTTTAATTAATTATTACTATTTTTTTTTTTTTTCTAGGAATTAAATCTTTCGCGACTCGTAAATAAATAATTCCTTGCTTTGAGAGAAGCAATAGAAAAGATTGCGTTTCTTTATAATTGGTAATAACCTTGAACGTCAGAAAGATCTTTTTATTTTTCGCTCAAAGAGAAGCACTCACGTAAGCTGTAAAAATCTACTAGAATCCTCGAGGCGCCAAAAAAGATAAGCCGAATAATGTGTAGGCGACAGAATCTACAGACGTTTTGACACGTGACCAAACAATGTTAGTTCTCTCTAAATGTTTCTCTCCGACCGTAAGTGACTCGAGCTAGGCGGCGAATTAGCAGAGTCATTAGAACATCGGATTGAATTCTTTGTAGCATTCATTTCGACTTTCTGCTCTCTGAGTTGAAATCCTGCCCAGGTCAACTTAACCTTTCATCCCATCACGGTCGATGAAAAAACGTACCAGTCAACTACTGAGATTCGATTCTTCATCTATATCTCTTTTTCACTTCCTTTCTCTCACTATCTTTATCCTCCTCAGATTTCTCTGGAAGAAATCTGCTGTATTCAGACATGGAGAGGAGTTGGGCTCCACCAGGTTTTTTTTATAAAATGCCCTAGAAACGCCGTATGACAATATGGCGGCACTACAACTCCTTCAGAAATGATATGCCCTTTCCATACTATACCATACCGTACCATACCATACCAAGCGACTAAAGACTTGAAGTTTCCAAATACAATTAATTATTCCCATTTGAACTCTATTTCAACCGAAGTTTCTTTCCTATTTTTAAGTAAAGTAAATACACTGGAAAAATGTTAATAAACGAAGAAATCCTCAATGGGTGACTCCTTTATATAAATATTTAGATATGCTGGTATTTTATCTAATATGATCTGTATTTACTGTATTTTCTCTCATTTTCTAACAGTTCCAATGTTCCAATGGGCTTTTATTATTGTTTGGTCTGCAGGACTAACTTTAGACTTTAGAAATATAGTTATTTTGGAGACACCGAAATACGTTAGCATATCTCTCTCTCTCTCTCTCTCTCTCT
>OZ024760.1:19422664-19427664 GCA_964016885.1 Eledone cirrhosa
CAATAAGACTGTAAATCAGTATTAAATTATTGTTTTTGTTTGATCCCGGATCAACACAGATTGAACCCAGCTATGATCAAATGCAATCAGGGTTGATCCATCTATATCCACTCCGTCTTTATATGTTGGATTATATTACACGACGCGTTAATCCTTTTTCCTAAAGCGGTAGTGAGATATGATTTGAGGAAAATGTTGGGCTATTATTTCTAACAGGTAGAGCGACCACATAAAGGTTCCCTCGTAAAGCCAGTTTTTTTTTCAGCGACTCTGTGTATAGGGCAGTATGTCATTGAGAAAACCTAAGATTGGGAAATAGATTAATGTTGGAAGTAGCAGCAGCAACGGCAGCAGCAGTAAAGCTGGGTGGTGGTGGTGGTGGGTGGATTGAGTGGAAGCGGGAAATAGTTACCCAAGACTTTCAGTACCAGTGTAATATAATACCTCCCACACCCCTGGAATAACTATAAAAAGTGTTTGGAACTAAACTCCCCACCACCACCACTAGTTGAAAACTAAACTCCCCACCTCCACCACCTGTTGAAAACTAAACTCCCCACCTCCACCACTAGTTGAAAACTAAACTCCCCACCTCCACCACTAGTTGAAAACTAAACTCCCCACCTCCACCACCTGTTGAAAACTAAACTCCCCACCTCCACCACTAGTTGAAAACTAAACTCCCCACCTCCACCACTAGTTGAAAACTAAACTCCCCACCGCCAACACTAGTTGAAAACTAAACTCCCCACCGCCACCACTTGGTGAAAACTAACCAAGGCTGATAAGGTCCTACTTTATGTCATCACAAACTGGAAAACAAACTATTCTGTTCTGTTCGCCGGGGCCATGGGGCCGTAAGCGCGTGAGCCCCTCCATTTGCTCATAATAGTGAGAGATGGGGAGAGCGGGAGAGACTGGAGGCAGTGACAGTGGGAGTTTGGTTCCTTTGTGTTCGGACCTGGTGTATATGTATATGTTTCACAGACACACACCTATATATATATATTAGAGAGAGGGAGAGAGTATTGTAGCTTGTTTCAGGCATTGTTGAATAGGAAACATAAATTTAAATTTTGAAAACCGAACATTGCGTTAGAAGGAACATTAAAATATATATATATATATATATAATGTATATATGTATATATATATATATATGTATATATATATATTATCTTCCAAACTGGTTGTCTTTTGTGTTACTAGGTTCTCTTTTACATTGCTAAAAATGTCCCCCACACCACAATGTCCCCCACACCACAATGTCCCCCACACCACAATGTCCTCCACACCACAATGTCCCCCACACCACAATGTCCCCCGCACCACAATGTCCCCCACACCACAATGTCCCCCACACCACAATGTCCTCCACACCACAATGTCCTCCACACCACAATATCCCCCGCACCACAATGTCCCCCACACCACAATGTCCTCCACACCACAATGTCCTCCACACCACAATATCCCCCGCACCACAATATCCTCCACACCACAATACCCCCCCCCCCACCACCACCACCACCACAATGCCACCCCCCACCACCACCACCACCACCACCACCACAATATCCTCCACACCACAATATCCCCCACACCACAATGTCCTCACTCCACAATGTCCTCCACACCACAATATCCCCCACACCACGATCCCCCCCCCCACCACCACCACACCACCACAATGTCCCCCACCACCACAATATCCCCCACACCACAATATCCCCCCCCCCCCCACGATGCCCCCCCCCCCCACCACAATGTCCCCCACCACCACAATATCCCCCCACACCACAATGCCCCCTCCCCCCACCAACACCACAATGTCCTCACTCCACAATGTCCCCCACACCACAATGTCCCCCACACCACAATGTCCCCCACACCACAATATCCCCCACACCACGATGCCCCCCACCACCACCACAATGTCCTCACTCCACATATCCTACCACAATATAAACTACTTCTTTCACTGCCAATAAACCAAATGAAGTGAACGTAATTTATTAAAGGATCAACTAACTTTCCGGATTCCCTTTTATAAACATTATATATGTATTCACACTCAGTTTCAAATCTAAAATGAACCAAATAACCTTCAACAACAAAATTATCTCTAATACCCAATGTTGTTGTTGTTGTTGTTGCTATGTAAATCAGAGATAAACATGAGTCCCTCTAAAGACATGGTAATAAGGAGAGTAAGAATAAAAGAATAATTGTTTCTACTTTTAACACAAGGCCAACAATTATGTCAGTGTATTACTGGTACTTTATTTTATCGACCCCGTAAGTTAACCTCGGCGAGATTTGAACTCAGACCATACAGGGCCCTAATTCTATGCTGCAAAGCATGGCGTCCGACCCTCTATCGATACTGCCAATCCACCGAAAGAATAATGAACTCAGCTTTGGTTTAGCTATTGTTCCTTGCTTTGGGCTAATGATAAAAAAAAATTACCACCAAGGAACAAGCCCACCTCTATTTTCCTAAATAGGTTGTCGCTATATATCACCAAAGATGTTCCAACTGTGACCATCCTGCTTTATATTTGTCAGACAAAAGAAACTCTAGAATTAAATTATTTAAGATTGTCCTTTGTGTCTTAAAGAAAGTCCTGTGTGATTTGCAGGTGATTTGGCTACTATTTTTAGCATAGCAAGTGACATAATAGAGGTTTCTTCTTTGACTATTAATATTTGCTGTTGTGGTTGTTGTTTTTTTAGCCCCAGGTCAACCCTGATTAAGGAGACCTATGATAAAAGTATTCTAGCTATGACCATTCTATCTTACAATCTTTAACAGGGTACATTATCCAGTCTAGTTCTAGGGTCGATAAAATAAAGTAACAGTCAAGTACTGGGATCAATGTAATCAGCTCCCCCTTCCTCTTAAATTGCTGGCCTTGTGCTTAAATCAGAAACTGATCTTCATTTTCCATGCTTCTGTGAATAAAGTAACAATAACTCACTGGAGTCGACTTAATCGACTTTCCCCTCCATCTTAAATTGCTGGCCTTGTGCCTAAATCAGAAACAATGGTCAATTTCACCTTTCATGCTTCTGGGGTTGATAAAATAAAGTACCAGTAACACACTGGGTCGATTTAATCGACTTTCCCCTCTCCCCTTCAAATTGCTGGCCGTGTGCCAAATGTAGAAACTGGGAGTGGTGGACTGGCAGAATATTTCTGGGAAGGCAAAGCTGATTATATCGATCCCAAGCAAGTACTGGGGTCGATATAATCAGAAATATTCTATCTTGTACCCAAATTAGACATCCTTATTACCCAGGGCAGTGGAGTCGGAAGAGAGTCGGGGGGAAATGCGTTTGCAATATTTATTTCGGCTCTTGACTTTCAGAGTTCAAATCACTTCCATGTCAACCTTAGATTTCGTCCTTTCGAGGTCGATAACAAATCAAGTACCAGTCAAGTACTGGGGTCGATTCTTCCAATATATCTCTTTCTCACTTCCATTCTCTCACTCTCTATTCTTCTCTTGAAAAAAACCTGGTGTATTCAGACCTGGAGAGGAGATGGACTCCAGGTTTTAAAATGTCCTGGAAACTCCGTATATCTATATAGCGGCCTTACAATTCCCGCATGAGTTACGGGCTCGTGAATGCATATATATATATATATATATATATATATAATGTATACTGATTAATGTTCAGAGCCATCCTCAGCATTCTCGTGTAGCACCCATCCACCATCTGAGTGAGTCTCTTGGTCAGTGTCCAAGTCTCAGACCCATACAGCAGCACAGACTCCACTACAGCAATGAAGAGGCGGATTTTCAGGTCTCTACGAAGGTCCGACTTCCACACCGATCTCAAGCTGTGACACGCCGCCCAGGCCTTGCTCTTCCTCTCAACCACATCATCTTCCGTATTCCCAATCTTTGCTCCCAAATACAGGAAGTCCTCAACCAATTCCAGTGGCTTCCCGCCTACATTAGTGATCCCCTCTGGCTTCTCAACATTCTCTACCAGATATTTTGTTTTAGTCTCATTCATTCTCAGCCCCATCGACACAGTCTCAACCTCCCGCATCAAATCCTCTGCCTCCTTCACTGTATTTGTCACCAAAACTATGTCGTCGGCAAATTCAGCATCCGTATACACTGAGGATGAAAATTCAGCATCAGTATACACTGAGGATGAAAAACTCAGAGCTGTATGGGAGCATCCCAAAAGTCAGCTCAAAAGTGACACAGAGGAGACTGAGGTTGGCTGGACATGTTCACCGACATCCAGAGTTGACATTGCACTCAGTGCTCCTTTGGGAGCCCCTAAATGGACACACTAGAAGAGGAAGACCAAGGTTAACATATGTTGATGCCCTAAGGACAGACACTGGTCTGTTGGAGATGCAGGATATGGCAGCGATAATGAGGGACAGAGACCGCTGGAGAGAACTCGTCCATGGATCTCGGGAATTTTACCCGCCTTAGATAGATAGATAGATATATATATAAAGGCCTTTCACCACTTACAAAACAATCAAAGCACAGGCATTGCTTGTTCACGATATGTTACAGGATTGAGTGGCTGGCCTTAGCCTAAAGGTGCACCATTTTCTGTAATCTGACAAGCGATTACAAACTCTTAGCAGAGTTTGCAACCACCATATAATATATATACGTATATATATATATATGTATATATATATATATACACGTATATATATATATATATATATATATATATAAAATATTAAAAAAATAATGAATAAAACAATGAAACAGTTCCTTATATTAAACAAAAAAAGTTCATTATTTAACGATCGTTTCTAGGATATATATGTGTTAGAATTGGCATGCATATTCAACAGATCTATGTACAAAATTATACAAAATTATACAAACTATCAAAATTAAATATACATACCAACACATATATATGCCGTCTTCAGAAATAATGTTTAAAATAAAATTATTTCTGAAGACGGCATATATATGTGTTGGTATGTATATTTAATTTTGATA
>OZ024760.1:19435164-19440164 GCA_964016885.1 Eledone cirrhosa
TTAAACATGTTAGTCATTCGCACACTAGTTACTCTCGTTTCATTATTCTGTTTGTACTGAAGTTAAGACATCTATCAGAATAATCGTTATTTAATACAGTAAAAGTGTTAGTAAGTACAATTGTTTAAAATGTCTTTGATCACATGACGCTTGAACTTATTAATGTCGGCCATATTATCAAAGGCGATTTATATAGGTTTGATTGACTATAAGTATGCCTGTATATATATATATATACCAAGATAATAATTGTTTCTACTTTAGGCACAAGGCCAGCAATAACCCAGTACATTACTGGTACTTTATTTTATCGACCCCGTAAGGATGAAAGGCAAAGTCAACCTCGGCGGGATTTGAACTCAGATCGTAAAGGGACGTAACTATGCTGGAAAGCATGGCGTCCGACCCTCTACCGATACTGCCAATCCACATGAAAACTATATTTATAAAACCATATTTATTTTATTATATATATTTCAAGGGCGACCAAGCAAATTTTGGTTCGCTTTCATCAGATAAAATACAAAATTTGTTTTCTAAATAATAATTCCTACATATTGGCAACATGACCCTCCCAAAGTATAACAATTCCTACATATATATATATATAAAAATATATATATATATATACATTTTATAAATATATAGATACAATATATATATATATATAAGTATTTATATACACAGACATTAAAATATATAAATATATATATATATACATACTTGTATGTGTGTATATGTATGTGTGTGTGTGTGTATATATATATAGTAATAATAATAAATTTGAAGACTAAAATCCAAAGAGGCATCGATAAGGATCCAAGAGTTTCGGAAGATCCTGTTAATGGTGAAAGCAGCGATTCTTTGCTTAAACTTTAGTCTGTTATTTTAATAAATAAATAAATATATATATATATATATATGAAATGAATAAAAATAACTATAATTAAATTACATTAAATTATTTACCAGCCAAAGGCAAAGTTAACCTCAGTGAGGTCTGAGTTCAAATCCCACCGAGGTTAACTTTGCCTTTCATCCTTATAGGGTCGATGAAATAAAGTACCAGTAATACACTTGGATAATTGCTGGTCTTGTACCAAAAGTAGAAACAATTAAATTATTTACCAACCATGTCCGTTTATCTCCATTCCGAGAACGTAATGTAGATGTTTGGACATGCTGGTAATTAATTGTTATTTATTTTGTTTAATAGATGCTGAAGACATCAATACAGAAGATATATATTTTCTTACTGTATTGACAGAAACGTTCGTAAATCAATTAAATAATTTAATGTAATTTAATCCTGGTTATTTTTATTCATTATATATATAAACGGTGGCGGTGGATTGGCAGTATCGGTAGAGGGTCGGACGCCATGCTTTCCAACATAGTTACGTCCCTTTACGGTCTGAGTTCAAATCCCGCCGAGGTTGACTTTGCCTTTCATCCTTACGGGGTCGATAAAATAAAGTACCAGTAATGTGCTGGGTAATTGCTGGCCTTGTGCCTAAAATAGAAACAATTATATATATAAACGTTTGAAGTTAGAAAGCCAGAACAATGTAGATATGGATATAGAATATAAATACAAATGCAAAAGATATCGCTGACAATTAGTCTTTTACCTGATATTTCGAGATAATATCTCTTCTTCTGAGGGAAGTAAAGGGGTTAATCCAGTGTTCTAATCAGGTCGGGTGTACAATAGGGTTTATTTACAGTATTGAGTGAAACAACGCCGTACGTTAAAAATATCCTCGACACAGAGTATTCATAACCTCTAGCTGGATTACCTTAAACGATACCTTGTTATCCTATATATACACACACACACATATATATATATATAGGTACGTTATTCCGGGTTGAATCAGAGGTAACCACAGTAAGTAAGGTACTCAATACATAGCAGAGTATAAAAGTTTTAATATAGATGAGATTCTACAGGACTAGAACTGTTTCATTCTTTAGAAATCATCAGGATTCCTGATGATTTCTAAAGAATGAAACAGTTCTAGTCCTGTAGAATCTCATCTATATATATATATATATATATATTAAAATAACAGATTAAAATTTAAGCAAAGAATCGCTGCTTTCATCTTAATATGAAGTATTTTCGTAGAAAGGGTATATATATATATATATATATATCAGGACAGGACAGAACCAGTTTTAAACTAGTTAGACCATTACTCAACAGAGTACGCGATACTTTAGGTAGTAGAGTATAGCTATATTATAAAGAGTTGCGGCCCGACGGCTGACCACTTGCCGTTTAAACACCTATTTCTCAAGAAATCTATAGATTTAACCTCAAATAGACGGCGGTGGTAATCATGCTGTTATTTATTTCCTTATCATTACTGGAGAGGGTTTAAGCTCAAACATGTCCCACCAGTTAGCAACCATTCAATTACCCGGCGAGCCACCTGCCGTTTTCTTTGTACAAATGTTATCTAGGATTAGTTCATACAACGTGCTAGTTCTTTTCAACAGACGGCCTCTGGATATGGTATGAGCAAGATTTGGCTGCTAGTTCCGGTACGTCGACTGACCTAGTCTAAGCTGTTTCATTAACTTATAATAGCTTGTTGTAGTTACAAATCCCTCTCTCGTCTAACCATGTTGGTTCACTATCTTACAATCGATTAAGTTCTTTTTAATCCTAGATAAGCGTTTAACTAACCTTAAGTACGTTGAGATTCTAAAATCATTAAAAGAATAGTGAAGAGTGCTTTAAACATGTATGTGTGGGTGTACTTTCTCTCTCTCTCTCTCTCTCTATCTATATATATATATATATATATATATATATATATATATATATATATATATATATATATACACGCTTCGTATTGGAGGAGGCGAGGGTGAGTATTGACTATTGTAGAGATTAATATTCTTAAGTGCATCTCAGTCCTGCTACCTTGGAGTTTCGTATATATATATATATATATATATATATATATATATATATATATTGGTGAAATTCCGTTCTAACGAATACCATTATAACGAATTTTTCAGTATAACGAAATTTTTTTTTCAATCCTCGGCAACACGCTTGATGTGTTAGATCGATCTCGTTATAAATAATTTTTCATTACAACGAATTTTTTTTATATCCCGTGAATTTCGTTATAACAGAATTTCACTGTAAATGTATGTATATATATATATATATGTATGTATATATATATATATATATATATATATATATATATATATATATATATATATAAAGGATAAAAAGGACGATTGATTATTCCTTCATTGCATTTATTGATAGGTGACGCGCTTTTCGCCACTGATCAGCTCAAAGTTCGATCTATATCGATCCTACCCGACTCAATAATCGACAGCTCGACGGACCCTCTTAAAATGCTATAAGCATTTTTTCCTTCTCTTTTAGTTCTGGAAATTCAAATGTTTGAGAGTAAAAATACCCTAAAATATCAGATGATCTTGGATTTAATTCTTAGTTGTTATTGTTCTTGTTGTTGTTGTTGTGTGTTCTTGCTGTTGTTGTTGCTGTCGTTGCTAAGAAGTAAAAGAAAAATGGAATATTTATTTGTGTCACATGATAAAACCTACTGAGTTTGAAACGCGTCTGGGACATTGTTTGGTTAAAACAGAAATTAACGTTTAAACAAACAGCATATGACTACACGTACACACACATATATATAAATAAACATATATATCTGTATATATCTCTGTATATGTGTATGTATATATGTGTGTATGTATGTATATGTATAAATGTGTGTGTGTATATCTATCTATCTAAGGCGGGTAAAATTCCCGAGATCCATGGACGAGTTCTCTCCAGCGGTCTCTGTCCCTCATTATCGCTGCCATATCCTGCATCTCCAACAGACCAGTGTCTGTCCTTAGGGCATCAACATATGTTAACCTTGGTCTTCCTCTTCTAGTGTGTCCATGTAGGGGCTCCCAAAGTATACACTGAGGATGAAAAACTCAGAGTTGTATGGGAGCATCCCAAAAGTCAGCTCAAAAGTGACACAGAGAAGACTGAGGTTGGCTGGACATGCTCACCGACATCCAGAGTTGACATTGCACTCAGTGTGTGTATATATATATATATATATATATATATATATATATATATATATATATATATATGTGTGTGTGTGTTTGTGTATATATGTATACGCAAAGCCCTTCGAGGTCAACTATGTCTTTCATTCTTTGAGGCCAATAAATAAAGTATTGGTTCAGTACTGAGGTCTATTTCCTCTCCCTCTTTCTTTCTCCCATGTCACTCTCCCCCTTTCTCTCTCCCTCTTTCCCTCTCCCTCTTTCTTTCTCCCATTTCACTCTCCCCCTTTCTCTCTCCTCTCAAAGAAATAACCTGTATTCAGGTACAAGCCTGAAGAAGGATGGACTCCGCCAGTTTAAAAATGTCCAAACAAACGCTATATATCACTTTGGCGTCCCTACGATTCAAGCAGGAGTTAAGTTCATATGGCATAGCCTATACGTATGTATGTGTGTGTGTGTGTGTGTGCTTGTACACCCACCCACACCCCACAACAGTTTTGGCCCAGATTCTAAATGAATCGAAACAGGATAAATATAAGACAGCGACAAATGCTCAAAGATCGGGTGTTACCAAAGATTATGTCGGTGGTAGAGACGCGGTAGGGGGTATACGTTGAATTAATGGTGGATGGAGGGGGGAGGTATCTTTGTCGATAGGGAAATGTTACGGTCTATAGGGACTCAAAGCAAGATTAAATAGTTAAAAGAAACATATCATATAAACAAAATATCTAGGAAATCACACCAGAACCATTTTAATATATACAGAGTGTCCCCCAAAAATGTATATACACTTTTATTGAAATACTGTTGAAGTGTGTATACATTTTTGGGGACACCGTGTGTATATATATATATATATATATATATATATATATATGTGTGTGTGTGTGTGTGTGTGAATGTGATTCTGTAATGTTTGTGTA
>OZ024760.1:19445164-19450164 GCA_964016885.1 Eledone cirrhosa
GTTGCTTTCACTTCAATTTATTATAAATTAAATTTATAAATTTAGGAATTTATAAATTTCCGGTGGGTTGGTTGGTTCCACAACCAGATGATTGTTCATATATTGTCAAAGTTCTTTCGTCACACATTCTGTGACCTCTTCAGTGACTGGGGATTATTTTCTTTGTTTTTGTGCCTCTCCTTTGTTCTGTCCTACGCCATCTTGTTTTTGTGTGTGTTGTGTGCTTAGTTTGCGAATCTGTGGGTGTTTATATTTGTTTATTTATTTGTTTATTTACATGTTACTGGTTGGTTGTTTGTTCTGTGTGTGTGTGTTTTCATTTTGTCCTTAATTGTAAGTTGTGATGTTGCTGTTCCATTCATGTTTTCTATTTAATTTTGGTTGGAGTTCATTTATGTTTATTGCCTCTGTGATTTGCGTGTGTTTCTTATTGGCAACATGACCCTCCCAAAGTATAACAATATCAACACACGTTTTCAGATAAAGAATCTTGCTAAACAAATTCAGAAACGATATATATATATATATATATATATATATATATATATATATATATATATATAAGAAAAGGGAAGTAAGGTTCTATACAAAACAGTGGTTATAGGGAGAAGGTGAAATTGGATATTTATATATAGACCTGCCAACCTCTAAAAACCCAAACGGGGAGTACGAAAAGTGTCTCAAAACGAGGAGAAATGAGGCAAAATGAGATTTTACATAATGAAAGCTATACCCACTTTCACAAGGAAAGATATCTCACCCACCCCAAAGTAGATGAGAGATATCCCCGTCGGACGGAGAGACTTGACAGATCTGTAATCCCCTTTCCGGGCCTTTGCGAATGTCTGGAAGGGGAATAGGGGGGCAGGATCAGGGCCTTATAATCTTGTTTCCTATTCCAAACATGTATCTACTCTGGGAAATTCCACGAAGAGACGATCTTATTCTCTGACAATAGGCTTGACATGGTCCGAATGTTTGTTACAACAGAGTAGTGTCTGCTAACGGCACCCAAGGTCCAGATGGTGGTGGTGGTCATGGTGGTGGTGTTAAACAGGGTGACAAATGAAGTCTACCAATTATGTGGACTCTGCTAAAGATACACAAGGTCCAGATGCTGGTGGTGGTGTTGGTGGTGTTAAATCAGACGATATAAAAGTCTACGACCAAGGACCAAGTGGTGGTGTTAAACCAGGCAACGAGTAATGTCTACCACCCAAGGATCAGATGATGGTGGTTTTAAACCAGTCGACGGAGGATGGGGTTATAACAGACGATTTAAATCTACCGCTCAAAGATGAGATTATGATAGTGTGTTACACCAGACGATTTATGTCTACCACCCAAGGATCAGAGGGGGTGGTTTAAATCAGACGATTTAAATTTACCACCGAAGGATCAGGGGAGGGGTTAAACCAGACGATTTAAACGTACCACCCAAAGATCAGATGGGGTGGTTTAAATCAGACGATTTAAATTTACCACCGAAGGATCAGGGGAGGGGTTAAACCAGACGATTTAAACGTACCACCCAAAGATCAGATGGGGTGGTTTAAATCAGACGATTTAAATTTACCACCGAAGGATCAAGGGAGGGGTTAAACCAGACGATTTAAACGTACCACCCAATGATCAGATGGTGGTGGTGTTAAACCAGACGACGAGTTAAGTCTCGCATACAAAGACTAGTTGGTTATTGGTGGTGGCGATGGTAAACCAGGAGATCAATTAAGTTTACCACCCAAGTGTTTAAACGGACCTTCAGTTTCTGTCAACCAAATTTCATTCGCAAATCTTCCGGGGGACCGATGTTATTATAGAAAGCACTTCTTTTTAACTATTTCTCATAGAGAGAGATAGAGAGAGGGAAGCAATACTCATGGCCTTCTATCTTCTCTCTCCTTTAGTATGAATAACACAATCAATTCGCTTATATTAATTGTTCCATTATCTTTGAGTTCAAATCCTGTCCAGATCAACATAACCTTTATATATTTCTGCGGTCAATAAAATTACTTCCCGTGAACCTCTGGGTTCACTATACCAATCCCCTCCACATCCCCCACACCCCACAGAGTAAATTGCAGCGTTATGCTTGTTTTAGGAATAACTAATTATATCATTATCTAATTACATAGCCCAGTTAGTCTCAACTATGTCAATAATAATAATAGAATTTACATTTATATCAAACAGATTTGTTTTCCCTGTTCAAGTCATTTTCTATTAATACCAGTTGTAGTCATTCTTCATGTGGCTTTTTGCATTGCTCTTCTGTCTATTATTTCAACCCGGGGCCTTATTAATCCACGGCCGGGTCACTAGAGTTTCAGGATCTATCTGAATTTCTAGCTTTATCGTTTTCTCTTCTACAGCAAAACTAGAAAAGTAATAGATGTAAAATTGAGGGGCTCCTTAGTTCTTGAGGGTGAGTCCACTAGTCCTTGCAGTTTCTCTCGTCCTTTAAGGGTTCTTCTGCACTTGAATATTTCACCTTGCCCCAGCATGGCCTCAACCGGATGGCTGGATCAGGTAAAAGAGTAATATATATATATATAGTGGATCCTCTAGTCGTTGCGAATCCTCTAGTCCTTTCGGAGCCCTTTGTCCTTGCGGGAATCCTATTCCTTGTGAAGCCCTTAGTTCTTTGTGGGACCCCGAATCGTTGCGGTTCCGCTATTCTTTGCGGAGTTGGTTGGCCTTGTGCATAAATTCGAAACCATTGTTAAAAAAAAACGAAGTTCAAATCCTGCCGAGGTCAACTTTACCTTTCCTTCCAGAGTCTATAAAATAAAGTACCAGTAATGTACTGTGTCGATGTAAACGCCTCCCTCCTTTTCCGCCATAAATTATTGTCTTTGTCACTAAATTGGAGCTCAACTTTGCCTTTATTACTTCCAGGGTCGATAAAATAAAGTACCAGTTATATACTGGTTCGATGTAATCGCCTCCCTCCTTTTCCGCCATAAATTATTGGCCTTGTGACTAAATTAGAATTGATTGTTATCAGAAAAGAGGTACAAACGACTGGAAAGACGTAAACTTTTATAACACGTTGTCGACATTGTTAACAATAATATATCTAATGTCGTCTGTCATCGACGTAAGTCCATTAGACTAACTTAAGTCCATTAGACTAACTTAAGAGATGTAAGTCCATTAGACTAACTTAAGAGATGTAAGTCCATTAGACTAACTGAAGAGATGTAAGTCCATTAAACTAACTGAAGAGATGTAAGTCCATTAAACTAACTGAAGAGATGTAAGTCCATTAAACTAACTGAAGAGATGTAAGTCCATTAAACTAACTGAAGAGATGTAAGTCCATTAAACTAACTGAAGAGATGTAAGTCCATTAAACTAACTGAAGAGATGTAAGTCCATTAAACTAACTGAAGAGATGTAAGTCCATTAAACTAACTGAAGAGATGTAAGTCCATTAAACTAACTGAAGAGATGTAAGTCCATTAAACTAACTGAAGAGATGTAAGTCCATTAAACTAACTGAAGAGATGTAAGTCCATTAGACTTAATAGACCTATATTCTGAGTTCCACACTTTATCACTGGGGCAGTAAAACATTGTTATTGTTTATCCACCCCCTAGCTCTCTCTCTCTCTCTCTCTCTCTCTCTTTCTCTTTTCACTGTTTCTCTTCTTCTCTCTGGATCTCTTTCTTACACCCGTACACGCTCTCTCACTTTCTCTCTCTCTCACACACACACTCATTCTCACACACACACACGTCTGTAATACCTCATTCGTTCTCATTCTCATTTTTAGAAACCATTATTACATGTTGACTTTGCCTTTCATCCTTACGGGGTCGATAAAATAAAGTACCAGTAATGCACTGGCAAATTGCTGGCCTTGTGCCAAAAAGTAGAAATAATTATTACATTGGCAGTATCGGTAGAGAGTCGGACGCCATGCTTTGCAGCAAAGAGTTACGGCCCTTTATAATGTGAGTTCAAATCCCGCCGAGGTTGACTTTGCCTTTCATCCTTACGGGGTCAATAAAATAAAGTACCAGTAATGCACTGGGTAATTGCTGGCCTTGTGTCAAATATACACATACATATATAATATGTATATGTAATAATTATTTCTACTTTTGGCACAAGGCCGGCAAATACCCAATACATTACTGGTACTAAAATAAAGTACCAGTAATGTACTGGGTCATTTCTGGCTTTGTGCCAAAAGTATAAACACTTATTACATATATATATATTTATATATATATATATATATATATATATATGTATGTATGTGTATATATATATATATATATATATATATATATGTATGTATGTGTATATATATATATATATATATATTTATATATATATATATGTATGTATGTGTATATATATATATATATATATATATATATATATATATATTATATATATGTATGTATGTGTATATATATATAAGAGAAATCCTTTCTCTCTCTCTCTCGCTCAATTCGTTACTCTGTCGTCAGCACCACCACCACTACCAGCACCACCACCACCACCAGCACCACCACCACCACCACTACCACCACCACCACCAGCACCACCACCACTACCACCACCAGCACCACCTCTACCCCTCTACCACCACCACCACCACCACCACCACCACCTCTACTACCACCACCACCTCTACTACCACCACCACCTCTACCACCATTCCAGTCTTCAGACTGTTTTTTATTCTGCTATTCTACTGTATACAGTTACTGTTATGTAATATTCAGCCACCGAGGAATGTCAAACGTGGCTATCACAAAAAACAGTTTTTTTTTTTTTTGTTTTGGTTTAGTTTGTTTTGACGGGAAAGGAGGGGCTGTATGTTTTTTTCTGCTAACAAAAGCACTTTCAGGAACTTACAGCCAAATCAGCAAAGAATTTTATTAGCGAACAGAATTGTACAATGATTTTTTAGCTGTTGTACAAGGCCATCAGTTTGTAGGGAGAGGAAAGTGAGTTATATCGACCCCAGCACAATTTA
>OZ024760.1:19457664-19465164 GCA_964016885.1 Eledone cirrhosa
AGTGCTCAGGGGCACTACAACTCATCAAAGGTGCAGGTATAGTACATACAATAATGTTCAAATGTCAGGAAAATGAACAGTGTATATATATATACACACTCACCTTGTTAGTTTATAACATGGTGGTGACAAAGTACTTTATTTTTAGATTTCATTATTTATTATATCCCGCCGAGGTTGACTTTGCCTTTCATCCTTACGGGGTCGATAAAATAAAGTACCAGTAATGCACTGGGTATTTGCTGGCCTTGTGCCTAAAGTAGAAACAATTATTTATTGTATTAACTGTAAATTCCATCGTTCATTTCGATATAACTTTATTATTTTTATAATGAAAATAATTATAAAAATTGGTAACTTCTGGAAGGTTCCAGAATGAAAATGACGTTGTGAATATTGAGATCAACAGGGTGGTATATATATATATATATATATATATATATATATATATATATGTAGGAGGTGAGTTTTATTGTAGTACAATAAAGCAATGCAGATATCGGATAAGAAGCACTCTACAGTTTGTAGGACTGGAGTATACATAATATAAGATCAAAAGATGTTGATTTAAAACTGCACTATCCACAAGTGTTTTTTAGCCTTCATATCATGTTCTCCTGTTTTATCTGATGAAAACACAAATATTATTGCATGATGATGTTTGTTTTTGAAATGCGCATAATAAAATACATGAACTCCTTTAACCATCTTTTGATCTTATATTATATATATATATATATATATATATATATATATATATGATGTGAGAAAAACCACAGACACTCCATCTCAACTCTACTTTTGAAAAGCAGAAGAACTGCGAAACCGGTAAAGGAACCAAATAAATATATATATATTTTTTTAAATAAGACTCCATTTGCATTTTCGATTTCATCTTTTTTTCTTTATACTTTCACTCGTGTAGGACACCTCGGTTATTTTTCATTTTGTAAACAAAACCTCACGTATATATATATACGATATTAATAAATGGAAACTATATTTATAAAACCATATTTATTTCATTATATATATTTCAAGGATACCAAATTAAATTATGGTATGCCTTCATCAGACAAAATACAATATATAACAGTTTTACAAATAAGCTTTGACGTACCCTTTGTCGCATTTTAAAAGGGTACGTCAAAGCTTATTTGTAAAACTGTTATATATTGTATTTTGTCTGATGAAGGCATACCATAATTTAATTTGGTATCCTTGAAATATATATGAAATAAATATGGTTTTATAAATATAGTTTCCATTTATTAATATCGTATATATATATATACCCGTTTAAAATGCGACAAAGGGTACGTCAAAGCTTATTTGTAAAACTGTTATATATTGTATTTTGTCTGATGAAGGCATACCATAATTTAATTTGGTATCCTTGAAATATATATAATGAAATAAATATGGTTTTATAAATAAAGTTTCCATTTATTAATATCGTATATATATATATACCCTTTTAAAATGCGACAAAGGGTACGTCAAAGCTTATTTGTAAAACTGTTATATATTGTATTTTGTCTGATGAAGGCATACCATAATTTAATTTGGTATCCCTGAAATATGTATAATGAAATAAATATGGTTTTATAAATATAGTTTCCATTTATTAATATCGTATATCTACTCCAAATACTTGTCGAGTGCTTTATATCAGTTATAAAAATATTTACTTGTTGTATCCCAACAATTTAAATAGAACTTTTGCATATATATATATATATTAATTCAAATATTAACAAAATAGATATTCTTGTGATCAATTAAATTTTATTATACATATTTCAGAGGTACTTGAATCAAGTTCAACAGTCCGTCCTCATCAGATAAAATAAAATGATACATGACATACCCTGACATGTTAGATGGTTAAGATTTAATACATATATATATATATATACACAACATACACACTTAAACAGCATTCTAATAAATATTGCCTGTACAGGTAATCAAAGTGTGTATACATATTTTGGGACACTACAAATACAGGGTGTCTCAAAAATGTATACATACTTTACCTGAACAGGCAATATTTATTAGAATGCTGTTGAAGTATGTATACATTTTGGGGGACACCTAGTATATAATATATATGACAAATCTATGTACCATACATGCACCTTTGATGAGTTGTAGTGCGCCTGAGCACTGTAAACAATAATTTCATTATTATATTGTGCGGTGGATTGGCTGTATCGGTAAGGGTCGGACGCCATGCTTTGAAGCATAGAGTTACCTCCCTTTATGATCTGAGTTCAAATCCCGCCGAGGTTAACTTTGCCGTTCATCCTTACGGGGTCGATAAAATAAAGTACCAGTAATGCACTGGGATAATTGCTGGCCTTGTGCCAAAAGTAGAAACGATTGTTATATTGTGCGATGCTTGGCACTTAAATGTTTTATTTATTAACTAA
The DNA here is from genome assembly GCA_964016885.1 of Eledone cirrhosa. NCBI lineage: Eukaryota > Metazoa > Mollusca > Cephalopoda > Octopoda > Eledonidae > Eledone > Eledone cirrhosa. The sequence goes on from OZ024760.1 coordinate 19,460,100, forward strand.
ATAAAGTGTAAAACCAGGTTTATTTGCACTCGTTTATTTCTACAATAATAAACAGCGACGACCTTTTAACATCCTTCTGTTAGTACTATTAATCCTTTATTAGTTTAGAAAATATTTTCTACTGAAAGAATGACCAGTTAACATAACATTCTTTACAAAAGATCAAACCATATAAACCAGGTATTTCTATATTTATTTCAACAATAATAAAAGTTGTTACAAAACTTTTCTTTTCTTCTCGTAAATACTTGTTTTAAATTGAAATCTCAAGGGAAAATATTATTGTTTTATTATCAGGTACATTTATTTTTTACCTTGTTAGCCAAAGCAGCTCTGGTTCTGTCAGAGAGAAAACCCACCTGTTTGAACGTGTACCTGCCTGTTGAAATGGGGTACTTGCCTGTTGAAATTTTCCAGCTTAATTTTATATGAGACCTATATGTTAAGTTACTATTTTAATATAAGGCGATAAAAATTTGAGTTAATCTCTCGAAAATTAATTTACTTAATTAAAATATAATGTATGTTATTAGAAATAAGTCAGGATATAGCACTACAGAATTAAATTGTCTTTGGGCGTAATTTTTTTAGGTGGAGCACAATTATAAGAAAATTCGTTTCGTTCAGTTTTTAAATAATATTTTTACTGGTGAGGGGACGGATTTTTAATGAACGATGATCTTTGGGAAATTACATTTATATTTATATTTTTAACGGATGATCAATCAATGTTAAACTGTGATTGCCAGCTAAATTATTTATGAAAATATAAAAAATGTACTGCATGGAAAATCAAACCAAACCAAACAGTGAGTGTGTTTTACTATTTTGGGGGCAATATTAGGACATCATGACAACAACCCTCCCCCAAATATAACAATATATATATATATATAAAGCTCGTTTTGCAGTAAACATGCACAGAATGAAGAAGGAGCTTGTAGCGAATTAAAATTATATTTAAGCGAAATTTAACCCTCGGTATATTGAAATTTGGCTGCTATTTCTAACACAATATTTTTTCGTGAGTTCATAAATTCACTGTTAATTCCGCTGCAGATTTATCAGATATTGTTTATAGAGTCAAAATAGTATTTATTAGTGTCTGTTTACTTCGAAGTCACTATTAAAAATGCTCCAAGAGAGCCGTTGTCTAATCATTGGAACCAGTAAAGACTTAAAAGAATATATACAGCGAAACGATTCAAAGAAACGTTGTTTCAATAACAGGATATAACCGTTATCTAATGCCGGTTCCTTCGAAACTAGAATCTAGGGTCGTTATCTAATGCCTGTTCCTTCGAAACTAGACTCTAGGGTGTCAGAAACTTTGGGTGAAACCCGAAAGTCTAATACTGTTATATGATTGTAATATAAATATACACCTCTATATTTTATTTTCACGGGACCCCAGACACTCTTTTGCGGAACCCACTTTGGGAACCGCTGGGCTAGAGTAAAGTTATTTGAGCCACAGGCTCAACTTGGTTGACAGTTCTTTGAATTGGATCGTTTGAACCTTGTATTGTGTGGACTAATGTTGCATTTGGTGGTGAATTGATGGCCATGCTTCTTTTTTCTTTCTCTCGATCTGGTCATATATTTGGGACACATAGATTTTACTTCCTTTAATCAAAATTGCAACAGAAATGACGAAAATCCACCGATTCTCCATAGAGAATGGAGGAAATAAAGAAGAATCATGTATATATGATAAATAGAAAAGTGCTTGGAAACCTCCATTGTAGCAGCGTTCTTCTTGTCTGCGCATGCGCATTACTGAATTAAAGCGTCGTCTGCAAAGAAGATGAAGAACCAACATGGTGATAATGTTGCTTTTTATTATTACTTTATTATTACTTATATTTATATATACATATATATATAAATATATTCCACTAGGTTAATGTTTATTATTAGAAGTAGTTTTATCTATAGTACTTCGATCTGTGGGCTTCCCAGTCTTCTTTCTACAGATATTCTCTCCCTCTCTGTATATATATACCAGACCTGCCAACTTTCGGATGGATGAGAGATGTCTTCTCTTGTGAAAATTGGTATAGCTTTCATTGTGTAAACTCTCCCCGTTTTGGGGCACCTTTTGGTACTCCCCATTTGGTGTTTTAGAGATTGACAGGTGTATATATATATATATATATAATTGTTTCTACTTTTGGCACAAGGCCAGCAATTAACCAGTGTATAACTGGTACTTTATTTTATCGACCCCATAAGGATATATATATATATATAATATAATATAAGATCAAAAGATGGTTAAAAGAGTTCCATGTATTTTATTATGCGCATTTCAAAAACAAATATCATCATGCGATGACATTTGCGTTTTCGTCAGATAAAATAGGGAGACATGATATGAAGGTTAAAAAACACTTGTGAATAGTGCAGTAGAGTGCTACCTATCCGATATCTGCATTGCTTTATTGTACTACAATAAAACTCACCTCCTACATATATATATATATATATATATATATATATATATATATATATATACACACAGTTCAAGAGTAACCAATCTTAAAGAGAGAGATGGAGATAGGAGAGGAGAGATTGGTGAATTAGTTAGAAGCCAAAGCGTATATATATACACCTGTCAATCTCTAAAACACCAAATGGGGAGTACCAAAAAGTGCCCCAAAGCAGGGAGATTTTACATAATTGTTTCTAATTTAGGCACAAGGCCAGCAAATACCCAGTGCATTACTGGTACTTTATTTTATCGACCCCCGTAAGGATGAAAGGCAAAGTGAACCTCGGCAATGAAAGCTATATATATATATATATATAGTGACGAATCATAAGTCAATTGCATGAACTCATAATCCTTTATTTACTGCTATATATATTTCAATGATAGCCATTGAATTGCTATGACCTCATCAGGCAGTTGGTCAGTTCTTAGATATGCCAGCTCTGTGTTTATAGTGTTGATGGTATCAGAGCCTTGGGACATATGAGCTTGTTAGGAATAATTTAATGTTGTCAGCAGGAATAGTCTTAATTCTCATTGGTCAGTTTGTAGATGGTAGTAGGGTTGGTATTTGACCTCAAAGAGTCAGGTGGTGTAGTAAAGTTCAAACCATCAGGCAAGATGACAATAGTTCCATATGACTGATTCTCACAAAAAGCATTCCTAGTCAGATATATATTCAATTAAGGTTAATAGTATGAAATAGATACTACAGGTCATTCTTAAATTGAGGAATTTATGTGGAGTGGTGCTACTGAAAATTATGGTTAGAGTAGAAAATTTACAAATAAAAAGACTTATGTCTGTTGGCTTGCAGGTACACTCACACCCACCTCCACAGACACACACACACATCCACACATCCACACATACAAATTGAGGAATTAATGTGGGGTGGTAATACTTAAAATAATGGTTAAAGCCCAATACTTAAATAGTTTAGAAAAATTTAGAAATAAAAGGTTTATGTTGGTTGACTTGTACATACTCACACCTACCCCCTCAGACACACACACATCTACACACAAATCCATACAGGTGTCTATATATATACATGCACGCACAAGCATATATATATATATATATATATACACAAAATATATATACATGCATAAAATATATATATATATAAAATACATATATATACACAAAATATATACATATATAAAACATATACACACATAACATATACATATATATAAAATACATATATATATATATATAAAATACATATATATATATATAAAATACATACACATATATACATACATATACATAAAATACACACATATACACATATAAAATATATATATATATAAAATCAGGTTCAATAAAATGTGGTTTTGATGACTCCTAACCAGTAGAGGATCCGATGGACCATCCACCATAGGGACCACAAACTATGGGTGGTTGTTGTTGTCCATATAGCTTGAGGAAAGTTCCCGTCCTTAGGTGTCTGCAGGCACCGAATAAGTCGGCCCTTCTGTTTAATAGCTTGGTTTCGCCATGAAGAATCTCGAGTGTCTCACTAAGACAGAGGTTGCAAATACCAGACCCGCCTCTGTCTGGGGGAACCTTTCTAACCACGGACCAGACCAGAGAGTGCGGGGTCTTTTCAAGTTTGAGCTTCCAGATCAATTCAGAAAGGGCCGTACATTTCCTCTTATCTATTCTGTTAAAGGAATGGCGATGGTTATACCACCGATCTTTGAAGCTCGTCACTGTGGATATAATGTAGTGGTGCTCCGAGTTAGGGGTTGTGACCTTGCACCTGTAGACTACGTTTTTCGTCATGCATTCATTACTAAGAGGGCACAGTGATGGGTCTCTGCAATTACATGACTTCTTAAGCCCCACCACATGTACCGCGTGGTTACTATCACTCGGGGTTGGCTGGGTAGCCTCCGCAATGAGCACAGGGTCGTTGGGTTCCGGTGTGCTAGTTGGGCCTGTCCGGGTTCCGGTGCGCCAGTTGGGCCTGTCCGGGTTCCGGTGCGTCCTGCGTGCTGGTTCTGTTGGGTATATACACATACATACATATATCTTCTCTTGTGAAAATGGTCACAGCTTTCATTATATAAAATCTCCCATTTTGCCTCATTTATCCCCGCTTGGGTTTTTAAAGGTTGACAGGTCTATATATAAATATACAGGGTGTCTACAAAGTCACTAGACAATTATATATATATATTTGTATAAAATTGTCTAGTGACTTTTGGAGCACCCTGATAATCTGTGATAATCTCAACTCCTTAGATGGACCTTCAACAAGATGATGACGAAGGGCTTTTTTATTATATTTCATTATTATTACTATTATAGTTCTTTGACGTATAGAGTTACGGTCCTTGCCATTCTGAGTTCAAATTCCGCCGAGGTTAACTTTGCCTTTCATCCTTACAGGGTCGATAAAATAAAGTACCAGTAATGCACTGGGTAATTGCTGGCCTTGTGCCAAACGTAGAAACAATTATAGTTCTAACTAAAACTTCCATTGTTTGTTTAAATATGTTTATATTATTGTTAAAATGGGTAGTTTTTGGAAGCTTCTAGAATGTAAATGGGGTTGAA
>OZ024760.1:19485164-19495164 GCA_964016885.1 Eledone cirrhosa
ACATCCCAAAAAGCTATCAATCAAATGATGCCAACCTAGCTCGTGGCCTCAAAGTAGTGAAGCAGATAATGTTGTCTCCTAGTAATGACCAGAGGCCGGGCGTACCAAACGCTGTGGTCGTAATCACTGATAGTACGTCTACATTTGATGCAAATGAAATTCAAAACGCTGCATTGGATTTGAAGAAAAATGCTTATATCTTTGGTGTTGGTATGGGAATACACACGTTTGGAGAGATGGCGAGAATAGTGACAGAACCAGCCAATGTAAACTATTTTGGAATCGTGGGTATTGAACGTTTGCATGAGGTGGAGCCACAACTTACTGAACAAATTATGGCATGTGAGTACACAGTTGGCAATGGAAACTGCCTCAGTTCCTATATTTGATAACTTGGATCGCAGCGACAGCAGCAGCAGCGGCGGCAGCAGCAGCAGTAGCAGCAACTAGCGGCCATTTGACATGGCTAAGTTGACAGCAAAGGCGCATTGAGAAAAGTTCTTTATATCATTGCAGTTTAGGCATAAGGGAATTTGTGAGAGTGAAAAACATTTAGTAATTATTCAATTATGTCATTAATTAAAGCAGTAATATTTTTATCTTAATCCTTTTTTTACCATATATATAATGAAAGACACTGCTAATAATTTTCAAACCATTTTGAAAATAATCAAGAATTTGAAGGGATTTAGTAATTAATTTTCTCATTATTAAGATGGTGTTTGGGACTTAACTTAACAAAGACTTCTTATATAATATTTATAGAAGGTTTTTAGATATAAACATTTTGAATAATGGGTGATTTCAGGTGGTTTGGTATCAAAAGGGTTTTGTTTACAATTACATATACTATATATAAAGCCAAACACTTAATATTTATTCAATAAGCCATTCAATATTAACTGTTATCCATAATTGTTAAAAGATTGAGGAAATGTTTAGTGTTATTTTACACTTTAAAACAAACAATTTTATATCAATAAAAGCTTTTAAATTTGCAGTTGTGAACTACTAGTTGGCAAAATGAGTATCGTTTGCTAATTTGTTGTGGAACTAACTTTATATATATATATAATGGCAAATCAATATTGAGTTAGCTGCCTGTTGAATAATATTAATAACTAGAGCTTAATAATATTGCTGTATATATGATAGTGAAGTAGTGAAAATATATAGAGAGAGTAATGATTATATTTACAGAGTAGTGAAATTATTAAAGAAACAAAAAGTATTCTAGAATGAAAAAGGGGCAAATATAAAAATATTTTCAAAATATTTTCAAAATCTAATATATTAATTCCAAGTGAATCAATATTGAAATATATTTTAATCATTAGCACACAAATGAATGTGCATAAACATGTATTGAATGTGTGTGTGTGTATTACTATGCTTATATAATAACAACCATCCCAACTCCTGCGTATTGCTTTTATTTATACTTGCTAAGTATAATAATCATTCCAGTCGCTGCTATATTCTCTCTCTCTTTTTCTTTCTCCTCCCCCTCTTCTAAAAGCATGCCTGCAGCACTTTTCAACTCTTAGTATATTTTATTACTTTTTAATTGTTATTTTTTGTTGTTGTTGATTTGAATAACCTATTCAACTTCGCAATTTATTTTGTGTGCTTATCTTATGTAAATTTAAAAAAATTTATTTACACATATATATAATTTTTCTTTTCCAGTTCAATCCCTCTGAAATATTCAAATATATTCAAATCATACTAAATCATACATTACATTTGTATAAAAAGTGGGGTTTTTTTTTTGTTTAGTTACTGTTAGGAAATCATATTATTCCAGGTAGAATTTTTGTTTTTAATTAATAAGGAAGGTACATAAAATGTTAACTTCTCAACCAAACATATTTTCCTACTAAATCTTTAAATAAAAACGATGTATATGAGTACACTAAAAAAAGGGCACAAATATATACATATGTTTAAATCCTGATAAGGTAAACTTTGCCTTTCATCTATTCAGTATTGATCAATGAAATAATAATAATTATTATTATTATTGTGTACAGTGTTAAGGTGCACTCAACTCATCAAAGGTACATGTATAGTACATAGAATAATATACAAATGTCATGAAAGTGAACAGTGTACGAGTCATGATATACACATATATAAAGTAGCAATCGAGAGGTGTTGGTTTGGCAGAATTGTTAAAGAGTCAGTTGGGATGCTTTACAATATCTGTTCTGGCTCTGAGCATTCAGAATTAAAATTTTTCTATGGCCAAAAACACAGTTGTACTTCCGCCAAGAGTTGCGATTCGTAGATAGAATCATCAATATTCTATCTTTGACAATCAACTCTCTCTCTCTCTATGTATGTGTCTGTGCGCGCGTCTGTGTGCACTGCCTTCAACGGTCATATATCATCATCATTTAACATTAACTTTTCCTATACATACACAGTACAATGAAAAACTATATTAGTTTTAGGCTTGATATAGTAACATTTCGGACGTTAGTCGTTTATCAGAAAATAGAATGAGAAATTAATGAAGAAATAGAAAGATTGAGGAGACAGGGCGGGTGGAAACAGAAAAAAAATTTATATATATATATATATATATATATATGAAGAGAAATTAATTACTCTCTCATTGAGTGGTTTGTGACAATCTTCAATGATTCGAACACTCGTGCTATTTACAGCTGCAAATTTGATTATACTCATTATTATTATTATTATTATATAGGGGGATTGGCAGTATCAGTAGAGGGTCGGACACCATGCTTTCCAGCATAGTTACGTCCCTTTATGGTCTGAGTTCAGATCCCGTCGAGGTTAACTTTGCCTTTCATCCTTACGGGGTTGATAAAATAAAGTACCAGTAATGCACTGGGTAATTGCTGGCCTTGTGCCAAAAGTAGAAACAATTATTATTATATATATAACATATTTAAAATGCTAGTTATCTTCTGGAAGTCTTAAATAAATTACACAAAACCAGATTAGATTAGATGCAGAGAAATCCTTCATCACACTTAAATTGCTTTAACACATCAATTTGTTTTACATTCTTATTTTATATTGATTTACCTTTTCTAGTTTACAGCCTGAGTTTATTCTACATTTTATTTAATTATCTTTTTCTTTCAGCATCTCCACATGTAGTTTTATTTATTTATCTTTTTCCCTATTAATATTTCATCATCAATCTTTGTTCTCCTTTAATTGTTTTGTTACCATAATTCTAATGAAAAACACTGCCTATGATTTTGAAAATAATTAAATTCGGAGGGATTAAATTATATAACTTTTTCATTCTTAAGTTGGTGTTTGGAACATAATTTAAGATAAAATTATGATAGAAAGTTTTTCTTTAAAAACAATTTTGTATTCTAGAACCAGAGTCAGTTTCAGGTGTTTTAGTATAAAAAAATTTTAAAAAGTAAATAATCTAAAAACAATATGTGTGTTCATTATTTAACCCTTTAGCTCAAATCCCGCCGAGGTTAACTTTGCCTTTCATCCTTACGGGGTTGATAAAATAAAGTACCAGTAATACACTGGGATAATTTCTGGCCTTGTGCCAAAAAGTAGAAACAATTATTTAACCCTTTAGCATTTAAACTGGCCATATCCAGCCAGAATTCTCTCACCTCTTTCTGTTCAAACTGGCTGTAATCAGCCACTCACACTGATGTTAAGGTATGGTTCTCAAAATAAATAATATCAAAATCTCATAGATTCGATATTATGTAAGATAATTAAGTAAGGTAAAGCCTTTTCTGTGAAAACACAATAGTAAATATAGAGTAATGTAAATGCTAAAGGGTTAAGAATATTAAGTGTGAGATATTTTTATTTTATTCAATACAATCCATTCTATGTAACCAAGTGAATTGAATTAAACAGATTTATACATATCTAATCATGTTTCTTACTATTTACCAGATTAATTATCTTACAATATAGCTTCATAAATATTTGTATATGTATTTCTATTTCATACTATATAATTTACATATGTAATGTTCCTCATTTTAGTGCAAGGAGATGCAGCCCCACTTGATATTACATGTAAGCAAACATTTTCGAATTTTAGTTGTATAATTTTTTTTATTAGTTCCAGGACTTTTTCACTCTGGGTAGAGCCGCTACTTCTCCGAATTGATATTTCACAGCTCCAATACTATGGGGATGTTGTTAGAATGTCTCAGGAAAAAATCGCTGGACCGATTTTACGAGCAAAAGCAACCGATGGGAGATCCAGGGTTAATTTGACCCTCCGAAAGGAGTGTTTCAGGACTCTGCCCCCATGATCCTCTCAGGAATAAGTGGGCGAAGAAGTATTATCTATGTACTTCTATCTGTTTTTGGAGCATTAGTCTGTTAACTGTTAGTGCCCAAAACACATTGGTTTGTCTTTTACCTCATACCCCTTGTGTGCCAATGACATACTCGCATGTCTATTACTCCCCACCCCTTGCGTACCAAAGACTTAACTGGTACATTTGTGTTTAGGTTGTGAAGCATTGGTCTAGACAAAATAAATTTAACAAATTTGATCAAAATATGTTTTCATCTTATTTTTAACATTTTGAAAAATACCAAAATTTAAAATTAATGTAATATTTTTTATTTATTTTAATTTTTCTAAATATTTTCAGCCGATAAACAAGCAGACATCCTTTTCCTTTTACATATGTCTAAGAAAACTACAAAAGCTGATCAAAATGAACTCAAAAGGTTTTTGAAGCAATTACTTAATTCAGCTGACATAGACTCTGGAGCTGTAAGAGTAGCTATTGCAACATATAATAATAATATTAAAGTGGTTAGCCATTTTGATAGCTACAGCAGCAAGGCTAAGGTTCTTAGAGCTATAGATGGTATGATTAAATTCAAAGGTGCTAAGACTAATGCCGCTGCTGCTCTGAAGTTGGTTAACAATAAAATATTCCAGGATACTACTGGTGACCGTCCTGGTGTCAAAAATACTGTCATCTTAATTACTGACCAAGAGTCACTTAAGATGCAGAATTCGAAGAAGAATGCTGATAAATTAAGAAGCAAAGGCATTGAAATATTTGGTATAGGAGTAGGGTTTGATACTTCACAAGAACTTACGCAAATAGCAAATGACCCTCCAGGTTTACATACACAATTCGTTGTGGACTATCCCAATTTAAGAGAAACAAATGATCTACTTCTTCAAATGATTCCAAGTCGTAAGTTTACTCTGACATTTTCAGCATGCTACCCAAGGACTGCTGTTGCATGAGTTTAGTTTTTAACTCTTAATGTTCCATACCACAAGAAACTACATCATTCTGTAATGGATTTGTGTGTTAGTGAATATAAAAAATTGTTAGTATAGAGTGATTAATAACCCAAAGAATCATTAACAAAATAGGTTCTTGTCATTTCACTGTTAGTCAAAGAATAGAATATTTTTTTTATTGAAAAAAAAACCCTTGAAAGTTTAGTTACCTATTTCAGTTGACTTTTTTCCAATTTTTCTAGCTGTTTTTATAATAATGTTACACATATATTTATATTTTCTAATTAGAAACAGAAGCCCTCACCGTTTTTTGACGAAAGAAATTTTAGCCCAACACTGGTAGAACCTTCCAAGAAATGGAAAAATATGAGTATTGACATACATGTACGTCAATATGCAACTTTTTCCATTTCTTAGAGAGTTCTAAACTCTACTGTCGGGCTAAAATTTCTTTGGTAAAAAAAAAATACGGCGAAGGCTTGTTTCTAATTTCAAACTTACTTGTTATATTTCTAGTTGTTATAATAATTAATACTACACAAATATTTTTATTTTTGCATGTAATTAATGCATGTTGCCAAAGTGAACCACAGTTTGGCTGGTAACAATTTCAGGACAAAAATTGTTACTTTCCACTAAAAACTCATCTTGTAGAACAAAAACAAATTTTTAAATAAATTTACATACATCTTTCCTTTTATATCTCAATATAGTTGATGCTCCAAGGAAACCACCCCCACGACCCACACATCCTAGTAAGTAAAGGTTTATTATTAACATTGAGACAAACATTTGTATTGCATTTATTTTACTATAGCTTTTTGGCCAATATTTACAGTGGACTTGCCCAGGTATATTATTACTGTTATGTTCTTTCAGTAAATACTCCTAATTCCTGAATAGCTGCTTTAGAGTACTAGAATGGAAAATTTCTGTTTTCTGAAATCTTTCCTTGGTCTGGTGATGGTCTAGTCCTAAGGTTGCTTGCTAAAAGACGACATTGAAATTAACTGACATTCAATAAGGGCCACATTTTGAAAAAACTGTCTCAATAAATTTCAGTTATTTTATATAATATAAAAGTATAAATTATCTATTCAAGCGAAAAGCTTTTCAATGTTTGGTTTCAATGTAGTTTTTAATTTAAGCTGGTTTTTCAGGCATTAATTTCTTATTTGGAACCTTAGAGATGCGTTTTATATATATATATACATACATATATCATCATCATCATCATCCACTTTCCCTGCTAGAATAGCCTAAGTTAAATGTTGGTCTTATATAATTTCAGTTTAATGAGTTTATATATATATATGTGTGTCGGGATGGTAGCTAAGATGCTTCCATAGGCGGTATGCTGGTTGAGCACTCCATGCTCTTACAGAGCAGAGTATGATACAATATAAAAAGAAAAATCAATGATGCATCTGAACTCAATTTATTGTGTGTTACAATTGTTTCGCCGGCGGACAGCTCGAGACGCGATCATTGTGTGGATCTGTCTCAACGTGTCCGTTGAACCTGCGGGTCCAGAATCAGACAGATCCACACAATGATCGCGTCTCGAGCTGTGAAACAATTGTAACACACAATAAATTGAGTTCAGATGCATCACTGATTTTTCGTTTTATATTATATATATATATATAATATAGCCAAATCAGTTCCTGTATGAGCAAGGCATGGTCAGCCGACCAGACACTGCCCACAACAGGACAACCCGTCTAACCCATGCTAACGTGGAAGAACGGACGTAAAACGGTGATGATGATGATATATATACACATTTGGAAATAGTCTTAAAAGAGGGATAGAAGAATTTTAAAAGGACTTCATTTTTTAGAAAATAAGACAAAGTATTGTTGAAGAAAAGGTTAGGGTAAAACATTTCATCTCTACCTATACATGGTCTTTGTAAAGTATATTAACATTATTGTAGTCATACCTTCAGTGTATAGAGCACAGGTAGATTTTGATTTTTGGTAAAAAGAAATGTGCATTGTAAAATATGACACTAATTCTAGGTTGTATGAATGTCAATTGTTTTAACCCTTTAGCATTTAAACTGGTTGTATCCGGTCAGAATACTCTCTCTTCTTTCTGTTCAAACTGGACATAACTGGCCACTCATACTGATGTTAAAGTATTTTTTTCAAAATAAATAACATGGAAATTTCATAGATTCGATATTATGTGAGATAATTATGTAAGATAAAGCCTTTGCCACAAAAAAACATGAGTAGATATAGAGTAATGTAAATGCTAAAGGATTAATTATTGTCACATCAAATTATTTTCTGATAAAATGACTATCTTTTTCTAGCGCCTCCTCCAATTGATAATACAGTATACCTGAGTAAGTACACAGTCTGTTTCATGTGATGTAGAAACAGACTAAAGACTATACTTATTTATTTATATTAATGTTTCATTTAAAGAAAATTATAGTATTGCACAAATCACATTTAATAAATAATAGTAAATAATAATATTTTTTTAAAATGTTATTTGTTGCATGTTATTTAATTATTAAATCTTGTTAAAATGTGAATAATTTAGTAACGTTGTATTGAAAATGTTTCTAATGTAAAATAATTTCAATTTAAGCAGTTTTAAAACATTCTACAGAAGATATTTAAGAATATTTAAAAAACAATTATTGTTTTAAATGATTAAATATAAATTAAATGTTTTCTGTTTGGTAATTTCATTATACAATATAATGAGGCATGGTGGATGAGGTTTTTAAGATGTTAGATCAGTGGTTCTCAAACTTTTTTCTACCAAAGATAGCTTTTATTTAAATCAGCTTTTCCGTGGACACCCTGCTAAAATTACTACCTTCCCAGATAAGTATACAACAATAATAATAATCAAATGAGAGACATTTTTATACCTGGAGAAGAATGGATAACTAATAAAATGTATATATTATGTTTTTAACAGAATACTTGAACTTTTTAATTTAGGTTATGGACCTCGAGTTCTAACTTTTCAGATCTCCAAGGCTCTACAGATCCCAAGTTGGGAAGTACTGTGTTACACTGATATTCAATAGGTCATATTTGAGGATTAATTATTAAAAACACTACGTTGTATCCGGGCTGGTTAGTATTTAGAAATGCTAACGAACTATGCTGCCCTTGCTCACTTGTAAATAATGGTTAGAATTCAACAATATATGTCCATTTTTCCATGTTCGCATGAGATTCACAAGGCAAAATTCTATAGCCAGATGCCCTTTCTATCACCAACCCTGATTTGTCCCTTATTAAAGCATGGATATTCATGCATCGAACCACTGACAGATCAGTGTTTCTGCAGACTGCAAACAGATATCACAGCCTCTCGTGTCAGATCTGAAGAGTTAAAAAGTTAAAATTACAGCCTATGATATTTCTTGGTTAAAATTGAAAATTCAGTATTCTATACCCGAGATCCAATTTCATATATATTTTAAATATATGTTTGCTTCAATTCAAAGATTGAATCTTACTGTAACTTGTCAAACTACTTTAATGTTTGTTGTATTTTGAAAATATGTTTCAAACTTTGTTACAAAACTAAGGTTTTGGTTTCAAGATACTATAAAACAGACTTGTATATTGTAAATGTTCTCTGTTAATATTTTAGTAATACAAGTTCAACCACAAAAACCTACAAAACAAGAATTTAAAAACTTACAAGAACTATATTTTTATGTTTCCTTAAATCAATTAAAATGATTAATAGAAAGACAAATAATTATTTTAAGAGAATGATACTCAACTTTCTACTTTAGTATACTACTGCATAATTTTACTTTTGTCTCTGACTCTTGTCATTAGTGTCTTAAAGACATTTCAGAATGCTCCAAACTTTACTATTTATTCACCAGAATTTAAGCAATGCAAAAATCACTGTACATTTTTTGTAACATCAACACAGAATGCAGCCCAAACATTAACGTCACTTTCACCGATATTGTTCTTTGTGAGCACATTTTTACTATGCATCCAGCCTCACGAAACAAGAATGCTTTTATTTATTTTTTTTTATTTTATTTATTTTGCACCACATTAATAACAATGATGAACAAGTGTTGATGATTGAAGAAGATAATTCTAATATGCATGTAGATTAGTGTCACATTTAAATTTTGAAATTTCTTCCACTTTTTCAGCTTCTGATGAACTGGATCTTGTGTTTGCCATTCACGTATCAGAGAAAGTTAATGATGTAGAAATGAAAGAACTTGGGATGTTCTTTATAAATATGCTTGGCCGAGCAAAAATTGCTGCGGGCAAGGTTAGGGTTGGGGTGATAACCTATGGTGAGACAGGATCAGTTGTATTTAATTTGAATGAATATAATGATGCAAAAGCAATGCTACTTGCCATTAGAAATGCAGTGGCTGGATCAAAATCTGATAAAGTAAATGTAGCAAAAGTTTTGGAATCGGTGCGTACCAATATGTTCTTGGACGTTAATGGGGACCGTAAAGGAGTACCAAATGCTTTGATAATATTAACAGATAAAATATCCAATTTGGATGTTGCTGATATGCCACTTCAGGCTGCTCAAACACAGGCGAAAGGCATAAGAGTTTTTACAGTGGGAATCAATCTTTCTGACAAGGCCGAATTGGAAACAGTGGCAAGCAGACCTACGGACCGAAATGTGTTTACTGTAACATCCTACAATGAACTACCAAGAACTGAGCGAGAGATAGTCGACCAGCTTTATGTCTGTGAGTACTAATAGACACAAAGA
>OZ024760.1:19500164-19505915 GCA_964016885.1 Eledone cirrhosa
AGAAATAAATAAATGTAACTTAAATTTAGCTGTTCTTGTATGTTTTGCTTTTGGGGGGGGGGGGGGGGTTAAAATGGCTCTTCCATGATACAATTGTTTAAGTTCCAACACACCATCATATGTATATATATATATAATCATAATGTATATATTTGCATATGTATATGTAAAATATAGACATATATGTATTTTTATAAGTATATCTATACATATATGTAACTATGTTTATGTATATGTGTACATGTATATGCACAAATGTAAGCATTTGTTAATGTTAGCTTATAATATTATATATTATATGGGCACTCAAATGCGATAGTAATGGTGTAGGGAGATAAAGAGTACTTTATCTCCCTACACCATTACTATCACATTTGAGTGCCCATATAATATATATATATATAATACATATATATATCATATTATATATATATATACACACACACACAATGCCCCATGCACATTGTTGTGTATTTATATATATATATGTAATTTACACAGAGACAACATTTCATTATAGAGAGATAGATTCTTAAAATATACCTTTTCTTCAAAAATGCTTGATATTCCTCACATATTTTCATAATTTTAATTATATTCTAAATCCCAATATTAATTTCACAACAAGAATATTTCATGCAAATAACTGATAAGTTCCCTTCTAATTGAAAATATCAGACATTCTTCTTCGTATGGTTATTTTTTATGAATATTTCCTGCATAAATGTTCCAAAGTAAGGCATTTTAAGGCAAATAGCTTCTGCACTCTTTGAAGGAATCATATGTAGTACTCTGATAGTCATAATTCTTCTTCTATTTTAGTTATATATAAATAGAAAAATTGTCATTATTATATCCAGTATATAAATGATTACAAATTAGTGATTAATTTCTAAAGTGAAAAACAATAACATCATTTATGTTTAAAAGCAATATTGACATTAAAATAGTTTGATATATATTCAATATAGGAAGGAAATTTTTAAAATGAGAAAATAATTTTTAAAATCAGTCTGCAGTAAACTGCAATTATTCTTAACCACAATAAAATATTAAACTAGGTTTTAATTGTTAAGTAAAGTTCAATTCGTATATATATAAATTAAATATAATTATAAATATAAATTAAATTAAGGCAGTCTAATAATTTGATATTTCTTATTGTATAATAATGTCTGACACTAACTTCCCTTGGTGTCTTACTCACAGTTCAACCTGTAATAAATGTCACAGTTACAAACAGAGGTAAGTAATATGCCACAGTTTGATGTATAAAATCTATTAACAAAAATTCTATGGTCTCTCTGGACTAAAAGAATCAAAAATGAATCTTTTTCCTAAATATTCCAAAACAGAAATTTGTCATTTTGTCTCTTTGTTTGAGCTTGTGGCAATTCTCTCTCTCACCCCATCACCTAAATTTCTAAATATTCAAAATATTTGATTACTCTCTACCTATTAAACCTACTTCTTCTTTACTCTATGCAGCTTGGTGAAGGCTTCATTCAGTTAATTTATTTTCAAATATGTAATATAATACTGACTTTCAGATTTTTCAATAATTATTCTTTGGTAAAAAAATGAAAGAATTGCTAAAAAATAATAATAATAAAAATAAAGACAATTTCTAAAATAACCAATGAATTCAAAGAAAAACTAAAAAGATATAATCTAAAATTTAAATTATTTTCATTTAGATACAAAAAAAAAGACATTATATTTCCAAATTGATAACATATTTGTTGCTTAGCTTCTAAAAGCTAAAACATGTTTGGAATTGAAAGTTTTTATGTTATGTACTGCTTTCTGAGTTTAAATTAAGAATATGATATATTACAAGATACTCAACAATATTGGTCAAATTTTGCACCATTTAAACTGCATAATATGTTGTTATACTGTTTATTAAATTTGAACAAACATTATAGCAACATCAACCAACAGTCATAACATTTACTAAATTGTATAAAAAAAAATATTTCCACATTAATTTTGATATCAATGATCCTCCCATTGTTTCTGTTTTGATTTGTGGTATATATTTAGTCCTACTTTCATTTAACCATTTCATTTACTTCCTTCAAAACTAAATTCTTGCAGTAACTCTTTAATTGAAGAGCAATTATATTAAAGAGAATTTCTGTAACACTAATTCTATGAAAATATGCACGTTTCTACTAATTAGTTGTTTATTAATGTAATAATAAACTTAGAGTAAAAAAAAAAATAGTAACACTTAACTAAATTTTTTTTCCTTGTCAGAAAGCTTCTTCTTTATTGCTATTCATATTTCAAATAAACCAACTTCTTTTGTCTTCATTTCTCATTCTTTAAACTGCCTTATTCTGATCAGAGTTGCATTGGAGAACTTAATTAGTATTTAATAGAATATTTGTTGTTTTTTTTAATGCCCAGCTCCTTGTTCATACCTGTTGATTAACTTAATTAGCTTTGCATCCAAAAAATCTATCTGCCAGAGGGGGATATGCAAAGCTGGAATTGGTAGTCATTATTTCTTAGAATAAATCAAAGATTTCTTGTAAAACATTTAAGACATATGAATTGTTTTGGGAAAGACATTGTAATGAAAACTTGAGTGTAGTAAAATAAGACAGACAAAACAGTAGTTTACATTTTTATTTATTTCATGATCCTCAAAAGTTAGTACATTTTATCCATTGTCTCTTCAGTCAAGAATGTTTGATGATTATATATAAAAACAATAAAATAAACAAGAAAGTTTATATGAAATAATAGAATTAATGGAATAGCTGAATAGATACCAACTCTTCGACAATTATTAAAGAAATGTCTTTTTAAACTTTGAATATAAACATTTTGTTTACTGAAAAACATCTGTCAAAGATATATATATATATATATATATATGATATATATATAATATATATATACATACATGCACACACACATATATATAACACTAGACATATTCAAATACTTATGCGCACAATCATATTTGATGTATATCTCGAAAAAGAAAAAAAACAATTCAAAATCATATCTTATCAGTATTATGTTAGTGAAATAATATGATACAAGTTCTGTTTCCATGGTTGTGGTAGACATGATTAGTCTTTGAAGAAATAAATTTAGCCAAAACTACAAGAGTAAATAATTTACTTACAAGCATTTAAGTGATTTAAGTTTAAAAAATAGTTCTTCAAAAGAATCTTATTATTATTCCATCCTTTGTGTACCATTCTCAGTCCAGTACTGATACTTGGAATGAGACAAAGACTTCATTTTCTTTCAGATATGTTTTTTCACAGCTTGTATTATTATTCTTTCATTAGAATCCAACTGGACAATCAAATTGAACTTTACATTCTCATACTTTTATATATATATATATATATATATATATATATATATATATTCAAATTTATATAATATTAATGTATCCATATTTATATATTATATTTAAATTTGTATATTTTATATTCAAATTTATATATTATATATCTATCTATATATATATGCACATATTTTTACAAATTCAAATATATTTGAAAAAAAAAAAAAGAAAAGAAATTTTTGGCATTATATGAATCTTGCATGTATTTACTGAATGTTGCATGTATTTTGCATGTGCACACAATGCACTCGTTTAATATTTTAAATGTTTTCTTTTTTTTAGATACATAAGTGCACTACACACTATACCAATTATAAGCGAATGGAACACAGAATTTCCATAGATGTAAATTTTATAAATATACTTTCAAATATTTTATTTTTTATATTTATGGGGAAACGCAATTTAGTAGAATATTTCAAAATATATTTGGCAACTATAACTTTGGGAAGGTGTCGAATTAGCAGAGGCATTAGAACATTGGATAAACTGCTTTGCATTATTTGTACTGGCTCTCTGCTCTCTGAGTTCAAGTCCTGCAAAGATCAACTTTGCCTTTCATCCCTTCAAGGACGATAAAAAAAAGTACCAGTAGTCTAGTATTCTTCTTCTATATTTCTTTCTCACTTTCTCTCTCTATCCTTCTCTGGAAGAAATCTACTGTATTCAAACCTGGAATAGAGTTGGGCGCTACCAGGTTTTAAAAAAGCCCAAGAAACGCTGTATGTCAATATGACGCTCCTGCAACTCTTTCAGGAGTTACAGGATCATACATACAACCCTATTGTTACTTTATTTCTAATGGAATTTGCTACCTATAATTTTCAAATACTTTTGAAAATTATCAGGGATTTGGAGGGATCTTGTAATGTAACATTTTCCTTATTAATTTTGCCTCTGAAGCATAATCTTAGAAAGGGTCTTGCATAAAATTATGATGAAATGGCTTTAGATAAGTATAAACACTTTACCTCTTTCATTACCATATTGCTAATGAAAGACTCTTCTTTGGGGTTTTAAGTAACATTGAAAATAACCAAGAATTTTAAGAGAATTAGTAATATTATTAAGTTGCTATTTGGAAATAGTTATATAACAGAATCAAGAGTAGTTTTGAATGGTTTGGTACCAAAAAGGTTAATAGAACAAACTTTCTTATCTTCATCTGGGAATAATATAACTTTGATTTGAATCATGATGTTTAGTGATGGTTTAATTAGCTACTTGTTGTATATCTATCAGTTAAGTTACTATGCCATGTTCTTTAAAGTTTTTGTCGTCATATTTCTGATGAAAAACACTTTCTATGCTTTTCAAATCATTTTGAAAATAATCAAGAATTTGGAGGAATTTAGTATTATAACTTTTCATTATTTAGCTGTTGTATGGAGGTTAACTTAAAACTTCTTCGATAAAATTACAACGAAAAGTTTTTAGTTAATCACTTTATAATAATTAGCTTAGTATTGTAGAACTAGGGTAGGTTTCAGGTGGTTTGATACAAAAAGGGTTAATTGATTATAAAACATATCTATAGAATTTATATATTTTAATAGAACATTTTAATACTTTTTTTTATAAATCTTTATTGTTCATTTTCCCATAATATTCCAAAATAAATAATTACATATAACCTCGTTATTAATAAAAACATGCACTCAAAAATGTATTGTTCAAACAAGAAATCTATTTTTAATTTTCAAAAATCTTTCAATAGTTTCTGTTATTGTCAGGAATTATTTATAAGATCCTCAATTCTGCGTCATTAGTTTTTAGCATCTCTTCATTCTGTTTCTTGTTCATATCCCTTTGATCTGTTTGTAGTTCCATACCATGTTCATATGAATTTAGTTACAGTAGATATGCATATTTGCATGTATACTTCTCTTCTTTTACTTGTTTTTGTCATTAGACTGTGGCCATGCTGGGGCAGTGCCTTGATTTAGTCAACCATAGTACTTATTTTTTTCATGTTTGGTATATGTTTTATAAATCTCTTTCCTGTCAAACTGCTGAGTTACAGAACGTAAACAGAGACATGGACATACACACACATTTATACATAAAATATATATACAACACACACACACGTGCACATATGTACATACATACACAGTTTCCGTCTACCATATTCCACTCACAAGGTATTCGTCAACCCAAGGCTATAGAAGAAGATACTTGCCCAAGGTATCTGGCAGCAGAACGAAACTGAGAACTAACTGGCTGCAAAACAAACTCCTTAACCAGACAGTCATGCTTGTAGAATATAGTAATGTTTATGCTCAGAATTCTCATCCATGCATTAAAATGGAATAGATTGTAACTACAAATGTCTTTATTTCAATTTTACATCTGTCCATGGCTTAATCCAGTGT
>OZ024760.1:19506115-19548615 GCA_964016885.1 Eledone cirrhosa
TTGAATTACTTGGTATATGTAAGAGGTTGTCTTTAATTAAATATATAAACCGAGTTCTGTTGGGAAAATCTTTCCTGGTTTGTATTAAATAATAATAATTTAAAAACGAAATTCAGCTAAAATGCCGTCTAGCAAGGAATATGACATCATATAGACTTTGTTTTAACAGATAGCTTAAATGTAAAGAAAATAACTCAAAAAGCTGAATTTTGGAGAGTAACCCTTGGTATATAGCTCTCCTTTGCTGAAGGCTATAAAAAGACTGAGACCACCATTGTATTTGCATGCTAATTCTCTGCAAACACTGTGCAGTTTTAAAAAATGTAAATATCCAAAGGCACCATTTTGCTTGGTCTGGTGAAGGAGCCAGTTTAGTCACTGACCACTCTACCATGAAGCAGGTTGTCCTAAGTTACATTTGGTTGACTAACTATTTCCTTTTCATGCTGGTTGTCATCATGACATCTAGTATCCATGGTCCCTAAACCTCAATTTTCCTCTGCATAATTGCAAAGAATGCATCCTACCTGAGAAAGGAGGGGCTCATGCAGCTGTTGTCACTGCCTGTCCTCTACAGCAATACTTTTGCCATCTTGTTTGCAGGATACACCCGAGATATACCACTGAGACAAGGGTGTAAAGTGTACCCTCCCATTGCCCATCCACCTTACTTCCATTATTATTTTTTGTTGGGCGGTGGATTGACAGTATCAGTAGAGGGTCAGACGCCACGCTTTGCAGCAAAGAGTTACAGCCCTTTATGGTCTGAGTTCAAAACCCGTCGAGATTAACTTTGCCTTTCATCCTTATGGGGTCGATAAAATAAAGTACCAGTAATACACTGATTTGTCCCAAACACCAACTTGATAATTAAAAAGTTAGTTATTTTATCAAATTCTCTGAAACACGAGTCATGACTTTCATCAGAAATATAATAATGAATGGGTTAAAATAGGAAACTGCTGACATAATTATAACATTACATTGACATTTTGTTTAGTTGAATAATTTTCTTCAAATGGGGAAATATATTTGATAAGGATACTCTGTGAATAAATTTTCGGGATTATAGAAAACTTTTATAAACTGTATCCTCACAGAAATACTGTAGTCATTCTCTAACTGTTTGAAATTGATAGTATATTTTTATTTGAATTTATTTATGTATTAGATAATATAATTTTCACAGGTCCACCAGCGCCTCCTGTGGACAAATTAACTGGTAAGAATTTAGCAATTGAATCAAATATTTTATATATATATACATATATATGTGTGTATATATATATATATGTATATATATATATATATATAACATTGTGTTCTATATATTTACCACATAATATTTCATAAATTTTATATCAATAATTGTATTTATCTTCAAATAGAATCTCAATATTTCATAAATGAAATTATATATCAAAAGATGTATATTTAAATCATTTTCTATTAAAGTGTTAAAAATTATCTTGAAGGTTTTAAATGCTTTCAATAATGATAATGATAAATTATACATGAGATAATTTTTTTAATATCTTATAACCTAGTTTAGTATTTGTTGATATTTATATCCTTTTGAAATATATCTTTCTTTATTACATACATAGATAAGACAATATTTAAGGTAAATTTTATTTATATATATATAATTAGCAGTCTCTCTGGGAAATGAATGAAGTATAAGCACTTTCTAATATTCCTCTGTGCGTAGAAAAATATAGAAGATTGCTTTCATACATTTTGGAAGTTTCATTTTTACATAACGAAGCTTCCAATTATAAATTATAGTCATATCTACAATAAATTTATTTTAATATACACTGTTTTATTATAAGGCAATATAACTAAAAACATATTGTCATATCTACAATAAAATTATTTTATTGTAAACTGTTTTTTTATAAGTATTTATTATAAGACAATATATTTTTGACAGCTACACCACAAGTGGGCATACCTGTGGTAACTACAACTGGTAAGAAAAATTAGCATTTGACAAATATTTAGCTAATAATTCTAACAATGAAAACTATTTAACATGATATCCTTTCCATGTGAAATATCTAATATAACTGTGTCTGCTCTAATATTTACAGGTTTCTAATATTATTATTTTTATTAAGAAATAATATTTTATAATTTATTATAAAGAACTGATAACGTGTTTAATATATTATGGTATTTCATTACTCCCAAATCATCATCAAGAAACCTATGAGATACAACTTCATAATAGCTTAGCTTAGCTAAACCTGCTTAGGTGTGACGTGTAAATTTTATGTTTTTGTTTTTCATATCATGAATATTATAATTCATGCCAATGTATTTGGATGAAATATATGCCATCAATATACTGGGGAGTTGATACAATCAACTAAATGGATGTTTCTTATAGTGGAAGCTTGTAAGAACTGGATTTAAAAAGGTGGACAAATATATTGCCATGTCCAAAAGAATTTTGTTTTTTCAGGGACATAAGTTTATTATAATATTACTAAACCTTACCTCTATATTGTCTCCTCGTGTAAAAAGGGTAGGATGGAGGGGGAAATATTTCACCAGTATTTAAGGAGGATGGGTTGATATAGAGAATCCCTGAACTAAACTATCCTTTACAAACTGTGAGATTGTGCTGATATTAAAAATAAATGCTTAGAATTATTTCACTTTCTTCAATGTAGTGGAAATAATTTCTATAGATCTTTTGTTTACTGTTTCTTGTGAAAACACCATTTGTGGCACTCATATGTGCACCAACATTCCACAAGTGTTTTAAGGCCATTTACTAAAAACAGATGTTGGCCTTTGATCATTTAAGTACCAAATTTATTTTCGTTATTAATTCAGAAATCTGAGGGTTGTTTGTGTATATTAGGTTAATATTATCAAAACAGGCAATGATGATATAATACAGTAATACTATTTCAATGTTTTACTGTAGATAAAATTAGGGAGGTTTATTGAATAAAGAAAGGCATGAACAGTAAACAGTCCTTCAAAGGAAAGGAAATAACATTTTGAATGCTAAGTCCAGATAACTCACGGCATGTTTTATATACATTGAAACTCCACTTACAATTATTTATATATTAAAATATTTACAAGGAGATGATATATAAAGATGATATAATGAATGGGCATATTTGTTGTTTGTAAACATATATTGTAACCACTGTTTGTAAACTTATATTGTAACCATTGTTTGTAAACTTATATTGTAACCATTGTTTGTAATGATATTTGTAACAAATGTTTGTAATAATATCTGCAACTATTTTCTAACAATATTTGTAACTATTGTATGTGACAATATTTGTAACAATATTTGTAACTACTGTATGTGACAATATTTGTAACAATATCTGTAACTATTGTATGTGACAATATTTGTAACAATATCTGTAACTATTGTATGTGACAATATTTGTAACAATATCTGTAACCATTGTTTGTGGCAGTATGTTTAACAATTGTTTTTAATAAGTGTTTGTAATAATATTCATAACTCATGTTTGTAACCATCACCATCACCCACAAAACAAACATTCTTGTTTAAGTTTCATTGTTGTTTTGAAGATTGTAAAGTGGAATACTTTGTGTTTCATACATCACATTAGACACTGATTTACTTACAATATTTAAAATGCATATGCAGAGATTTATTGCCAGTTCTCATCAGAATGGTGAGGGATTGGTAGAAGCTTTGAAGCATCTTACTAGATGAGATGTCTTGTGGTATCTCTTGAAGATTCGAGGTCATTGCATTTTGATGGTAACACTGATGTTAAGTTGTATCAAACTTTGTTTTACCTTAGACTACTGTACATTGATGGTAACACTGATGTTAAGTTGTATCAAACTTTGTTTTACCTTAGACTACTGTACATTGATAGTTGAGAGAAGAGATTTACATGCATGAGCAACTGCTGGCTTTTTGTAAAAAGAAAAAACAAAGACCTTGCTCAGACTTTCACTATCGAGAAGAATTTTTCAGGTGCAGATACTCGGACTATCATTTGCAGAATGTTGGCCCTCTGGAATTCCCTCCCTCCACGTTTTTCCTGCATTTGTTAACTTACATCAGCTTAAGTAGAACATAGACACCAATCTCACTTGTGCTGGATAGTCTACAAAGACCATGGGCACTGCCCTATCCAATAATAATAATTTAAAAAAACACCCAGACAACAAGGTCTATTAATTTAGAGCTATATTGTCAACTTAACTTCCTAAATTATGTTCTATTAGTATTTCAATATTAGCAACATTAAAATGTTTCCTCATTATGTTATAACATATATGATTTCAACATCTATTACAGACTTCTGTTAATTTTAACTACTTATTCATCAGCATGTAACACATGAAAATTAATAATGCATGTGTGATTAAAATCATATTTATTCATGTTATATAGTAATACACTTCCATTCATTTATTTTTCATGTTACATCATAACACTGTTGAATTGTTATGGTTATATGTTATATGTTTGTTTCAGTACTCTATGTTGTATATTTGTATATTTCTTCATGTTAAAATATCATTTAGAAATTAAACATATTATTTCACAATTAAATAATTGAACATTATATATATATATAAAACCAATCAATTCCAGAGTTGGGCTCGATCTATGCCAATTGTACCTTGAGCTGGTCGATCATGAAAGATGCATCACACATGAATAAATTTAATGATGCTATAATTATATGGTAATACAAATGTGTAGGAAGGTCTAATTATATCTAAATATCATGTTACCATGCTATTTAATATTCTTATAAGAAAGTGATTATAGGGAAATAAATAAATAGTGTAAGAAGTATCCAATTATGCCAAAATGAGAACATCTAATTATGCCAAGTGAAATCACTTGAGAAGATATAATTCCCATAGTTTCTCCAGATCCAGATAAACCTGCAAAGAATTCATAAAATTAATATGAAATAAATTAAAGTGTTTGTCATGCATCCTATCATTAGATCTAAATGATCATGTTTCATGATATTCTAAAATTCATCTAAAAATAAATAGTTTATTAGTGAAACAAAATTCAAAATAAATTACTTTAAGATCAATAAATTTTCTCGCAAAATCTGAAACATGTTCTTTGCTAAAAAATAAAGTTCTATTCTAACCCTTTAGCATTTACATTACTCTATATTTACTATTTTATTTTCACGGTAAACACTTTATCTCACATAATATTGAATCTGTGAGATTTTGATATAATTTGTTTTGAGATCGATACCTTAACATAAGTATGAGCAGCCAGTTATGGCTGGATTGAACAGAAAGAGGTGAGAGAATTCTGGCCAGATATGGCTGGTTTAAATACTAAAGGGTTAAATATAGTTTTTTGTATTTTATCATGACTACAAATATGACATCATCATTATTTTTATAAGTTTTCCTACAATCAAGTATTAAACTACAAATATGAGTAAATTACATTTTTTACATAATGTTAATTTTTAAAAAAGACTTATTTTCTGTATAATACTGTATATGTAAACCTGTATTTACAAGTTCAAATGTTAAGACCAATAATAGTTTTTTGAAACCTACTATGTCAGGTGTTTTGTAGCTAAATTTCCAATTAAAAATATTTACTTTTATATTTTGTAAGAAATATAAATGACATTGATTTTATATCTAAACTTTGATGTATCTGAGAATATATCCATTTTCTATTATTTAATATATATATATATCCCTGTTGAAAAATCTATCCTCTCGTATCTCACATGTAAGAATGTATTTTTAACAGCTCCACCTCCCCCTGTCCAACCTGTGGAAGTTACAACGGGTAAGATAACTAGTATTTGACAAATATATAGCTAATAAATCTAATCACGAACACATTTTAACATGACAGTACTTCCATGTATAATATCTAATGTATATATTATATTCTCATAAACAGGGGCTTTTCTGCTAAAAGTAGAAACAATTATTCTTTACATTTAAGATATAAATTATCTCATTCCATTTTATGTTATAAAGAAAATTTGATATAATAATATCTTAGAATACTTTTTTCTATTCTATTACTTAAATATATATCCCATAAAAGATATTTCCCTTTCTTTATCTGACACATAAGACAATATATTTTAACAGCTCCACCTCCCCCTGTTATACCTGTGGAAGTTACAACTGGTAAGAGAATTAGTATTTGACAAATATATAGCTAATATTTCTAACAACGAACACTTTTTAACATTATGGCACTTTCATGTACAATATCTAATATGTATGATATCTTCTAATCCCCACAGTTATAATCCTAATATCATTGAGACTAGTGTTAAGTAACAAAAGACATCCATAAAGTCATTGTTTCAAATGTCATGTGATTCTTTTCATGTTTCTGTCTTTGTCTTCAATGTTTTCATATAAGATATTTGATTTGAGTTGTTAGGATATATATAAGTGGAGGCACGAGGCCTAGTGGTAAGGGTGTTTGACTTAGTATCATAATGCCGTGTGTTTGATTCCTAGTTTGCATGTTGTGTTCTTGAGCAAAACATTTCATTTCATGTTGTTCCAGTACACTCAACTGAAAATGAGTACCAGCAATAGCTGGGGGTTTAACCCTGCGATGGATTGCCATCCTGTCCAGGGGGGAGTCTTGTACTCTCAGTCGCTTCATGCCATGAAACCGGGATAAGCACCGGCCAAATGAGCCTTCTGGCTTAAGGCAGACTTTAGACTTATATATATATATATATATATATATATATATATATATATATATATACTTATTGGTCATTCACTACATATCTCACAAAGCTTTGTATTAACTACACTACTATATATATATATATGTTTGCATGTATATTATGTATATATATGTGTGCGTGTCTTTATATATGTTGGATAGAATGCTTTGCAGTATTTGTTCCGACTCTCTGAGTTCAAATTCTGCCGAGGTCAACTTTGCCATTCATCCATATAATAAAAAGGTACCAGTCAAGTACTAGGGCCGATTCTTCTTCTATTTCGCACTTCCTTTATCTCACTCTCTATCCTTTTCTGGAAGAAATCTGCTGTATTCAGTCCTAGAGAGGAGATGGGCTTTGCCAGGTTTAAAAATACCCGCAAAACATGGCATATCAATATGACACCCCCTATGACTCTCTCAGGAGTTGCAGTACAATATCTGATGTATATATATTCTCATAAACATAGGTGTATTTCTGATGTTATTCTTTACATTTAAAATATAAATTATCTCATTCCATTTTATGTTATAAAGGAAATTTGGTTTAATATATTAGAATACTTTTTCTATTCTATTACTTAAATCTATATACCATAAAAAATATTTCCATTTCTCTATCTGACACATAAGACAATATATTTTAACAGCTCCACCTCCCCCTGTTATACCTGTGGAAGTTACAACTGGTAAGAGAATTAGTATCTGATAAATATATATCTAATATTTCTAATATTTTTAACTTGACAAAATTTTCATATTCAACATCTAATACATTTGTTATATTCACAATTCTATTTACCATTAGGATATATATTTAAAGCAGTATTATCAATTAATCAAATGTTTTTTCCTACAGAAGTAATCACTATATATGATATCAGTATATAATATTGATCACTAATTATCCTAACTGGGCACCACAAACTTTAGCATGTTTCACCTGGAAATTAATATCATATATTTACAAAGTTTATTCTATGTCAATGTACTTTTACATTTTTCAGAATATCAGTATTGTCTCTAGTCGTGTATATATTATGCTATTCTATATACGTTATCACATATTATATAGTCTCATATTGATTCCATATCAAATACTAAAAGAAAACACAGAAATAAACAATACTCTCATCCCCTACTATTTCTTTGTCAAAACATAAAATTATAAATACTATATTCTAATGTTTTAACAAACTACACTCCTCCACTTAAATCATGAATGATTAAGTTAGCTCTTGTATATAAAATAAAAGCAATATTTTCTGTATAAAACTAATTAAATAACACTGTAGTCTTGAGTTAAAATGTTAGTACCAGCAGTATTTTATGAAAATCAGTTTGTTTCAAATTGTGATTTTCTTAGTTAATATTCATTTTTAGATAATCAGTCAAAACATTTGTAAGGAATAGAATTTCTTAAAATATTTTTCCTTTTCAATTATTTAAACAAACATATCACAGAAAATATTTCCCTTTCTCTATCTGATATATAAGACAATATATTTTTAACAGCTGTACCTCCCCCTGTACCTCCCCCTGTCATTCCTGTGGATATTACAACTGGTAAGATAATTAGTATTTGAATAATATATATCTAAATAGCTAATCATTCTAACCATGAATATGATTTAACTTGATAATATGTATGTTTTATTCCTAATTCTGGTTGCCATTTTATCAGTACATCATATGTTCTTCTCACAGACATGGGAAGAACATATATATAAGCTGTTTAGCTTCAGAACATGACTGTCCATCTAACCCATTTAACCCTTTAGTTACCAACTCAGAAAATCGGTTCAGGTTCTCTGAATTAAAGTCATCCATTTTAAAGGTTTCTGATTTGAATTAAAATCTTCCAACATAATTTTATATAAGAACCTTACATTAAGTTACTATCTTAGTAATGAAATAATTAATAATTTTAGTAAATTGCTCAAAATATATCATGAATTTATTGAAATAGTGTATTTCATTAGAAATGTGGTCATGAAAGTGATTGTGATAGTATAATATGCATAGAATTACATATGTACTTAAATTAGAAAGACAAATAATAAAATCCTAAACATTAATTTACGCCATGCTTTGAAGCATAGAGTTACGTCCATTTATGATCTGAGTTCAAATCCTGCCAAGGTTAACTTTGCTTTCATCCTTACGGGGTCGATAAAATAAAGTACCAGTAATGTACTAGGATAATTGCTGACCTTGTGCCAAAAGTAGAAACAATTAATTTTAACATCTTAAAAGTCTACAAAGTTCTCTTTAAAACATGTTACTGCCAACAATAAATTTTAAAACTCTGTGTGCCAGCCGTTTCAACAATTCTGTTTTGGAAGGAATATAAATATGATTTAATGATTTTATATTCAAAATTTAATATAACATCTCAGAATATTTAAATCTATATCCCATAGGAAACATTTCCCTTTCTTAATCTGACACATAAGACAATATATGTTAACAGCTGTATCTTCCCCAGTTATACATGTGAAACTTACCAGATAATTAACATTTGACAAATATCTAGCTAATATTTCTAGCAATGAACAATATTTAATTTGGCCGTGCTTTCAATTTATCCTTATCAATATTATGACACACCTAAATTATTTGTCATTCATGTACATATAACAGAAAACAACATATATAAACCATCTTCACATGACATCTCTGATTAACCCTTTAGCATTTACATTACTCTATATATACTATTGCATTTTCACAGAAAAGGCTTTATCTCACATAATATCGAATCTATGAGATTTTGATATTATTTATTTTGAGAACAATACCATAACATAGTTATGAGTGACACATTACATCGGGTTTGAACAGAAAGAGGTGAGAGAGGTCTGACCAGATATGGCTGTTTTAAATGCTAAAGGGTTAAATAAAATCTTTAACAGGTGTTTTATACCAATAGAATGTATACAAACATTTCATTTTGAAATAATTTATAAATCATCACTATTGATTGAATATCTGATGATAAATATATTAAATATATAGTAAAATATATATGAGTCAGTTATCCAGAAGATAGAGGTTGCTGGTGCCTGTGTATACAGTATTGGTAAATAGAAACAAATAAAGTTTCCTGACTAATGGCTTTCATGTTTGTGAAAGATATACATATACACCAAATCCAGATATAAGTTAATGTACACATATACACCACTTACCCAATTATATAAGTTAATGTATTACATATTATTTTATAGCTCCCCAAGCACCAGTTGAACCTGTGGAATTAACAACTGGTAAGGATTTAGTAATCAAAATAAATAGTAATTAAATATAACATTAAATTAGATAGTATAAAACGATAATATAAAATAATATATAAAATACATCAAGCAATATCTGTACCTTGGATTATGAAATCCTTAATTTTAACATCTTAACAAACAAACTATAGTTCTAAATTAAATTGTTATATTATATGTTAGGTTATAATATATATTAAACTATTTCTGTATTGAAAATTATAAAATTAATTTATTCGAAAACTTTGAAGAAAACACTACAAAATTCTAGCCAAGTTATTAAATATTTATATAAGTTATAGATCAATTGTCCAATAATAGTAGTATAATAATCATATTATGCCGGTTAACTCCCATATTTTATAATATTTTTATAGCTCTACCAGCACCAGTTAAACCCGTGGAATTAACAACTGGTAAGGATTTAATAATCAAATTAAATAGCATCTAAATATAACATTATATTATATAATAAATTTCCCACATTTTATATTTAAATTAGCATATAATAATATTGTTTTAAAATAATTGCCATTATATATATATATATATATATATCATGTATTTTTAACAGCTGTACCTCTCACAGTTAAACCTGTGGAATTAACAACTGGTAAGGATTTAATAATCAAATTAAATAGCAACTTAATATTAAATTATACTGAACACATATTCTATATTATAATATATATACAGTGAAATTCCGTTAAAACAA
Organism: Eledone cirrhosa; assembly: GCA_964016885.1. Lineage (NCBI taxonomy): Eukaryota > Metazoa > Mollusca > Cephalopoda > Octopoda > Eledonidae > Eledone > Eledone cirrhosa. The sequence goes on from OZ024760.1 coordinate 19,516,833, forward strand.
AATTCACGGGGGTATAAAAAAAATTTGTTGTAATGAAAACTTTATAATGAGATCGACCTAACCCATTGAGTGTGTGGCTGGGGATTGAAAATGTGTTGAACCATCCATGATTATTTTCATCATGAAAATGCTTGAACCATCCATGATTATTTTCATCATGTATATAATGTTAATATAATAAACAATATATTCTGACATGCTGTACAAGACTGGGTATATAAACATATGTTCATGATTTTAATGTTTGTTACTACCTGCAATATTTTGAGAAAATTGATGTGTTTTTAGTCTTAATTTCGTGGATATACCTATAGAAAGGTGATACCAACAAGAAATATATTTCGATATAATATATTTTTCCTTTTTAAATATTTAAATATATACCTCATTGAAAATATTTCCCTTTCTTTATCTGACACATAAGACAATATATTTTTAACAGCGCCACCTCCCCCTGTTATACCTGTGGAAATTACAACTGGTAAGATAATTAATATCTGAGAAATAAGTAGCTAATATTTCTAACCATAAACATTTTTTAACAAGTCAGCACTTTCGTGAACAATATCTAATGTATATATATTTTCTTAAACAGGTGTTTTTCTAATATTATTCTTTATATTTAAAATATAAATTATCTCATTCCATTTTATGTTATAAAGAAAATTTGATATCTTAGAATACTTTTTCTATTCTATTATATACATCTATATCCCATAAAAGATATTTCCCTTTCTTTATCTGACACATAAGACAATATATTTTTAACAGCGCCACCTCCACCTGTCATACCTGTGGAAATTTCAACTGGTAAGATAATTAATATCTGAGAAATATGTAGCTAATATTTCTAACCATGTGTACTATATAACTTGAAAATATTTTCACGTATAATAACTAATGTGTATGTTATAGTCCCAATTATGATTCATATATTATCAATACATCAAATATTTTTCCCACCAAATAATCATATATGAAATATCAATATATAATATTGATCACTAATTATCCTAACTGGACACCTCAAACTTTAGCATGTTACACCTGGAAATTAATAATTCATTTATAATTACAATTTTATATCATGTTAATATATTTTCACATTTTTCAGGAAATATCTGTGTTATCTCAGAATAGATATTCTGCTTCAAATAATATGTTTAAACCAAATTAGTTAATAAATAAATTAAAATTAATATATCATCTTGCCATTATAATAATTGAAGAATAAATATCTCATTTGAAAGTATGTCCCTTTCTTAATCTGATACATAAGACAATATATTTTAACAGCTGTACCTCCCCCTGTCATACCTGTGGATATTAAAACTGGTAAGATAATTAGTATTTGACAAAAGCTAATAATTCTAATCATGAACACTATTTAACTTTAATCTGCAATATTTAATGTGTATGTTATATTCTAATCTCAACAAGTATATTCATAATATTATCCTTCAAATATAAATACCATATAATCTATTCCTAATTAATTTTTTCATCATTGGGTGCATATCTGATCAGAAAATTATTAGTTATAGATTAACGTCATGAAAGTAAATTGCCATCTTTGTAAATATTCTATTCTATATGAAGTAGTTTTGTTTTTGTGTGAAATCTCACACATACTTTGTGATATTTCTCAAATAAGTGGAGAAAAATAGCTTGTTTGAGAGTCACGGAAAAGTTAATCTATATTATGGTCTTAATTTACAGTATAAACATTCTTATCTGAATCCTAAGAGTGTTTTTTTTATCTGAGAATTGTGCCAGCACTATTTTCAATACTTCAAATTAAATGAGTTTATAGCCAGTACATGTCAGTCAACTTACATATATCATATCATTTTTATAGCTCCACCAGCACCAGTTAAACCTGTGGAATTAACTACTGGTAAGGATTTAGTAATTAAATTAAATAACATCTAAATATAACATTCAATAATACATACTATAAAGGACAAATTATAAAATATATCCTATAAAAAAAAGGAGTTAACATTATGAAATCATCTATTTAAATATCTTTCAAATAAACTATACAAAGTTGTATTTAAAACATGTATGATTAGGTCACTTCTTTTACATGATGTTGATTTAAAAACAATATATTTTGCTTAGTTTTACATATGTAAATATATGTAAAACGATATCCATAAGTTGGTATTTCATTACCAACAGTATTTTAAGAACGTTCACATTCTGTGTGCCTCTGTATTTGTTTTTCATAGGCAGAATTCTGATATTAAATATTTAATTTAATGAGTTAGAATTAACCTGAAGGTGGACTAATTATGTTATAGAGAAAATTCAGTATATTTCAGAATATTTTCCATTTCAATTATTTAAATGGAAATATATATCCCTTAGCAAATATTTCCATTTATATCTGACACATAAGATAATATATTTTTAACAGCTGTACCTCCCCCTGTCATACCTGTGGAAATTACAACTGGTAAGATAATTAGTATTTGACAAATATATAGCTAATAAGAAGTAATCATATATAAGGTATCAATATTTAATATTGATCACTAATTATCTTAACTGAGCACCTCAAATTGTAGCATGTTACACCTGGAAATTAATAACACATTTAAAATATTACATCATGTTAATGTACATTTGCAATTTTCCTCTCTATCATTATTGTTTCTCTGCACGCACATATGTATGTGTGCATATATATATATATATATATATATATATATATATATATATATATATTATGGAATACTGTTGGCTTCTTGCTACCATAATTTCTATACTTTTCATTTATATATATATATATATATATATAAAATATCATATTTTTAAAATATCATTTTGTTTTAATACAATAATTATATGTTAAAATTATATTTGAAATTAATGCGATATCATAACATTAATACATTACAAATAAAAATATAATGGTTTGTTAAGAATATTTTATCCCACAGAACCCCTGAATTTGTTCTGGATAGCATGGTTTGGGAAAGAATGTTTTAATTATTTTAAACTAATGACATATTGAGAGATAAAAGCTCTGATACTATGGACATGTGGTTAGAATGTCTCGGGGAAAGAATTACTGGAAACATTTTACAGGCAAAACCGATTGCCAAGTGACCCAGGGGTAAACCCTAAGCAAGATGGCTGGATAACATGCATGAACTTGGCTGGTCTCACTTGGGGATCCAGCCGGATCAATTGGAGTTGGTTGCTTCTGACAGGACCGCTGGAAGGAGCATTTGAGGAGGACTCAATGATGATGATGATGATATATCAACTGATAAATATTTAATTAATTTCAATATCCAGTATAACACTACATATATTTATCATTGTGATAATACAAATTATTGGTTATATATATTATATCAGCAACCATATATTATGTAAACCAATTATAACGTTTTCTTATATAAACCATTTATAGAGTTTACACAATAATTTCATTGAAGCATAGAGTTACCTCCCTGTATGATCTGAGTTCAAATCCTGCTGAGGTTAACTTTGCCTTTCATCCTTCCGGGGTCGATAAAATAAAGAACCAGTAATGCACTGGGTAATTGCTGGCCTTGTGCCAAAAGTAGAAACAATTATTATTATTATAATGTTACATTTTGTGATCATTTTTAATCTCTCTTTAATGATAGAATATCTGATAATAAATATATCAAATATATAATAAAATATAGTAGAGTCAATTGTCCAGATATAAGTTAATATCAAGTTGCATAATATCATTTTATAGTTCCTCCGGTACAAGTTATAACATTGGAGTTAACAACTGGTAAGAGTTTAGTGTTTAAATTAATTAGCAACTAAAATATAACATTAGATTATATAATATATATACCGTAATATAACTATTTCTGCACAGAATTATGAAATCATTTATTTTAACGTTGTAATAAAATCTTCAATTATTCATTATCAATTTAGATATTAATTTTTTTAATATTTTCTCTACACGACGTGGTATGTAGCCTGAAATGTTAAATGCCTGTTGTTCACTGATAACATTTTATTTTAAAGTTTTTCTATTATATTTTGCGAAGAATAGAAATATAGCTTAATTATTTTATAAAAATAATCATTTAATGTAATATCTTTCTAGAATATTTTAATTTAAAACTACATCCCATAGACAATATTTCACTTTCTTAATCTCACACATAAGACAATATATTTTTAACAGCTGTACCTCGACTTGTCATGCCTCTAGAAATTACAACTGCTAAGAAAATTAGTGTTTTGCTGATAATTCTAACCATGACAATATTTTCATGTATAATAGCTAATGTGTATGGTTTATTCTAATAATCACAGATATATTCCTAATATCTCCATTAAAATATATACTTGATAATTAAATTGTTGGTTTCACTGTTGATTATATGAAATTGCCTCTGTTGAAATATATTTTGCTAATAGTAATAATGATGAATACAAACCAGAAATATACTCATAGGATATCAATATTTAATATTGATCACTAATCTTAACTGGTCACCTCAAATTTTAGCATGTTACACCTGGAAATTAAAAAGTTTATTTTATCTTAATATATTTGTACATTTTTCAGAAAATATCAACCATGTCTCTGATTCATTTTCTTATCTTCATCACATTTTTCTCTCTTATCCTCATTTATCAACTGGTTTACATTTTTACATGTTAAACACATTTTACTTTGGTTGATGTTCAGACTATATTGGTTTATCAATGATGTCATAGAATTTGTTGATTAATAAAATAATTAGACATATAAAGACTTCTGCTTGTGTAATGAGACTTACTTTCATCATATAAACCATTAGAATGATCAACTAGTAACATGTGTGCATTTAAATTTAATCTCTTACACACACACCTATATATACATATATATATATATATATATCCGTATGTGGTTGACATCTGAGAAAAGCGAGTACTCAATTCTATGGTAGAATTTAAAAATTCATTTTATTAAGGCTAAATAGTGAATCTTGTCACTCTGATGTTTTGCCTGTTTATCACAAGGTAATCAGACAAACCTTAATAAAATGAATACATATACATGCACACACACGTATATATAGATATATATACATATATGTCAATTATACGTATATATTTATCACTTTCCAAACCTCTCTAAATTGTAATTCTTCTATGATATCGTAATGAAACAAAATGTTTCTAAGACACCAAATCTGCTACAAAGCTCTTTCATCATTGAAATCATTTGAAATACTTCAGTATTTCGAAAGCAGTTCATAAAATATTGTGTTTCAACTTGAATATTGCATTATCTCAATTCATTTTGTGATAATATATAATCTCCCTATATTGATATGATATATAATAAAATGTATTATAATTCAGTTGTCCAATAATTCTAGGAAAATATCGTGTTACATCAGTTAACTCCCATATTTAATAATATTCTTATAGCTCCTCCAGCACCAGTCAAACCTGTGGAATTAACAACTGGTAAGGATTTAGCATTTAAATAAAATATCATTTAATATAATATTAAATTATATAATACAATTCTCATAATTTATATTTAAATAAACATTTAGAAATATGGTATAAAAATAATTACCATTATATATATATATCACTTAAAAATATTAATTTTTTATTCTAACACAAGATAATATATTTTTAACAGCTATACCTCCCCCTGTTAAACCTGTGGAGCTCACAACTGGTAAGAAAGCTAGTATTTGACAAATATAAAGCTAATAAATCTAACCATAGACACTAATTTTGTTATAGAGAAAATTTAGTATATTTCAGAATATTTTCCATTTCAATTATTTAAATATATATCCCTTAGCAAATATTTCCATTTATATCTGACACATAAGACAATATATTTTTAACAGCTGTACCTCCCCCTGTCATACCTGTGGAAATTACAACTGGTAAGATAATTAGTATTTGACAAATATATAGCTAATAAGAAGTAATCATATATAAGGTATCAATATTTAATATTGATCACTAATTATCTTAACTGAGCACCTCAAATTGTAGCATGTTACACCTGGAAATTAATAACACATTTAAAATATTACATCATGTTAATGTACATTTGCAATTTTCCTCTCTATCATTATTGTTTCTCTTATATATATATATATTATGGAATACTGTTGGCTTCTTGCTACCATAATTTCTATACTTTTCATTTATATATATATAAAATATCATATTTTTAAAATATCATTTTGTTTTAATACAATAATTATGTGTTAAAATTATATTTGAAATTAATGCGATATCATAACATTAATACATTACAAATAAAAATATAATGTTTTGTTAAGAATATTTTATCCCACAGAACCCCTGAATTTGTTCTGGATAGCATGGTTTGGGAAAGAATGTTTTAATTATTTTAAACTAATGACATATTGAGAGATAAAAGCTCCGATACTATGGACATGTGGTTAGAATGTCTCGGGGAAAGAATTACTGGAAAATTTTACTGGCAAAACCGACTGCCAAGTGACCCAGGGGTAAACCCTAAGCAAGATGGCTGGATAACATACATGAACTTGGCTGGTCTCACTTGGGGATCCAGCCGGATCAATTGGAGTTGGTTGCTTCTGACAGGACCGCTGGAAGGAGCGTTTGAGGAGGACTCAATGATGATGATGATGATATATCAACTGATAAATATTTAATTAATTTCAATATCCAGTATAACACTACATATATTTATCATTGTTATAATACAAATTATTGGTTATATATATTATATCAGCAACCATATATTATGTAAACCATTTATAATGTTTTCTTCACAACACAATTATCTTAACTTTAAAATATTTAAAAAATTTTTTTAACAAATTTTATTAACAAATTTTATTTAAACTTGGAACATACGACCTGAATCAGTTATTAGCTGCCAGGACACTGCATCCTTTAAAACCTCCATGTTTCCTAAAATTCGTCAATGCTACACCTGATATTCCCACTCCATGCAAACACACACATGTATACCATGACTCATATACTGTTCACTTTGCTGATATTTGTACATTATTCTATGTACTATACATGCACCTTTGACGAGTTGTAGTGCACCTTAACACTGTACACAATAATTTCATTATTATTATTATAATGTTACATTTTGTGATCATTTTTAATCTCTCTTTAATGATAGAATATCTGATAATAAATATATCAAATATATAATAAAATATAGTAGAGTCAATTGTCCAGATATAAGTTAATATCAAGTTGCATAATATCATTTTATAGTTCCTCCGGTACAAGTTATAACATTGGAGTTAACAACTGGTAAGAGTTTAGTGTTTAAATTAATTAGCAACTAAAATATAACATTAGATTATATAATATATATACCGTAATATAACTATTTCTGCACAGAATTATGAAATCATTTATTTTAACATTGTAATAAAATCTTCAATTATTCATTATCAATTTAGATATTAATTTTTTTAATATTTTCTCTACACGACGTGGTATGTAGCCTGAAATGTTAAATGCCCGTTGTTCACTGATAACATTTTATTTTAAAGTTTTTCTATTATATTTTGCGAAGAATAGAAATATAGCTTAATTATTTTATAAAAATAATCATTTAATGTAATATCTTTCTAGAATATTTTAATTTAAAACTACATCCCATAGACAATATTTCACTTTCTTAATCTCACACATAAGACAATATATTTTTAACAGCTGTACCTCGACTTGTCATGCCTCTAGAAATTACAACTGCTAAGAAAATTAGTGTTTTGCTGATAATTCTAACCATGACAATATTTTCATGTATAATAGCTAATGTGTATGGTTTATTCTAATAATCACAGATATATTCCTAATATCTCCATTAAAATATATACTTGATAATTAAATTGTTGGTTTCACTGTTGATTATATGAAATTGCCTCTGTTGAAATATATTTTGCTAATAGTAATAATGATGAATACAAACCAGAAATATACTCATAGGATATCAATATTTAATATTGATCACTAATCTTAACTGGTCACCTCAAATTTTAGCATGTTACACCTGGAAATTAAAAAGTTTATTTTATCTTAATATATTTGTACATTTTTCAGAAAATATCAACCATGTCTCTGATTCATTTTCTTATCTTCATCACATTTTTCTCTCTTATCCTCATTTATCAACTGGTTTACATTTTTACATATTAAACACATTTTACTTTGGTTGATGTTCAGACTATATTGGTTTATCAATGATGTCATAGAATTTGTTGATTAATAAAATAATTAGACATATAAAGACTTCTGCTTGTGTAATGAGACTTACTTTCATCATATAAACCATTAGAATGATCAACTAGTAACATGTGTGCATTTAAATTTAATCTCTCTCTCTCTCTCTCACACACACACCTATATATATATATATATATGTATATATATATATATATATATATATATATGTATATATATATATATATATATATATATATATATCCGTATGTGGTTGACATCTGAGAAAAGCGAGTACTCAATTCTGTGGTAGAATTTAAAAATTCATTTTATTAAGGCTAAATAGTGAATCTTGTCACTCTGATGTTTTGCCTGTTTATCACAAGGTAATCAGACAAACCTTAATAAAATGAATACATATACATGCACACACACACGTATATATATATATACATATATGTCAATTATACGTATATATTTATCACTTTCCAAACCTCTCTAAATTGTAATTCTTCTATGATATCGTAATGAAACAAAATGTTTCTAAGACACCAAATCTGCTACAAAGCTCTTTCATCATTGAAATCATTTGAAATACTTCAGTATTTCGAAAGCAGTTCATAAAATATTGTGTTTCAACTTGAATATTGCATTATCTCAATTCATTTTGTGATAATATATAATCTCCCTATATTGATATGATATATAATAAAATGTATTATAATTCAGTTGTCCAATAATTCTAGGAAAATATCGTGTTACATCAGTTAACTCCCATATTTAATAATATTCTTATAGCTCCTCCAGCACCAGTCAAACCTGTGGAATTAACAACTGGTAAGGATTTAGCATTTAAATAAAATATCATTTAATATAATATTAAATTATATAATACAATTCTCATAATTTATATTTAAATAAACATTTAGAAATATGGTATAAAAATAATTACCATTATATATATATATCACTTAAAAATATTAATTTTTTATTCTAACACAAGATAATATATTTTTAACAGCTATACCTCCTCCTGTTAAACCTGTGGAGCTCACAACTGGTAAGAAAGCTAGTATTTGACAAATATAAAGCTAATAAATCTAACCATAGACACTAATTTTGTTATAGAGAAAATTTAGTATATTTCAGAATATTTTCCATTTCAATTATTTAAATATATATCCCTTAGCAAATATTTCCATTTATATCTGACACATAAGACAATATATTTTTAACAGCTGTACCTCCCCCTGTCATACCTGTGGAAATTACAACTGGTAAGATAATTAGTATTTGACAAATATATAGCTAATAAGAAGTAATCATATATAAGGTATCAATATTTAATATTGATCACTAATTATCTTAACTGAGCACCTCAAATTGTAGCATGTTACACCTGGAAATTAATAACACATTTAAAATATTACATCATGTTAATGTACATTTGCAATTTTCCTCTCTATCATTATTGTTTCTCTTATATATATATATATTATGGAATACTTTTGGCTTCTTGCTACCATAATTTCTATACTTTTCATTTATATATATATAAAATATCATATTTTTAAAATATCATTTTGTTTTAATACAATAATTATGTGTTAAAATTATATTTGAAATTAATGCGATATCATAACATTAATACATTACAAATAAAAATATAATGTTTTGTTAAGAATATTTTATCCCACAGAACCCCTGAATTTGTTCTGGATAGCATGGTTTGGGAAAGAATGTTTTAATTATTTTAAACTAATGACATATTGAGAGATAAAAGCTCTGATACTATGGACATGTGGTTAGAATGTCTCGGGGAAAGAATTACTGGAAAATTTTACTGGCAAAACCGACTGCCAAGTGACCCAGGGGTAAACCCTAAGCAAGATGGCTGGATAACATACATGAACTTGGCTGGTCTCACTTGGGGATCCAGCCGGATCAATTTGAGTTGGTTGCTTCTGACAGGACCGCTGGAAGGAGCGTTTGAGGAGGACTCGATGATGATGATATATCAACTGATAAATATTTAATTAATTTCAATATCCAGTATAACACTACATATATTTATCATTGTGATAATACAAATTATTGGTTATATATATTATATCAGCAACCATATATTATGTAAACCAATTATAACGTTTTCTTATATAAACCATTTATAGAGTTTACACAATAATTTCATTGAAGCATAGAGTTACCTCCCTGTATGATCTGAGTTCAAATCCTGCTGAGGTTAACTTTGCCTTTCATCCTTCCGGGGTCGATAAAATAAAGAACCAGTAATGCACTGGGTAATTGCTGGCCTTGTGCCAAAAGTAGAAACAATTATTATTATTATAATGTTACATTTTGTGATCATTTTTAATCTCTCATTAATGATAGAATATCTGATAATAAATATATCAAATATATAATAAAATATAGTAGAGTCAATTGTCCAGATATAAGTTAATATCAAGTTGCATAATATCATTTTATAGTTCCTCCGGTACAAGTTATAACATTGGAGTTAACAACTGGTAAGAGTTTAGTGTTTAAATTAATTAGCAACTAAAATATAACATTAGATTATATAATATATATACCGTAATATAACTATTTCTGCACAGAATTATGAAATCATTTATTTTAACATTGTAATAAAATCTTCAATTATTCATTATCAATTTAGATATTAATTTTTTTAATATTTTCTCTACACGACGTGGTATGTAGCCTGAAATGTTAAATGCCTGTTGTTCACTGATAACATTTTATTTTAAAGTTTTTCTATTATATTTTGCGAAGAATAGAAATATAGCTTAATTATTTTATAAAAATAATCATTTAATGTAATATCTTTCTAGAATATTTTAATTTAAAACTACATCCCATAGACAATATTTCACTTTCTTAATCTCACACATAAGACAATATATTTTTAACAGCTGTACCTCGACTTGTCATGCCTCTAGAAATTACAACTGCTAAGAAAATTAGTGTTTTGCTGATAATTCTAACCATGACAATATTTTCATGTATAATAGCTAATATGTATGGTTTATTCTAATAATCACAGATATATTCCTAATATCTCCATTAAAATATATACTTGATAATTAAATTGTTGGTTTCACTGTTGATTATATGAAATTGTCTCTGTTGAAATATATTTTGCTAATAGTAATAATGATGAATACAAACCAGAAATATACTCATAGGATATCAATATTTAATATTGATCACTAATCTTAACTGGTCACCTCAAATTTTAGCATGTTACACCTGGAAATTAAAAAGTTTATTTTATCTTAATATATTTGTACATTTTTCAGAAAATATCAACCATGTCTCTGATTCATTTTCTTATCTTCATCACATTTTTCTCTCTTATCCTCATTTATCAACTGGTTTACATTTTTACATGTTAAACACATTTTACTTTGGTTGATGTTCAGACTATATTGGTTTATCAATGATGTCATAGAATTTGTTGATTAATAAAATAATTAGACATATAAAGACTTCTGCTTGTGTAATGAGACTTACTTTCATCATATAAACCATTAGAATGATCAACTAGTAACATGTGTGCATTTAAATTTAATCTCTTACACACACACCTATATATACATATATATATATATATATATCCGTATGTGGTTGACATCTGAGAAAAGCGAGTACTCAATTCTGTGGTAGAATTTAAAAATTCATTTTATTAAGGCTAAATAGTGAATCTTGTCACTCTGATGTTTTGCCTGTTTATCACAAGGTAATCAGACAAACCTTAATAAAATGAATACATATACATGCACACACACACACACGTATATATAGATATATATACATATATGTCAATTATACGTATATATTTATCACTTTCCAAACCTCTCTAAATTGTAATTCTTCTATGATATCGTAATGAAACAAAATGTTTCTAAGACACCAAATCTGCTACAAAGCTCTTTCATCATTGAAATCATTTGAAATACTTCAGTATTTCGAAAGCAGTTCATAAAATATTGTGTTTCAACTTGAATATTGCATTATCTCAATTCATTTTGTGATAATATATAATCTCCCTATATTGATATGATATATAATAAAATGTATTATAATTCAGTTGTCCAATAATTCTAGGAAAATATCGTGTTACATCAGTTAACTCCCATATTTAATAATATTCTTATAGCTCCTCCAGCACCAGTCAAACCTGTGGAATTAACAACTGGTAAGGATTTAGCATTTAAATAAAATATCATTTAATATAATATTAAATTATATAATACAATTCTCATAATTTATATTTAAATAAACATTTAGAAATATGGTATAAAAATAATTACCATTATATATATATATATCACTTAAAAATATTAATTTTTTATTCTAACACAAGATAATATATTTTTAACAGCTATACCTCCCCCTGTTAAACCTGTGGAGCTCACAACTGGTAAGAAAGCTAGTATTTGACAAATATAAAGCTAATAAATCTAACCATAGACACTAATTTTGTTATAGAGAAAATTTAGTATATTTCAGAATATTTTCCATTTCAATTATTTAAATATATATCCCTTAGCAAATATTTCCATTTATATCTGACACATAAGACAATATATTTTTAACAGCTGTACCTCCCCCTGTCATACCTGTGGAAATTACAACTGGTAAGATAATTAGTATTTGACAAATATATAGCTAATAAGAAGTAATCATATATAAGGTATCAATATTTAATATTGATCACTAATTATCTTAACTGAGCACCTCAAATTGTAGCATGTTACACCTGGAAATTAATAACACATTTAAAATATTACATCATGTTAATGTACATTTGCAATTTTCCTCTCTATCATTATTGTTTCTCTGCACGCACATATGTATGTGTGCATATATATATATATATATATATATATATATATATATATATATATATTATGGAATACTGTTGGCTTCTTGCTACCATAATTTCTATACTTTTCATTTATATATATATAAAATATCATATTTTTAAAATATCATTTTGTTTTAATACAATAATTATGTGTTAAAATTATATTTGAAATTAATGCGATATCATAACATTAATACATTACAAATAAAAATATAATGTTTTGTTAAGAATATTTTATCCCACAGAACCCCTGAATTTGTTCTGGATAGCATGGTTTGGGAAAGAATGTTTTAATTATTTTAAACTAATGACATATTGAGAGATAAAAGCTCTGATACTATGGACATGTGGTTAGAATGTCTCGGGGAAAGAATTACTGGAAAATTTTACTGGCAAAACCGACTGCCAAGTGACCCAGGGGTAAACCCTAAGCAAGATGGCTGGATAACATACATGAACTTGGCTGGTCTCACTTGGGGATCCAGCCGGATCAATTGGAGTTGGTTGCTTCTGACAGGACCGCTGGAAGGAGCGTTTGAGGAGGACTCAATGATGATGATGATGATATATCAACTGATAAATATTTAATTAATTTCAATATCCAGTATAACACTACATATATTTATCATTGTTATAATACAAATTATTGGTTATATATATTATATCAGCAACCATATATTATGTAAACCATTTATAATGTTTTCTTCACAACACAATTATCTTAATTTTAAAATATTTAAAAAATTTTTTTAACAAATTTTATTAACAAATTTTATTTAAACTTGGAACATACGACCTGAATCAGTTATTAGCTGCCAGGACACTGCATCCTTTAAAACATCCATGTTTCCTAAAATTCGTCAATGCTACACCTGATATTCCCACTCCATGCAAACACACACATGTATACCATGACTCATATACTGTTCACTTTGCTGATATTTGTACATTATTCTATGTACTATACATGCACCTTTGACGAGTTGTAGTGCACCTTAACACTGTACACAATAATTTCATTATTATTATTATAATGTTACATTTTGTGATCATTTTTAATCTCTCTTTAATGATAGAATATCTGATAATAAATATATCAAATATATAATAAAATATAGTAGAGTCAATTGTCCAGATATAAGTTAATATCATGTTGCATAATATCATTTTATAGTTCCTCCGGTACAAGTTATAACATTGGAGTTAACAACTGGTAAGAGTTTAGTGTTTAAATTAATTAGCAACTAAAATATAACATTAGATTATATAATATATATACCGTAATATAACTATTTCTGCACAGAATTATGAAATCATTTATTTTAACAACATAGGTGATAATTCTAACCATGACAATATTTTCATGTATAATAGCTAATATGTATGGTTTATTCTAATAATCACAGATATATTCCTAATATCTCCATTAAAATATATACTTGATAATTAAATTGTTGGTTTCACTGTTGATTATATGAAATTGCCTCTGTTGAAATATATTTTGCTAATAGTAATAATGATGAATACAAACCAGAAATATACTCATAGGATATCAATATTTAATATTGATCACTAATCTTAACTGGTCACCTCAAATTTTAGCATGTTACACCTGGAAATTAAAAAGTTTATTTTATCTTAATATATTTGTACATTTTTCAGAAAATATCAACCATGTCTCTGATTCATTTTCTTATCTTCATCACATTTTTCTCTCTTATCCTCATTTATCAACTGGTTTACATTTTTACATGTTAAACACATTTTACTTTGGTTGATGTTCAGACTATATTGGTTTATCAATGATGTCATAGAATTTGTTGATTAATAAAATAATTAGACATATAAAGATTTCTGCTTGTGTAATGAGACTTACTTTCATCATATAAACCATTAGAATGATCAACTAGTAACATGTGTGCATTTAAATTTAATCTCTCACACACACACACCTATATATACATATATATATATATATCCGTATGTGGTTGACATCTGAGAAAAGCGAGTACTCAATTCCGTGGTAGAATTTAAAAATTCATTTTATTAAGGCTAAATAGTGAATCTTGTCACTGATGTTTTGCCTGTTTATCACAAGGTAATCAGACAAACCTTAATAAAATGAATACATATACATGCACACACACACACACACACACATATATATACATATATATATCAATACTACGTATATATTTATCACTTTCCAGACCTCTCTAAATTGTAATTCTTCTATGATATCGTAATGAAACAAAATGTTTCTAAGACACCAAATCTGCTACAAAGCTCTTTCATCATTGAAATCATTTGAAATACTTAAGTATTTCGAAAGCAGTTCATAAAATATTGTGTTTCAACTTGAATATTGCATTATCTCAATTCATTTTGTGATAATATATAATCTCCCTATATTGATATGATATATAATAAAATGTATTATAATTCAGTTGTCCAATAATTCTAGGAAAATATGGTGTTATATCAGTTAACTCCCATATTTAATAATATTCTTATAACTCCTCCAGTCAAAATGTGTAATTAACAACTGTTAAGGATTTAGTAATTAAATGAAATATCATTTAATATAATATTAAATTATATAATACAATTCTCATACTTTATATTTAAATTAACATTTAATAATATGGTTTTAAAATAATTGGCATTATAGACATAGTCTTTAATGTGTTGAAATGTCCATGATTTTCAGCAGGCATCTGCAGAATGGATTGTGCCCCGTCTGTGCTTTCCTTCTATTTTTAAATACAC
The DNA here is from genome assembly GCA_964016885.1 of Eledone cirrhosa. Lineage (NCBI taxonomy): Eukaryota > Metazoa > Mollusca > Cephalopoda > Octopoda > Eledonidae > Eledone > Eledone cirrhosa. The sequence goes on from OZ024760.1 coordinate 19,532,713, forward strand.
TTTATCAAGTAACCACACAACTCCTTGTTTCTTGAGAACTTTTATATATATATATATATCATTTAAAAATATTAATTTCAAAAGAGTTTTAAATCTTTCTCTATAAAATTTAATTATATATCATGTGTCTCATCTTATGTTGTGATATTATATTAGATTGGCAGTATCGGTAGAGAGTCGGACGCCATGCTTTGACGCATAGAGTTACGGCCCTTGCCAATCTGAGTTCAAATCCCACCGTGATTAACTTTGCCTTTCATCCTTACGGGGTTGATAAAATAAAGTACCAGTAATGCACTGGGTATGTTGCTGGCCTTGTGCCAAACGTAGAAACAATTATATAATCTCTCACTCATAATAAAATATCTGGTAAACAATATATTAATCCCATAATAAAATACATGGTATAGTCAGTTGTCCAATAATTCTAGGATAACATTGTGTTATAACAATTAACTCCCATATTTCATATCTTATAGCTCCTCCAGCACCAGTTAATCCTGTGGAATTAACAACTGGTTAGGATTTAGTACTCAAATTAATTAGAATCTAAATATAACATATAATACAATTCCCATATTTATATTTAAATTAACATTTAAAAATAGGGTTTTAAAATAATTACCATTATATATATATATCATTTAAAAATATTAATTTGTTATTCTGACACATGAGATAATATATTTTTAACAGCTGCTCCTCCCCCTGTTAAACCTGTGGAACTCACAACTGGTAAGGATTTAGTAATTAAATTAATTAGCAACTAAATATAACATTAAATTATATATAACACATTTGTAATATACTATAATATTTAATTTAATATAATATACTTTAAATTATTTCTTTAATGTAAAATTCTAAAATCTTGTATTGTGACATCTTAATATAATACAAAGTGCTACATAGTTTATAAATGACTGTGGTAGATCTTTTGTATGATATTAATCAGAGAAAAGAATAAACATTTTGCATAAAAACCATCATTTTAAAATTCATATCAGTGTGTTTAATGTTACTATCTATATTATTATAAAGCACTCAAAATATTTTGTAATATCACTTTTCTAGCTCCCCCATCACCAGTTAAACCTGCAGAATTAACAACTGGTAAGGATTTAGTAATTAAATTATATAGAAACTAAATATAACATTAAATTCCATAATATATTTCCTATATTTAATTAAGATGATCTATTACATACAGGAAAACATTTCTGTTATTAAAATTATATAAGTCATCCTAGGTAGAAGTAAATATTCTAAATATGTTTTATATAGAATTCAAACAAAACATTATAAACTTTATAATTAACCATTTTTTACCAACCTGGCCACAACTGGCTCTGGTTCTATGTAATAAAACCACCCATTTTAAAGATTTTCCCTTTTAAATTCAAAATCTTCCAGCATAATTTTATATAAGAACCTTACATTAAGTTGCTATTTTCAGAATAAGTTACTATTTTCAGAATATAATACAATTCTGAAAATAATTGCCATTATGTATGCTCTATTTGAAAATATTACCTTTTTACTCTGACACATAAGACAATATATTTTAACAGCTGTACCTCCCCCTGTCATACCTGTTGAACTTACAACTGGTAAGATAATTAATATCTGAGAAATATGTAGCTAATATTTCTAACCGTCAGCACTTTCATCTACAATATCTAATGTATATATTATATTTTCTTAAACACGTGTTTTTCTGATATATTCTTTACATTTAAAATATAAATTATCGCATTCCATTTTATTTTATAAAGAAAATTAGATATAATAATATCTTAGAATACTTTTTCTATTCTATTACTTAAATCTATATACATAAAAGATATTTCACTTTCTTTATCTGACACATAAGACAATATATTTTAACAGCTCCACCTCCCCCTGTTATACCTGTGGAAGTTACAACTGGTAAGAGAATTAGTATTTGACAAATATATAGCTAATATTTCTAACAATGACCATTATTTAATAGTGCAATATTTTCAGATACAATATCTAATATGATTGTTATATTCACTATTCTAATTACCATGCAGATATATATTTAAAACTGTATTGTCAACACATCAAATGTTTTTCCTACAGAAGTAATCATATATATAACTTTTTATCCTAACTGGACACTCAAATTTTGGCATGATTCACCTGGAAATTAATAACACATAATTAAAATATTACTTCATGTTAATATGTTTTTATAATTTTCAGAAATTATCAATGGTTTCTTTTATTTATTTTTTAATCCCATCATATTCTGTCTTACGCTCATTCACCCCTACCCCCCTACCCCCACCCCTGTTTTACACGTTTACATGTTAAACACAGTTTACTTCGATTTATGATCAAACTACATTGATGTATGCTCGATAGATTAGAATATCAGAATATATACAACAATTAAACCTGTAAATATTCTCCTTAGAAATATAAGATAGTAAAAATGTGTGCATTTAAATTTAATGTCAAACATATCTACTCACAAAATGTTCACAGGGCTAAAACTATCATCTTTATATGATATCTTAAAAGAAAAATAGAATTCAAAAAAGAATTTAAAACTTTTCATAACTTATTCTTCATTATTCTGTAACTTTAAAAGATTTTTAAAACTTTGTCTATAAACTTTAATTATATATCAATTACTTCATTTCATGTATGTTGTGGTATGATATAATCTCTTACTAATAATAAAATATCTGGTAAACTATATTAATCCCATAGTAAAATACATGGTATAGTCAGTTGTCCAATAATTCTAGGATAACATTGTGTTATAACAGTTAACTCCCATATTTCATATCTTATAGCTCCTCCAGCACCAGTTAAACCTGTGGAATTAACAACTGGTAAGGATTTAGTACTCAAATTAATTAGCATCTAAATATAACATATAATACAATTCCCATACTTTATATTTAAATTAACATTTAAAAATAGGGTTTTAAAATAATTATCATTATATATGTATATCATTTAAAAATATTAATTTGTTATTCTGACACATGAGATAATATATTTTTAACAGCTGCACCTCCCCCTGTTAAACCTGTGGAACTCACAACTGGTAAGGATTTAGTAATTAAATTAATTAGCAACTAAATATAACATTAAATTATATATTACACATCTGTAATATACTATAATATTTTATTTAATATAATATACTTTAAATTATTTCTTTAACGTAAAATTCTAAAATCTTGTATTGTGACATCTTAATATAATACAAAGTCCTACATTGTTTATAAATGACTGTGGTAGATCTTTTGTATGATATTAATCAGAGAAGAGAATAAACATTTTGCATAAAAACCATCATTTTAAAATTCATATCAGTGTGTTTAATGTTACTATCTATATTATTATAAAGCACTCAAAATATTTTGTAATATCACTTTTCTAGCTCCCCCATCACCAGTTAAACCTGCGGAATTAACAACTGGTAAGGATTTAGTAATTAAATTATATAGAAACTAAATATAACATTAAATTCCATAATATATTTCCTATATTTAATTAAGATGATCTATAACATACAGGAAAACATTTCTGTTAGTAAAATTATATAAGTCATCCTAAGTAGAAGTAAATATTCTTAATATGTTTTATATAGAATTCAAACAAAACATTATTACTTTATAATTAACCCTTTTTACCAACCTGGCCATAACTGGCTCTGGTTCTATGTAATAAAACCACCCATTTTAAAGATTTTCCCTTTTAAATTCAAAATCTTCCAGCATAATTTTATATAAGAACCTTACATTAAGTTACTATGTTAGTAATGAAATAATTGATAATTTTAGTACATATTGGAAAAGTCTTCATTCACCCTTTAGCATTTAACCCAGCCATATCCAGCCTGAATTATCTCATCTCTTTCTGTTCAAACTGGCTGTTACCAGCTGCTCATACTGATGTTAAGGTATTTTTCTCAAAATAAATAATATTAAATTCTCAGATATTCGATAATTATGTTAGGTAAAGCCTTACCCATGAAAATATAATAGTAAATATAGTGTAATGTAAATGCTAAAGGGCTAATTAATTAAAAGAGTGTATTTAATTAGAAATGCAGTCATGAAAGGGTTAAATTAGTATATAATACAATTCTGAAAATAATTGCCATTATGTCTACTCTATTTGAAAATATTACCTTTTTACTCATAAGACAATATATTTTAACAGCTGTACCTCCCCCTGTCATACCTGTTGAACTTACAACTGGTAAGATAATTAATATCTGAGAAATATGTAGCTAATATTTCTAACCGTCAGCACTTTCATCTACAATATCTAATGTATATATTATATTTTCTTAAACACGTGTTTTTCTGATATATTCTTTACATTTAAAATATAAATTATCGCATTCCATTTTATTTTATAAAGAAAATTTGATATAATAATATCTTAGAATACTTTTTCTATTCTATTACTTAAATCTATATCCATAAAAGATATTTCCCTTTCTTTATCTGACACATAAGACAATATATTTTAACAGCTCCACCTCCCCCTGTTATACCTGTGGAAGTTACAACTGGTAAGAGAATTAGTATTTGACAAATATATAGCTAATATTTCTAACAATGACCATTATTTAATAGTGCAATATTTTCAGATACAATATCTAATATGATTGTTATATTCACTATTCTAATTACCATGCAGATATATATTTAAAACTGTATTGTCAACACCACATCAAATGTTTTTCCTACAGAAGTAATCATATATATAACTTCAATATATAATATCGATAACTAATTATCCTAACTGGACACCTCAAATTTTGGCATGATTCACCTGGAAATTAATAACACATAATTAAAATATTACTTCATGTTAATATGTTTTTATAATTTTCAGAAATTATCAATGGTTTCTTTTATTTATTTTTTAATCCCATCATATTCTCTCTTACGCTCATTCACCCCCTCCTCCTACCCCCACCCCTGTTTTACACATTTACATGTCAAACACAGTTTACTTCGATTTATGATCAAACTACATTGATGTATGCTCGATAGATTAGAATATCAGAATATATACAACAATTAAACCTGTAAAAATTCTCCTTAGAAATATAAGATAGTAAAAATGTGTGCTTTGCAATTTAATCTCAAACATATCTACTCACAAAATGTTCACAGGGCTATATCTATCATCTTTATATGATATCTTAAAAGAAAAATAGAATTCAAAAAAGAATTTAAAACTTTTCATAACTTATTCTTCATAATTCCGTAACTTTAAAAGATTTTTAAAACATTGTCTATAAACTTTAATTATATATCAATTACTTCATTTCATGTATGTTGTGGTATGATATAATCTCTCACTAATAATAAAATATCTGGTAAACAATATATTAATCCCATAGTAAAATACATGGTATAGTCAGTTGTCCAATAATTCTAGGATAACATTGTGTTATAACAGTTAACTCCCATATTTCATATCTTATAGCTCCTCCAGCACCAGTTAAACCTGTGGAATTAACAACTGGTAAGGATTTAGTACTCAAATTAATTAGCATCTAAATATAACATATAATACAATTGCCATACTTTATATTTAAATTAACATTTAAAAATAGGGTTTTAAAATAATTATCATTATATATATATATCATTTAAAAATATTAATTTGTTATTCTGACACATGAGATAATATATTTTTAACAGCTGCACCTCCCCCTGTTAAACCTGTGGAACTCACAACGGGTAAGGATTTAGTAATTAAATTAATTAGCAACTAAATATAACATTAAATTATATATTACACATCTGTAATATACTATAATATTTTATTTAATATAATATACTTTAAATTATTTCTTTAATGTAAAATTCTAAAATCTTGTATTGTGACATCTTAATATACTACAAAGTCCTATATTATTCACAAATGACTGTGGTAGATATTTTGTATGATATTAATCAAAGAAAAGAATAAACATTTTGCATAAAAACCATCATTTTAAAATTCAAATCAGTTACTATCTATATTATTATAAAGCACTCAAAATATTTTGTAATATCACTTTTCTAGCTCACCCATCACCAGTTAAACCTGCAGAATTAACAACTGGTAAGGATTTAGTAATTAAATTATATAGATTATATAAATTCCATAATATATTTCCTATATTTAATTAAGATGATCTATAACATACAGGAAAACATTTCTGTTATTAAAATTATATGTCATCCTAGGTAGAAGTAAATATTCTTAAATATGTTTTATATAGAATTCAAACAAAACATTATAAACTTTATAATTAACCCTTTTTTACCAACCTGGCCACAACTGGCTCTGGTTCTATGTAATAAAACCACCCATTTTAAAGATTTTCCCTTTTAAATTCAAAATCTTCCAGCATAATTTTATATAAGAACTTTACATTAAGTTGCTATTTTCAGAATAAGTTACTATTTTCAGAATATAATACAATTCTGAAAATAATTGCCATTATGTATGCTCTATTTGAAAATATTACCTTTTTACTCTGACACATAAGACAATATATTTTAACAGCTGTACCTCCCCCTGTCATACCTGTTGAACTTACAACTGGTAAGATAATTAATATCTGAGAAATATGTAGCTAATATTTCTAACCGTCAGCACTTTCATCTACAATATCTAATGTATATATTATATTTTCTTAAACATGTGTTTTTCTGATATATTCTTTACATTTAAAATATAAATCATCTCATTCCATTTGATATAATAATATCTTAGAATACTTTTTCTATTCTATTACTTAAATCTATATCTCATAAAAGATATTTCCCTTTCTTTATCTGACACATAAGACAATATATTTTAACAGCTCCACCTCCCCCTGTTATACCTGAGGAAGTTACAACTGGTAAGAGAATTAGTATTTGACAAATATATAGCTAATATTTCTAACAATGACCATTATTTAATAGTGCAATATTCTCAGATACAATATCTAATATGATTGTTATATTCACTATTCTAATTACCATGCAGATATATATTTAAAACTGTATTATCAACACATCAAATGTTTTTCCTACAGAAGTAATCATATATATAACTTCAATATATAATATTGATAACTAATTATCCTAACTGGACACTTCAAATTTTGGCATGATTCACCTGGAAATTAATAACACATAATTAAAATATTACATCATGTTAATATGTTTTTATAATTTTCAGAAATGACCAACGGTTTCTTTTATTTATTTTTTAATCCCATCATTTTCTCTCTTACCCTAATTCACCCCTACCCCCCTACCCCCACCCCTGTTTTACACGTTTACATGTTAAACACAGTTTACTTCGATTTATGATCAAACTACATTGATGTATGCTCGATAGATTAGAATATCAGAATATATACAACAATTAAACCTGTAAATATTCTCCTTAGAAATATAAGATAGTAAAAATGTGTGCATTTAAATTTAATGTCAAACATATCTACTCACAAAATGTTCACAGGGCTAAAACTATCATCTTTATATGATATCTTAAAAGAAAAATAGAATTCAAAAAAGAATTTAAAACTTTTCATAACTTATTCTTCATAATTCCGTAACTTTAAAAGATTTTTAAAACTTTGTCTATAAACTTTAATTATATATCAATTACTTCATTTCATGTATGTTGTGGTATGATATAATCTCTCACTAATAATAAAATATCTGGTAAACAATATATTAATCCCATAGTAAAATACATGGTATAGTCAGTTGTTCAATAATTCTAGGATAACATTGTGTTATAACAGTTAACTCCCATATTTCATATCTTATAGCTCCTCCAGCACCAGTTAAACCTGTGGAATTAACAACTGGTAAGGATTTAGTACTCAAATTAATTAGCATCTAAATATAACATATAATACAATTCCCATACTTTATATTTAAATTAACATTTAAAAATAGGGTTTTAAAATAATTATCATTATATATATATATCATTTAAAAATATTAATTTGTTATTCTGACACATGAGATAATATATTTTTAACAGCTGCACCTCCCCCTGTTAAACCTGTGGAACTCACAACTGGTAAGGATTTAGTAATTAAATTAATTAGCAACTAAATATAACATTAAATTATATATTACACATCTGTAATATACTATAATATTTTATTTAATATAATATACTTTAAATTATTTCTTTAACGTAAAATTCTAAAATCTTTTATTGTGACATCTTAATATAATACAAAGTCCTACATTGTTTATAAATGACTGTGGTAGATCTTTTGTATGATATTAATCAGAGAAGAGAATAAAAATTTTGCATAAAAACCATCATTTTAAAATTCATATCAGTGTGTTTAATGTTACTATCTATATTATTATAAAGCACTCAAAATATTTTGTAATATCACTTTTCTAGCTCCCCCATCACCAGTTAAACCTGCGGAATTAACAACTGGTAAGGATTTAGTAATTAAATTATATAGAAACTAAATATAACATTAAATTCCATAATATATTTCCTATATTTAATTAAGATGATCTATAATATACAGGAAAACATTTCTGTTATTAAAATTATATAAGTCATCCTAAGTAGAAGTAAATATTCTTAAATATGTTTTATATAGAATTCAAACAAAACATTATTACTTTATAATTAACCCTTTTTACCAACCTGGCCATAACTGGCTCTGGTTCTATGTAATAAAACCACCCATTTTAAAGATTTTCCCTTTTAAATTCAAAATCTTCCAGCATAATTTTATATAAGAACCTTACATTAAGTTACTATGTTAGTAATGAAATAATTGATAATTTTAGTACATATTGGAAAAGTCTTCATTCACCCTTTAGCATTTAACCCAGCCATATCCAGCCTGAATTATCTCATCTCTTTCTGTTCAAACTGGCTGTAACCAGCTGCTCATACTGATGTTAAGGTATTTTTCTCAAAATAAATAATATTAAATTCTCAGATATTCGATAATTATGTTAGGTAAAGCCTTACCCATGAAAATATAATAGTAAATATAGTGTAATGTAAATGCTAAAGGGCTAATTAATTAAAAGAGTGTATTTAATTAGAAATGCAGTCATGAAAGGGTTAAATTAGTATATAATACAATTCTGAAAATAATTGCCATTATGTCTACTCTATTTGAAAATATTACCTTTTTACTCATAAGACAATATATTTTAACAGCTGTACCTCCCCCTGTCATACCTGTTGAACTTACAACTGGTAAGATAATTAATATCTGAGAAATATGTAGCTAATATTTCTAACCGTCAGCACTTTCATCTACAATATCTAATGTATATATTATATTTTCTTAAACACGTGTTTTTCTGATATATTCTTTACATTTAAAATATAAATTATCGCATTCCGTTTTATTTTATATAGAAAATTTGATATAATAATATCTTAGAATACTTTTTCTATTCTATTACTTAAATCTATATCCATAAAAGATATTTCCCTTTCTTTATCTGACACATAAGACAATATATTTTAACAGCTCCACCTCCCCCTGTTATACCTGTGGAAGTTACAACTGGTAAGAGAATTAGTATTTGACAAATATATAGCTAATATTTCTAACAATGACCATTATTTAATAGTGCAATATTTTCAGATACAATATCTAATACGATTGTTATATTCACTATTCTAATTACCATGCAAATATATATTTAAAACTGTATTGTCAACACATCAAATGTTTTTCCTACAGAAGTAATCATATATATAACTTCAATATGTAATATTGATAACTAATTATCTTAACTGGACACCTCAAATTTTGGCATGATTCACCTGGAAATTAATAACACATAATTAAAATATTACTTCATGTTAATATGTTTTTATAATTTTCAAAAATTATCGATGGTTTCTTCTATTTATTTTTTAATCCCATCATATTCTCTCTTACGCTCATTCACGCCCCCCCCCCCCCCCCCACGCCACCCCTGTTTTACACGTCTACATGTTAAACACAGTTTACTTCGATTTATGATCAAACTACATTGATGTATACTCGATAGATTAGAATATCAGAATATATACAACAATTAAACCTGTAAAAATTCTCCTTAGAAATATAATATAGTAAAAATGTGTGCATTTAAATTTAATGTCAAACATATCTACTCACAAAATGTTCACAGGGCTAAAACTATCATCTTTATATGATATCTTAACAGAAAAATAGAATTCAAAAAAGAATTTAAAACTTTTCATAACTTATTCTTCATAATTCCGTAACTTTAAAAGATTTTTAAAACTTTGTCTATAAACTTTAATTATATATCAATTACTTCATTTCATGTATGTTGTGGTATGATATAATCTCTCACTAATAATAAAATATCTGGTAAACAATATATTAATCCCATAGTAAAATACATGGTATAGTCAGTTGTCCAATAATTCTAGGATAACATTGTGTTATAACAGTTAACTCCCATATTTCATATCTTATAGCTCCTCCAGCACCAGTTAAACCTGTGGAATTAACAACTGGTAAGGATTTAGTACTCAAATTAATTAGCATCTAAATATAACATATAATACAATTCCCATACTTTATATTTAAATTAACATTTAAAAATAGGGTTTTAAAATAATTATCATTATATATATATATCATTTAAAAATATTAATTTGTTATTCTGACACATGAGATAATATATTTTTAACAGCTGCACCTTCCCCTGTTAAACCTGTGGAACTCACAACTGGTAAGGATTTGTAATTAAATTAATTAGCAACTAAATATAACATTAAATTATATATTACACATCTGTAATATACTATAATATTTTATTTAATATAATATACTTTAAATTATTTCTTTAATGTAAAATTCTAAAATCTTTTATTGTGACATCTTAATATAATACAAAGTCCTACATTGTTTATAAATGACTGTGGTAGATCTTTTGTATGATATTAATCAGAGAAGAGAATAAACATTTTGCATAAAAACCATCATTTTAAAATTCATATCAGTGTGTTTAACGTTACTATCTATATTATTATAAAGCACTCAAAATATTTTGTAATATCACTTTTCTAGCTCCCCCATCACCAGTTAAACCTGCAGAATTAACAACTGGTAAGGATTTAGTAATTAAATTATATAGAAACTAAATATAACATTAAATTCCATAATATATTTCCTATATTTAATTAAGATGATCTATAATATACAGGAAAACATTTCTGTTATTAAAATTATATGTCATCCTAGGTAGAAGTAAATATTCTTAACTATGTTTTATATAAAATTCAAACAAAACATTATAAACTTTATAATTAACCCTTTTTACCAACCTGGCCATAACTGGCTCTGGTTCTATGTAATAAAACCACCCATTTTAAAGATTTTCCCTTTTAAATTCAAAATCTTCTGGCATAATTTTATATAACAACCTTACATTAAGTTACTATGTTAGTAATGAAATAATTGATAATTTTAGTACATATTGGAAAAGTCTTCATTCACCCTTTAGCATTTAACCCGGCCATATCCAGCCTGAATTATCTCATCTCTTTCTGTTCAAACTGGCTGTAACCAGCTGCTCATACTGATGTTAAGGTATTTTTCTCAAAATAAATAATATTAAATTCTCAGATATTCAATAATTATGTTAAGTAAAGCCTTACCCATGAAAATATAATAGTAAATATAGTGTAATGTAAATGCTAAAGGGTTAATTAATTAAAAGAGTGTATTTAATGAGAAATGCAGTCATGAAAGGGTTAAATTAGTATATAATACAATTCTGAAAATAATTGCCAATATGTCTGCTCTATTTGAAAATATTACCTTTTTACTCATAAGACACATAAGACAATATATTTTAACAGCTGTTATACCTGTTGAACTTACAACTGGTAAGATAATTAATATCTGAGAAATATGTAGCTAATATTTCTAACCGTCAGCACTTTCATCTACAATATCTAATGTATATATTATATTTTCTTAAACATGTGTTTTTCTGATATATTCTTTACATTTAAAATATAAATCATCTCATTCCATTTTATTTTATAAAGAAAATTTGATATAATAATATCTTAGAGTACTTTTTCTATTCTATTACTTAAATCTATATCTCATAAAAGATATTTCCCTTTCTTTATCTGACACATAAGACAATATATTTTAACAGCTCCACCTCCCACTGTTATACCTGAGGAAGTTACAGCTGGTAAGAGAATTAGTATTTGACAAAAATATAGCTAATATTTCTAACAATGACCATTATTTAATAGTGCAATATTTTCAGATACAATATCTAATATGATTGTTATATTCACTATTCTAATTACCATGCAGATATATATTTAAAACTGTATTGTCAACACATCAAATGTTTTTCCTACAGAAGTAATCATATATATAACTTCAATATATAATATTGATAACTAATTATCCTAACTGGACACCTCAAATTTTGGCATGATTCACCTGGAAATTAATAACACATAATTAAAATATTACATCATGTTAATATGTTTTTATAATTTTCAGAAATTATCAACGGTTTCTTTTATTTATTTTTTAATCCCATCATTTTCTCCCTTACCCTAATTCACCCCCCCCCCTCCCCCTGTGTTTTTCACGTTTACATGTTAAACACAGTTTACTTCGATTTATGATCAAACTACATTGATGTATCCTCGATAGATTAGAATATCAGAATATATACAACAATTAAACCTGTAAAAACTCTCCTTAGAAATATAAGATAGTAAAAATGTGTGCATTTAAATTTAATGTCAAACATATCTACTCACAAAATGTTCACAGGGCTAAAACTATCATCTTTATATGATATCTTAACAGAAAAATAGAATTCAAAAAAGAATTTAAAACTTTTCATAACTTATTCTTCATAATTCCGTAACTTTAAAAGATTTTTAAAACTTTGTCTATAAACTTTTATTATATATCAATTACTTCATTTCATGTATGTTGTGGTATGATATAATCTCTCACTAATAATAAAATATCTGGTAAACAATATATTAATCCCATAATAAAATACATGGTATAGTCAGTTGTCCAATAATTCTAGGATAACATTGTGTTATAACAGTTGACACCCATATTTCATAACTTATAGCTCCTCCAGCACCAGTTAAACCTGTGGAATTAACAACTGGTAAGGATTTAGTACTCAAATTAATTAGCATCTAAATATAACATTATATTATATAATACACACGACCGTGACCTCTGGCGCCACGCAGTAATACAGAGTACCCGACCTCCCATGAAGTATATAGACAATATGCCCCCACACCCTCCCACTGCAAGGTGGTCGTGGAGGTGCCACCGCAAAAAAGCACCCAGCCCACACTATAAAGTGAACGTGTAGGCGCTGCGCCATGAAAAAGCACCCAGCACTCCCTGTAAATGAGGTTGGTGTTTGGAAGGGCATCCAGCTGTAGAAATCAAGCCAAATCAGTTCCTGTATGAGCAAGGCATGGTCAGCCGACTAGACACTGCCCACAACAGGACAACCCGTCTAACCCATGCTAGTGTGGAAGAACGGACATGTGATGGTGATGATGATGATGATGAATACAATTCCCATACTTTATATTTAAATTAGCATTTAAAAATATGATTTTAAAATAACTACCATTATATATATATATACATCATTTAAAAATATTAATTTCTTATTCTGACACATGAGATAATATATTTTTAACAGCTGCACCTCCCCCTGTTAAACCTGTGGAACTCACAACTGGTAAGAAAGCTAGTATTTGACAAATATAAAGCTAATAAATCTAACCATAGACACTAATTAATACGACAGTATTTTCATGTACAATATCTAATGTATATATCATATTCAAATAGTCACAGCTGTATTACTAATGTGACTATTGACACTTAACATATGAATTATTTCAATCCATTTTAAAATCATTTACCCCATTGATGTCACCGAATGAAGAAATTATTTCTCATATAGAAACATAATGTAGTCAGTTTTTTCAATGATATATTCTTTCTTTATATGATTTCACTCATTATGAAATACTGTAAATAATTAGTGATATATTTCAAATAATTTGAGAAGCATCTTGCACATTATTTTCAAGGACTGAGCGGGTTGTTCCATTGATCGAATCAACTGGAACACTCGTAACCAATGGAGTGCCAATTTGTGTATATATATATATATCATCATCGTTTAATGTCTATCTTCCACGCTAGCATCGATTAGACCAGTTTGTCCTACTTGAGGCAAGATTGGTCGAGTGACCATGTCTCGCTCATATAGAACTGTTTTGGGCATGTTTTCTATGGCTGGATGCCCTTCCAAATGCCAACCACATTTACAGTGTGGACTGAGCCTTTTTACCATGTCTCCTACATAATCACTTTACAGTGCAGGCTGGGTGCTTTTTGTCATGACACCTACATGACCACTTTACAGTGTGGGCTGGGTGCTTTTTGTCATGACACCTAGATGACCACTTTACAGTGTGGGCTGGGTGCTTTTTGTCATGACACCTACATGACCATTTTACAATGTGGACTGGTATGTTTTGTGGTAACAACATAACTTTACAGAGAAAGGTTGGTGTGTAAACAAAACTATATATTCGTATATATAATTTAGAACACAAATTTTTTCTAAATTGTTTTTTGGTAAAAAAATGTCTATCTGATATAAGGATTGAAAATATAACATTATATAAAAATTATATTATAATATTGTCTTAAAATATTATATCAAAATAAAAAATTGAAAACCATATCATATTTGAACATGTTATCTTTTTAATGACACATAAGACAATATATTTTTAACAGCACCACCTCCCCCTGTCCAACCTGTGGAAATTACAACTGGTAAGAAAGCTAGTATTTGACAAATATGTAGCTAATAAATCTAACCATAAACATTTTTTAACAAGTCAGGACTTTCATGAACAATATCTAATATATATATTATATTTTCTTAAACAGGTGTTTTTCTGATATTATTCTTTACATTTAAAATATAAATTATCTCATTCCATTTTATGTTATAAAGAAAATTTGATATAATAATATTTTAGAATACGTTTTCTATTCTATTACATATATATATATATATATATATATATATATATATATATATATATATATATATATATAAATGAAGTGATTGGGCTTAGGGCCTAGACCATGATAAAAAAACATCTCCCTTCTCTATCTGACACATAAGATAATATATTTTTAACAGCTGTACCTCCCCCTGTCATACCTGTGGATATTGCAACTGGTAAGATAATTAGCTAATATTTCTAACAATGAACACTTTTTAACATGAGACTATTTTCATGTACGATACCTAATGTGTATGTTATATTCTAATAACCACAGATAAAGTCCTAATATTATCTGTTAAATATATTTGTCTCTGATCATGCTGGGGTTCCATTAAACAAACCTAAGTCATATTATAAAATCATATTGCTTGCATTATGTAATTGATAATAACGATGAAAACATAATAGAAACATATTCATAGGATATCAATATTTAATATTGTTCTCTTATCGTAACTGGTCACCTTAAATTTTAGCGTGTTACACCTGGAAATTAATAACACAGAATTAAAAAGTTTATTTTATGTAAATGTATTTGTACATTTTTCAGAAAATATCAACAATGTCCCTGATTCATTTTCTTTTTCTCTCTTATCCTCATTTATCAACTGGTTTACGTTTTTACATGTTAAACACATTTTACTTTAGTTGATGTTCAGACTATATTGGTTTATCAATGATGTCATAGTATTTGATGATTAATTAAATAATTAGACATATAAACACTTCTACTTACATATCTCAAAACCTTCTCTGTGT
>OZ024760.1:19553615-19566115 GCA_964016885.1 Eledone cirrhosa
CATCTACCCCCCCCCCCCATCTATCTATCTCCCCCCTCCCCCCATCTATCTATCTCCCCCCTCCCCCCATCTCTATGTATCCTTGTTTTCAGTGTTTTTCCCCTTAGTTTTACATTCATTTTCCCATGTTACCACAGGATGGTAGATGTTGGCCCGAGGTTATCCCAGCTTTACATGGCATTAAATCTATAGCAAGCTTAACTCCGGTTACTGCAGGTATCCATTTTCAGCTGAGTGAAGTGGAGCAATGTAAAAGAATGTTTCAATCTAGGACATGATGCACCACTCAACACAAAGATTAAACTCACAAGCTTATAATCCTAAGACCAAACCTTAAACATTAAGCTACATGTCCCACACAAGTTGGGGTTAGGAAATTTAATTAAAAAATGCCTCAGCATGTCTTACTGACTGAAAAATTGATGAGGCATCTATAAGTGTAAGTGTTCCTTCATTTACATGAAGACTAAAAAGAAAACGATTTGATGATTTGATAGTCACTACTGGAATACCTTTAATCATAGGCCTGCCTAATGGTTCCCCTGTGGCTAAAGAACGAGAATCATTGCACTTCATAATGGTTTTCTTGATAATCTAGAGCTGCCATCTCACATATTTTAATGGTAATATCAAATTGTAGTGATCTGTATATTCTTTGACAGGCTACCAATATATTGCTTTATTTAACATCTAATTTAGAGTGATTTTTGTATCACATAAATGAAAATAAATTCATTCATAAATAGTTTCTCTTAAACCCTTTAGCATTTACATTATTCTATATTTACTATTGTATTTTAATGTTAAAGGCTTTACCTCACATAATATCAAATCTATAATATCTATAATATTTTTGATATTATTTATATTGAGAACAATACCTTAACATCAGCATGAGAGGCCGGTTTAAATGCTAAAGAGTTAAGTAATATAATACTTCCTTCATTTTGAAATATTCAACAAAATATTCCCTTTTTTATTTGTCTAACTTATAAGAATATATATATATATCTATTAACAGCAGTACCTTCTCCTATGTTACCTTTGGATTTAAAGACTGGTAAGAAATTAGAACTTGTCTAAACTATAGCTTAATATTTTTAACTCTGAAATGAATATTTTTGTCCATTAAACCTTACATCAGTGGTTCCCAGCCTGGAAACTTGCCAAGGTTGTACTGATAGTCCATCAGCTAAGATTTAAAGTTCAAGTACTTTGTTAAAAATATATACACGTGCTATTGTTCTTCTCCAAGTATAAACATTTCTCTCTATTTATTGTTATTCTTGCCAAATATCAATCAAGAATTGGAGTAATTGGAGCTGAAGGAGAGCAATGGAATAGTTCATTTAAATATAAAGGGGTCCTTAGTAGTAAAAAGGTTGGGAACCACTGCCTTATATGTTGAATGTTTGTTTTGTTTTAAACCAATGTATGTCTCCATCTAAAGTGTTTAATTGTTGTTGTTTATATAAGTATAATTTGAGCACTTCATTTTTGGGGGGTATATTTTAATATTTTTAATATGCAAGCATGACCATGTAAGTCTTGAGAGAGTCATAGGGTCACCATATCAACATGCAGCATTTCTAGAGTATTTTTTAAAAGAGCCCATACCACTCCAGGCTTTTTAATATACTTTAAATTAAAGTTGGCAAAGGAGAGAAATACATGTTGCATGCTGTCTCCTATGTGATTTACTATTACAAACAAAATACTGGAAAATTTATAAATGAACCTAGCAATTATATTGTGGAACAATCATTGCTTTTGTTTTTCAACAAACAGTTGCAGATCATGTTACTTGCCAAACAAGTACAACTATGAAATATAAACATAATATTAATAGGTTGATTATTCTCTATTGCCTATGTGATTCACCATTACAAACAAAATTCTAAAGATATTTACCACTAATAATTTAATGTCATATTTATTATTTATAACCTCTCATATCTAACGAGGGATATAAAGTTTTTACAAACCACTGTTTTATTTGCATGGTTTTGCATGAGTTTTAATCAGTTTTAATTTCAGAACAAACATCCCCCTCTAAAACTAGACTGTCATTCCCTAAAATAAGCTTTAATAAGCACAGAGAATCTGTTTTTATTTTTTTAGCATTGGGTCACATGAGATGTGGCTTGTCATAAAGCAGGGCACACTACTGAAAACTTTTAGGGTACATTTTTATTAGCCATACTATTCAGAAAGACAAACAGGCTGCAGCTTGTCCATGACAAGAGTCCCTTTCTTACAAGACTATAATTTTGTGTGTGTTAAACATAAACTTGGTATTTCATTGATAACTGATGCTGCTTTGCCCTATGTGTGGGTATTATCAATAGTTTCTATTGTACACACTGTGTGTACTTACAATCAGAAATCCTGTTTTATTTTGAGTATAAAGAAATTGATGGGGCTATTGTGATATTGAAGCCTGGCTGAGTGGTTAAGAAGCTGGCTTCAGTTATGGCTGTCCTAAGTTCAATTCCACAATATGGCATCATAGGCAAGTGTCATAGATCAGCAGAAACCTTGTAAGTGAATTTGGGTAGATGGAAACAGTAGCAGCTCGGTAGGTGGGATGGATAATATATGTAATAGAAATTCCTAGTCTTATAACATTGTCACCTACCTATGTACTTACATACATACCTATGTTTTTAGTCCTGCATGATGTCCAAAGTCACCCTCCTCACTAAGAAACCTTGGTGGGGTTGCCAGTTTAGTCGCCAACGACCCGACCATGAGACAGGTTGTACTGGGATACATGTCACCAGTAGCACCAACTGGTGACCTGACATACCTATGTACATACATACATACTTACATCCATCCATACCTACCTATCATACATACCTATCATACATATATACATACCCTGTCCCCCATCGCTGCTCCCAGGTCCTGTCTACTGATTCCCGTATCCCTAGAGATAACGTCAGGGAATGACAGCTTCCTACTCCTAGTCAGGCTGGAGTCAGGGTTCCAAAGCAAGAGAGTGGATATGATTTCATTGCTGGCACTGGGGGCAGCGATGGGGGACAGGGAATTCTGGGGCATCAGAGTGAGATCCATCATCTCGACAGTAGTCGACGAATGATGATGATGATGATGATATACATACCCACCCACCTACCAACCTATCTATATACATACATACCTCAAGTATCAATCTATCTCGGTTTATTTACGTACCTAATTATGTGCAGGAGTTAAAATATAATGTAGATTACTTGAAGTTCATTCTCCAACATCCTCTAGACAGTTAGACTCCGAATATATAAAAAACTACTACAATAACCTATTTTGTTGCTTTAACAAAGATTTTTTCCTATATCATCGTTATTCTATTTTTGTTTAAACCTTATATTTAAAGATATGCTGCTGCTGCTGTTGTTGTTGTTGTTGTTGTTGCAGTTGCTGTTGCTGTTGTTGTTGTTGTTGTTGTTGCTGTTGTTGTCTTTTCTTTGTTTGTGTTGTAAATTTTACATTCTACATCATTGTGTAATACATTTTGTTTTCTGCCATGTGAATTGAAGAAGGCTGTAAATAAATAGGAACTATTTTATAAAAGTAATTTTATCGTTTCCAAAACTCGTAATTCATATTACATTTATGATTTCCTACTGTCAAAATTTTCATTGCACTATTTCCAACTTGGTTACTGACAAAGTTGTATTGCAACTATGTATATGTATGGAGATTAATAAAGTTAGTGATGGATAAAAGATTATCAAAAGCAATTTCTGTTTACACATTTAACCCTTTAATGTTCAAACCGGCCAAAACCGGCCACAATTCTCTACCTCTTTCTGTTGAAACCAGCTGTAACTGGTCACTCAAACTGATGTTAAGGTATTGTTCTCAAAATAAATACTTTCAAAATCTCATAGATTAGATATTTGTGAGGTAAAGCTTTTACCATGAAAATATAATAGTATATATAGAGTAATGTGAATGCTAAAGGGTTAACAATAGAGATAAATTGAGATATACTGCTGGTCACTTTAGATATTTGACACTTTTATGTCAATATTTATAGGGAAATACACAATCATTTGTGTTTGAATTAATTTCAAAAATAATCTAATTCTTTGATGAGGTTTAGTAAAATAACATTTTTATTATAAAGCTGATATTTTGAGAACAATGAAAAATGTACTCTCTCAAAGTGATGATGGAGAGTTTTAGTATAAATTATCAATGGTGTTATTTGTCAAATATAGATTTCAAACTGCTTGGCAAGCTGTCAACAGGTTGCAATTATAATTCACTTTATGGTTGAATAGATAGCAATAGAAAGAATGTATACACTCTTTAGTATAATGGGTCATGGACTCACCCAGCATCTAACAGATACTGTGATCAATTCCTCTCTGTTATGCAACTTAGTACTCCATACTTTATATACATATTATTGTAATAATATTACCAGAAATAATTGTTTCTACTTTAGGCACAAGGCCAGCAATTATCCCAGTGCATTACTGGTACTTTATTTTATCGACCCCGTAAGGATGAAAGGCAAAGTTAACCTCGACGGGATTTGAACTCAGACCGTAAAGGGACGTAACTATGCTGGAAAGAATGGCGTCCGACCCTCTACCGATACTGCCAATCCACCGCCCTAGCATGGCGTCCGACCCTCTACCGATACTGCCAATCCACCGCCCTAGCATGGCGTCCGACCCTCTATCGATACTGCCAATCCACCACCCTAATATGGCGTCCGACCCTCTACCAATTCTGCCAATCCACCACCCTAACATGGTGTCCGACCCCCTACCGATACTGCCAATCCACCACCCTAACATGGTGTCCGACCCCCTACCGATACTGCCAATTCACTGCCTTTACCAGAAATAATAACAGAACACACTCACTGTTTGGTTGATTTTCGCTTCTGTATCTTTTATATCTCCATAGTTAATTTATTTGGCAATCAATGTTGATAGACTATATATATATATTTATATCTGTATTTTTAACCGTTAAACATTGATTGCCAAATAAATTAACTATGAAGATATAAAAGATACAGAAGTGAAAACCAACCAAACAGTGAGTGTGTTCTGTTAGGGTCGGACGCCATGCTTTGACGCATAGAGTTACGGCCCTTGCCATTCTGAGTTCAAATCCCGCCGAGGTTAACTTTGCCTTTCATCCTTATGGGGTCGATAAAATAAAGTACCAGTAATGCACTGGGTAATTGGTGGCCTTGTGCCTAAAGTAGAAAGAATTATTTCTGGCAATATTATTACAACAATATGACCCTCCCCAAGAATAACAATATATATATATATGTCTCTCTCTCTTTCTATATATATATGATTTTTAATTTATATTCTTCTTGAAAATATATTTGTTTCGACATCTCACATATAAGACAATATATTTTTAACAGTTGAACCTCCCAAGGAAATAAAAACTGGTAAGATAATTAGTATTTAACACCTTTCCCAGCTAATCAACCCTAACACTGCAATATTTCATGTTGTCTAGTAACCAGAGTTTTCCCTCAAATATATATAATCCTGTCTTTTTTTGTTTGTTTTTTTTGTTTGTTTGTTTGTTTGTTTGTTTGTTATTTGCCTAATATGATGACCTTTTGTTTGTATGTATGTATGTGTATATATATATATATATATGTGTGTGTGAGTGTGTGTTTATATGTTTCATTGTACTGTGTTGTTTGCTTTGTTGTTTCCCTTTATATTTGGCATATATATATTTATATATGCATGGATATATGTGTGTAGCTTTATAAGCACAGAAATGACATTTACTAATGTGATGACTTCACACTTCTGATGAAGTTGTATGTATATATATATATATATATATATATAGTATTAAGGATACTATTTATGGTTATGTATGTAATAAAACCTTTAATGGTAATATATTATTTATACAAACCTTAAATAGTGAAAGATAGTCATTAATTACTATCCTATTACCAGTAAGATAAATAGCTCAATGTAATAACATCAGTTGTTTTACAGAGCAGTTATATAGAGATTACAATAATCAAAGTTCAGTTTAAGTCATTTATTTGCTTACAATTGTTTCCTCCAAACCAAGGTTTGGATTCTTCGGAGCAACTATTTACTGATCTATAACATACTTGACCTCCTTTTCAACCCAAGAGACATATAAAACATATGCGCATATTGATCAACAGTGGGGTGACATTCATCAAATGATATAGAAATGTCACCCCACTGTTGATCAATATGCGCATATGTTTTATATGTCTCTTGGGTTGAAAAGGAGGTCAAGTATGTTATAGATCAGTAAATAGTTGCTCCGAAGAATCCAAACCTTGGTTTGGAGGAAACAATTGTAAGCAAATAAATGACTTAAACTGAACTTTAATTATTGTAATCTATATATATATATATATATATATATATATATATATATTAAATGACAATAAGAATTGCAGATTATTGTAAACTTAATTACATATTACAAATTGTTTCCATATCAATCAGCCATATCAATTGTGCGATCGGTCCCGACTCTTAATCAACATTACTTCAGATATGAGAGTTTACATGAGTGGTTCCATGTATATATATATAAATATATACTTTCAACAGTATTTTCAAGCTCATCTAAGTGTCTGTAGGAGATATGGACAATATTTGGCCTTCAAAGCTTAGGTATTGCTTTTGTTCTGTGTATGAACATAAATAATATATATATATATATATATATATATATATATATATATATATATATATATAAATGATATTCATAAATGGAAAGAAGTTGAAGTTATGAGAAGGAAATTTGAAGCTGAATGTTGTTCTACAATAAATAAACAAACTGAATGTATTCATGTAATTTATAATCTATATGAAATCAGAGATTAAAAGTTTGGGTACACAAATCCTGAGTGTTGAAAGAGTGTAAGTGTACAGAACATTCAAATAATAAATTCATTAAATTCCACTACATCTATTATATAACATCTTAACATTTCAATATATACAAAATGTTATAAAGCATGAGATTTATACTTACCAGTATTTTCTATTGTACAATGTTCTGCATTATTTAACATATTTTAGGGAATCTTTTTTTAATTATGATTGTTAGATACATAAATGATCTTAGTTATTTCTACTTCAACTTTTAGTGATGAACTAATTATGAACTAACACTTCGTCCTCTTTATTATATATACGTCCCTTTACGATCTGAGTTCAAATCCCGCCGAGGTTGACTTTGCCTTTCATCCTTACGGAGTCGATAAAATAAAGTACCAGTAATGCACTGGGTAATTGCTGGCCTTGTGCCTAAAGTAGAAACAATTATATATATATATTTATTTATATATATATCATCATTTCATCATCATTTCATTTTTACGTCCGCTTTTTCCCTGCTTGCAAGGGTGGGACGGGAACTGATGCTGGCTTGATTTCTACAGCTGGATGCCCTTCCTAACACCAACCTCATTTACAGTGAGTGCTGGGTGCTTTTTCGCCGTGGCACCTCCACGACCACTTTGCAGTGGAATGATATGGACCCCAGTCCCTATCATCTCATTTCTACAGCTGAGTAAACTGGAGCAAGGTGAAATAAAGTGTCTTGCTCAAGGAAACAACACATCACCCGGTCTGAGAATTGAACTCACAACCTTTCGATTGCAAGGCCAATGCTCTAACCACTATATATATATATAAATATTAATTAAAATAACAGATTAAAGTTTAAGCAAAGAATCGCTGCTTTCACCCTTAATAAAGAGGACAAAGTGTTAATTCATCATTGTGTTTATTGAGGTGTCAATAAATATAATGATGATCTAACATTTTGTCTTTTTATTAGTATTACACTCTGCTTAGTACAACACCAACATACCTACTATAATATATGAAAAGATTCAGGACCTGACAGCTGAGCTCCAGCCGGTTAAAACGGCGGAAATCTAGCTGAACTTATAAATATATACATATATGATAGTTACAACATGCAAATGTATAAATCATGCAAACGTAGGTAATAACATATGTATATAGACATCAATATTAGTTGAGTGGAAGTAAAATGACATATATATTTATTTATATATATATATTTATATATATATATATATATATATATTTACATATATCATCATCATTTCATTTTACGTCCGCTTTTTCCCTGCTTGCAAGTGTGGGACGGGAACTGATGCTGGCTTGATTTCTACAGCTGGATGCCCTTCCTAACACCAACCTCATTTATAGTGAGTGCTGGGTGCTTTTTTGCCGTGGCACCTCCACAACCACTTGCTAGTGGTATGATATGGACCCCAGTCCCTATCATCTCATTTCTACAGCTGAGTAAACTGGAACAATGTGAAATAAAGTGTCTTGCTCAAGGAAACAACACATCACCCGGTCTGAGAATTGAACTCACAACCTTTCGATTGCAAGGTTGTGAGTTCAATTCTCAGACCAAGTGATGTGTTGTTTCCTTGAGCAAGACACTTTATATATATATACATATATATATATATATTTACATATATATATATATATTTACATATATATATATATTTACATACATATATATATATATATATATATTTACATATATATATATATATATTTACATATATATATATATATATTTACATATATATATATATATATATATATATATATATTTACATATATATATATATATATATATCAGGTGTATGTAAACACAGATATCAATTGAAATAATATCCTCTTGATTTAGTTGTCCCATAAAAGGTGAATGAACTGGAATCAATTTAATCGATTTTCCCCTCCCCCAAAATTGTTTGCCTTCTGCCAAAATCAGACGCCATCATTATCCTTATAAACTATCACCATTACAAACTGGTATATCACACCTCAATGATCTTTTTCATGGGTTATTTTGCCAACAGTTGTTTTGTTTACCATCATGTAAGATCTGATATCATGTAGTGTTTTGATAACATTTGTTGGAAATTGATGGAAGTTTTTGATAAATGATTCCCAGATGTTTTTATCAACACAATTGTGTTCTGTCGTTCATTGATGCTGTCATTACATATCCATCAAAATAGATTCACCTCATTTGATTTTGCTCTTTGTGAATCCTTCACAGCATTTCGTAATTCTCCTACACTCTCATGTAAAATTATTTTATTCATTCCCTTTTCCCTAAACCTGCTGTCTCTCATCTCACCACCATGGATGTCATGTTTAATACTTTTTCCTCTACCCCACTTCCAGTATAATTAACTGAGGTTTAGCAGTTCAAATTAAATATCGGTTTATCTAAATTTAATCACTAATCAATATTTCCCAGGAGACAAGGGTCTTACTGAACCATGGACAATGACCCTTTAATTTCAGACTAACCAAGGAATCCTAAAAGGTTTGACTCTGCCTGCCAGTCTGATGACTGAATAACATCACTAAATTACATCTCTTTCAGCAATTAATTTAATACATTTATAATCATTTAATTAATAGATATCTGGCATTGTTCTTCTACAACTAATTGAGATGAGAGCCTTCCATTGGAACTCTGCCACATCTATATAGATATATATCAGCAACATAACCTGCATTGAGTATTTCTCTAATTTGAATTTATTTTGGTCTCCGAACTGTGGACATTTCATATAATTTAATTTAATATATATTAAGTTTTAAATACCCATATAAGGAATAAGTATATTATTGTTTTTCTTTCTATAATTTTTTTTCAGTTCGCACTCCTCCACCAACAGGTATGTTGATAATCCTAATCTTTCAAATTATGCAAATTGATAATAAAAAAACAAACCTTTGGTTTTGTATAATTAAATTCTGCAATTATAATTAACAACAGTTATCTATAATTATAATTAATAACAGTTATCTATAATTAATTACAGTTACCTATAATTAAATTTAACAAATTCTTCATAGATAGTTATTATTTAAATACTTAAATTAATTAAATCATATTTACTATTTTAAGTAGCATATGTAATTAATATTCTGTTGTGATCGATGATTATTGAAGTACCAATTTTGTATATTTAAAAGAAGTTTTATTGTTTTTATCTTTTGAAAAATATTTTAAATGATTTTTTTTCTTTCAAACTATACTTTTATGGATAACAATTAATCTCTTAATCTATTTTATATATGCTTACTTCTCAAGCAGGTTTGGCTTAAATAGGACCACAATTTAACATATCTTTTATAAAATCAATTGTTTGCTAGAAGGTGCCAAAATGAGAAGCTCACATACATTTTTTAAATTATAAGTAAATATTATTTCATTTCCAAAGTTATGTAACTTCAGAATTCTGAAAAATATAGTATACATGTTACAAAAAACATTATTATACTAACGATTAAGCCAACCCTGCTGTGAAATGACTATTTTTATATGATTATGAGACTGGCGCGCTACCTGCTGCGCATAATAACAGTAAAATTTCATTTCTTCCTACAGCCATAATGATATTTTATGAATATATATATATATATATATGTGTTTTTATATACATATGTGTTTTTATATATATATATATATATATATATATATGCTTTATATATGTTTTAATTTCCTTTACAGTTAATTGTTTTTCTTTAAAATATTATTCCAGAGAGGATTTAAATCTTTCTAAATATTTCTTACATAATTTATGAACAAAAGTTATATACGAATCACTTGATGTATTATTTATTATTTAAATGTATTTCTAAATATGAACAATGCAATATCTCATTTTTGTTTTGACATTATTCCACATCCTCTTCAGTTGTAATAATTGTAGATATCATTTATAAAATCAATTCTATTTATATATATATTGCCATATGTAAGTATTTTAATTTCTGTTTGTTTTTTCCTTGAAGTATTTAAATGTTACAAAATATTTATATCAATGCAATATTGAGAATTATTGTTTAATCCATTTATTGATTATTTTAGAAATGTCTTTTTATTTTCATTTTATGGTAATTTAACACAACATATCTACAAATATATCATCAATCAAATCTTTATAAATTATTATTTCATTCACTGTAAAATAAATTTGGATTATTTCTATACATCATTAAAGTATTTTCTCATCATATTTTGAATATTGCTGACAAACACAAAATTTTACTTAATTTGAGTAAACTAAATAATCATTATTTTGTACTTATTTTTATTATTATATATACAATTTATTACAATTATATAATTGTTATTTAAATAATCATGTCATTCGTGTCTTCGTATGATTTATATGAACCAAACATATTTATTTTGTACAAATTGTTTCTTTTACTTAAATTCATTTATTTATTTTATTTATGCAATAACTTGAGTTAATTCTTTAGAATAATCAAGTGTTTTCAAACATATGCTCTCAGTTGATTTAATTTACATAGTTGAAATTAGAAATTCTATTTTCTCCTAATTGAATATAGTTTTATCAAATGATACCATTTACATTTTAAGCTTTAATATAATATAAGAATAATAAGAAATCCATTAAATATGGTCACTCTTGCTCATTTAAATTTTCTAATAACTTTTCTACTTTAGTCTTATTTGTTAAGTAAGTTCGTACATTTAATATAAAATCTGACTTTTATTAATATCTATTAACTGTCAGTTGGATAACACACACACACACATGTATATATATATATGTATATGTATATATATATATATATATATATATATATATATATATAGCTGTAGTTACATGCACAGATATTGTATACCTATTCTAAATCTGATGCACACAGCAAGTGTTATAATATATACATAAGTTTATCCTGGGTTCAATCTGGGGTAACCACCCATCTGAATCACCACCCTCTCCTACCACCAGAAAAGATATAAATACCACCATATTACTTGGACAGTCGGCTTCCTGATGATTTCTCCCGAATGAAACAGTTCTAGTCCTGTAGAAGCCATTTCTATATTAAATATATATACAGATATAAATATATATAGATATATATATATATAATTAGAGTGCAATAATCCACTATTATTTTTGGTAAGGTGCATCAATATTTTATTAATGCCAAAACCATACAAGAATCCAAGTCAAAGACTCCAAAGTGTTAAGTTACTCGTAGTTGAAGACAATGAAAGCCACAGAGCATAAATAATTAATACAACGTTGTTATTCAAATTCCACGTTTAGTTTCAGCAATTGTTTCTGTAAAGATAAATGTAGCACCTTTACATAGTATCAATGTGAAGTGTTCTCTTACTATAGAGTCTAAAAGTAAATAAAATCTGTATACTTCAAGAACATACTTAAACTGAAACCTTAATGTAGTCACTAGTAATTGGTCTAGTCTATATATTTTAGTTGATTAATAATTTATGTCACACCGATATATATACACCTTTTGTTAGTTTAACCTATTTTATATAAATGATCATAGAACTGTTAAAGATATATAACATTAGAAGAAAGCATTTAATATATCAAAAACAAAGAACTATTTCTCAGACAAATTTCA
>OZ024760.1:19571115-19668615 GCA_964016885.1 Eledone cirrhosa
TGGTTGATTCCTCAACAAGTGTAGGGAAAAGGAATTTCCAAATATTTATTGATTACATCAAAGAGTTTATCTCCGAAGCTGACATTGATTATGGCAGTATCCGTATTGGTTTGGCCTTATACAGCACCAGAGTCTATATTCAGTTTTATCTCAACGACTTTCTTACAAAGAGAGAAATGCTAGAGGCCATTGATAACGTCCGTTATAGATACGGCAGCACAAATGCTGCTCATACATTCCGCACATTGCGTAATAAAATATTTATCCCTGAGAATGGAGACAGGCCTGATGCTCGAAACATTGCTGTAATGATTACAGATGGTATCTCTAATATTGAACACTACGAGACCATTCCCGAAGCTAAATTGACCCATGCTGCTAACATCCATGTCTATGCCATTGGCTATAGATTATATGATACAAGAGAGCTGACTAAAATTTGTACCCCTCCTGCTGAGGGAAATGCTTTCAATGTTCAAAGCCTTGATGAGGTAAAATTTCTTAAGGAGGAAATTCTTCAGAAAATAGTCCCAGGTAAGAAAGTTTGAACTGAGAAAGCTTAGAAAACTTACTTTTATATGGATGCGTAGAAAAACCACTGCACTTTAATGGTAAACTTAAAAAACAGTTTAAAACCACAAATAATTTTAAACAGATGCAAATAAGAAACTCTGCACTCTAATAGTAAAATTTAAAACTGCAAATACTTTAATCACACTGTAATTTCAGTGGCTTCATGCTGATTTAATACAAATATTTGGAATTAATTTTCACCTAAAATAGAATTGATCACAACATTGTATTGGTATATATAACATTGTGTAATTGCAGCTCATATATATATGCATATATCCACCCCATGTAAGCATGGAAAAGCAGCCGTAAAAATAATGATGATATTATATATATATATATATATATATACACATACAGGGTGTGCCCCCAAAATGTATAATACTTTGATTAGAATGCTGTTGAAATGTGTATACATTTTTCGGGACCCGTATATATATATAATTTCAATAACAAATGCTATTAGTTTTATTTATAGTCACATGAATCACATATTATAGAGAATGCTATTTACTATAGTTTCATCACCAACTCACTCATTTATTACCTCCTTATTCACTTATTCATTCACTGACTCATTCACTTGCTCATTCACTTGCTCATTCACTGACTCATTCACTGACTCATTCATTTACTTGCTGACTCATTCACTTGCTCATTCACTTGCTCATTCACTGACTCATTCATTTACTTGCTGACTCATTCACTTGCTCATTCACTTACTCTTTCAATTGCTCATTCACACACTCACTCATTCACTCATATTATTGTAGAGAAACAGCTGTATTTTAGTCTTCATTTTCTGACAGTTTCAAACTATCACCAAATATATTCTGGGTCCTCTGAAGACTTGGTTTCATCCTTTATTATTTTAGTGTTTTTAAGGTATTAAAATGTTTTAAATTGTCTCAAATCTTTTATAAAAATTTTAAAAATTGGTTCACATAAGTAGAAAAAAAATATTTTTTTTCTAAGACAGCCTGGTATACCTTCATGGTGGTATTTGAATGATATTGGAAACATTTTTCTACAATTTCAAAACAGGGCTAAAATGTCATGGTAAGACAAATTTCTTTTTTTTTTGTGTTTGTTAAAAAAAAAAAAAAAAGTGGATCTGTTATTCAAGGAAGACGTTAGGAAATTGAAATATTTGATACAGACTTCAAAATGATTCTCTCATTTGAAAATCAAAGAAGTTCTCTTAAACTACTTACCGAAAGAAAACATTATTAGAATTCAAACATCAGATGAAATGCTTTGTTATATATATATATATTATATATATATATATATATATAAAATGGTAGGCTGTGTGGTTGCAATGAAGTATAATGAAAATAAAAAGTTACGAGTGAAAGAGGGTATTATCCATAACGCTAAGAAATGATTCCTAGCAGACAACTGATGATGGATAATATCCTCTTTCACCCGTAACTTTTTATTTTCATTATATATATATATATATATATATATATACACTAAGCCATGGAGGCACAAAAGGTTGTGAGTTCAATTCTCAGACCGGGCGATGTGTTGTTTCCTTGAGCAAGACACTTTATTTCACATTGCTCCAGTTTACTCAGCTGTAGAAATGAGATGATAGGGACTGGGGTCCCTATCATTCCACTGCAAAGTGGTCGTGGAGGTGCCACGACAAAAAAGGACTCTGCACTCACTGTAAATGAGGTTGGTGTTAGGAAGGGCATCCAGCTGTAGAAATCAAGCCAGAATCAGTTCCCCAGAATCAGTTGCATGCAGGGAAAAGCGGACGTAAAATGAAATGATATATATATATATATAATGTGTGTGTAGCTTTGTGGTTAGGGTATTCAGCTTACAATCATAAGGTCATGAATTCGATTCACAACAGCGCTTTGTGTCCTTGAACAAGACACTCTATTTCATGTTGCTCCAGACCACTCAGCTGGCAAAAATGAGTTATGCCTGTAATTCGAATGGCCAGCCTTGTCACATTCTGTGTCCCACGGAATCTCCCTGAGAACTACATTAAGGATACATGTGCCTGTGGAATGCTCAGCCACTTTCATGTGAATTTCACAAGCAGGCTGTTCCATTTATCGTATCAACTGGAACACTCATCCTCATGAGGGAGTGCCAGTTAAATAAAGTGTGTATGGAGAGGAAATATCAGGTGTAGTGTTGGCGGATTTCGGGAAACATGGAAGTTTTGAAGGATGCAGTGTCCTAACAGCTAACTACTGATACAAGTAGTCCCTGGTTAATTGATAAAAAACATAACAGTTTATCAATGTTACAAAATTGTTAACATTGGAAGATATTAGAAAGAACCAGTCAAGTACTGGGGTTCATTTAATTAACTTTGACTTTAGCCAGCCTTGTGCCTAAATTAGAAATCAACATAAGATACATATTAGTGAAGTTCTAGCATTGTTTACACCTGTGATTATAAGATGCCATTAAATGATTAATAATTACCACCCTTCAGTTTCTCTAATAGATTAATAAGATACTAATGTGCAGGTAAACATATTTACAGGTATAGCCTATATTTTTATATTATATACATTTTATCAACAAACATATTATGTATAATTTTAGTAAAAAATATCAAATAATTAATATTTCAAGCACATATATTTTTAGATTTCTATTAATATTGCAAATTAGATATTTAGTTATTTTGTTTTGTATTCACTTTAACAGCTTAACCCTTTCGTTACCATATTTCTCACAAAAGACTCTGCCTGAGGGATTTAGTAATATAACTAATTTTGTCATTAAGCTGGTGTTTTAAACACAGCTTAAACAGTTCTTACAGAAAATTAAGATGGAAGTGGGGGTTTTTTAACACTTAAAAATAAACAGTTTTGGATCATAGAACCAAGGGCAGTTTCAGACAGCTTGGTATCAAGAGGGTTAAACTACATCACTCCCAAATTAATTATCACCTTAGCAAAGCACTCATTAGTCTCACTATCAGCTTGACACAATTGCAAGCTAAAGTCATCTGAATAATAGATTCAGTAATATTTTTCTATCTTTCCACTGTGTTCACATTGCATGAAATTAAAATTAAAACTATTCATCATTGCTAAAAAAAATGTTTAACATGTTGTTTTGCCTTTTCATGTATTTTATATCTTCACATTGTTTTAGGGACATTTTATACATTATTTGTTAAACCTCTTCCAGTACTGAATCATGTGTAAATGTAGTGTGAGAACCAGTAGCTATTGTGTTTGGCAAATAAACTGAAACAATGTACTGATTATGAGGCCTTATCAGTCTGGCCTAGCAGACAACAAACTTACTAATGCTGGTGCCACAATAAAATGTATCCAGTATACTCTGTAAAGTGTTAGTTTCATGCCACAATAAAATACACCTAATTCATTCTCTAAAATGGGAGTAGTGGTGTCATAAAATATGCACTTAGTACAGCATGTAAGATATTTGGCGTTTGAAAGGGCAACAATTTGTAGAAATCATGCTAAATCTGGAATGATTCAAGCTAGATGGGTTGCTGTGATCCCTTCTGGTTTCAGTCCTTGACAACCTGTTGTGCAGATCTTTTTATTTTTGTGGATGTTAACGTATACAACTGTGAAAGCCTGAGACCTTGTTGTTAATGCTATGGCACCCCCAATCATAAGGTCTTCGGTTTCAGTTTCCAAACCAGTTAGTGCATTGTGTCCTTAAGCAAGTCACTTCATTTCCCATTGCTATATTCCCCTCAGCAAAACGATATTAGTACCAGCAACAGCTGGGAAAGTGGGGGGGGGGGGTCTAACGATATGATGGAATGGCATATGCTGGGAGGAGTCTCATACTTTCAATTGCTTAACTCCTCAAGAAACAGGGATAAGTTCTGACTTGATAAATCTCAAGGCTAGCAACAGATATGAATTAAATTGAAATAACAAGTAGAAGATAGTTTTCATCTCTTCATTATTAAAGCAAAACCTCTATTTCACAGCCCCTAGAACACCACCACCAACTGAGCCTACAACTGGTAAGTTTTTGTTTAACTTTATAATTCACATCACAGCAACACCCTCTTCTACTTACACTTAGCTTAATTTTAGTGGAGAATTGGCACAGTTAGAGTATCTGACAGAATGCTTTGCAGTATTTGTTCTAACTCTCTCCATTCTGAATTCAAATCCTTTTGAGATCAACTTGGCATTATATGCTTCCAAGGTTTATAAAAAAAGTACCAGTTCACTACTAGGGGTCACTTTCCCTCTGTATCTCTTCCTTCTCTCTCTCTCCCTTTCCCTTTCTCTGGTAGAAATCAGATGTGTTTAGCCCAGGAGGGTGGATGGGCTCTGCCAGGTTTTAAAAATGCCCCAAACTTTTTGTATGTTACTATAGCATCCTTATAATTCCAGCAGGGATTGTGTGTTCATACATAAATACTTTTACACACACTATATGCAAATGAGCATCACCAACAGATGTTTTATACACAAAAAGTATATAAGCTATAGCTTGTTCTAGCCTCAATACTGAGTAAGTGCCACCGATGATGGATAAAAAATCTTGAATCGCTAGCGTCTTGCGTTTTCAGATGTCTACTGAGACGGCTGTGACATGATCACAGCTTAAAACATTCACAGCAAGACTTGTGTATATTTATTATACATAAACATACTGTATGCACACTCATACACACCTCTGTTATTTTCAAGTAAAGTAATTATTAATCATCAATTAATTGTTTGCGCTGTAATATAATTATTGAAATAACAATTCTTGCTAACCAAACCTTCTGTTACTGTTTCCATCACAGTTCCAACAACAACACCAACAACAACAACAACAACAACCGGTAAGTTTTCTTGTACTGTCTTTATCAAATATTTCCTATCTTTAAATACCAGTGTTTAATTTGTTCAGTCATTGTAAATATACTATATTTTTAATATTGAAATACAATATATTTTAAACATTTGAATATAATAGACATATTTAAATAACGAAATATAATAAATATATTTTAAATAATTAATTATGATATATTCTAAAAATGCAAATATAATAAATTCTAAATACTGAAATATAACAAGTATATTTGAAATATTTAAATGTAATAAATATATTTCAAATATATCAATATCACATATATACTTTTAAATATACAAATATGATAAATATATTTTAAATATCTAATTATATTATGTTCAAATATACCATCATTTCTGACATCAAAGATGCTGTTTTTTGCCCCTAAAATAAGTCACAAAATTTACCCTGTATTCTAGAAAGCAAATATTTCATTAAAGTATGTAAAAGTAGTGAACATATCACTCAAAACAATTATGTTAAATCATGAGGATGTGGTTCTTGGAAAATTGTAAACTAATTATTATAAAACATAATTGTAATAAACACAAGTAATTATCATAATATTTCTGTATTGCACCATTAAATGCAAAATAACCAGTATAACACATTACATATTATATATATATATATATATATATATATATATATATTTATAATATAAAACAAATCTTTTCAGTTGCAACCACTACAACTCCAAAACCAACTGGTAAGTTTAACACACCATACATTTATATATTTTGCATCATGCCTACAACAAATATATATATATATATATATATATACATATATATATATATAAAATCATACTTACATTAAATATGTATATGAAATTCATATGGATCAAGACGTTTTTTTTACAGTTACTTTTCTGAAATTTATGTAACTTTGAAAGGAAAATAACATTTTAAATTAAATTTAAATTATTAAATAAATAAATAAAATGTTTTGTGTAATTCACACAAATCATTTTTCGATATCAAATTAGAAACCATTAGAAGAAAATCAATATTTTAATTAAATCAATTTGATGAACAAAATTAAAAGCTTTAATTTTGTTCATCAAATTGACCCTCCTGATACCAAACTGCATGAAATTGCCCCTGGTTCTATGATACAAAACCATGTTTTAATATGTTTATACTTAAATTTAAGCCTTTCATTAAAATTTTATCAAGAACCTTTAAGTTATATTCCAAACATGAACTTAAAAATGAAAGGTTACTTAGTAAATGCCTCACAAATTTTGATTGTTGAAGGCCGTGCTCTTTCAATAAAAATATTGTAATGAAAAAGTTAAGAAATATTGTATTATTCCTGATAATTTCTATGTGTGTGTGTGTGTGCTTGTATGTATGTGTGATTGTGTATTTATATGTATGTTTGTGCTTGTATGCATGTGTGATAGTGGAATAGACTCATTCTCTCTTATAAACACCAGGTCCAAACACAGAAG
Organism: Eledone cirrhosa; assembly: GCA_964016885.1. NCBI lineage: Eukaryota > Metazoa > Mollusca > Cephalopoda > Octopoda > Eledonidae > Eledone > Eledone cirrhosa. The sequence goes on from OZ024760.1 coordinate 19,577,972, forward strand.
AACCAAACTCCCACTGCCTCTATCTCTCCTGCCCTCCCCCATGTCTTATTAATTTCTCAGAAAATGTTGCTTAGAAATAATAGAATTATAAAACTATATATTGTAGTGCACCTGAGCACTGTGCACAATAATTTCATTATTATATATGAGAAACTAAATATTTCTAAAATACATTTTGTTTCACAGAACCCACCACAATACCTACAACAACTGGTAAGTACTTCCTTCCCTAACACTTCAAATGTTTTATCTCAATTACATCATGTTTTATTATTTATGTATTGTAGTCTTGTGAAGGTACTTAGCTTAATGGTTAGGGTATTCAGTTCATGATTGTAAAGTTGTGAATTTGATTCCAGGACCAGGCAAGTGTATTGTGTCCTTGAGCATGATACTTTATTTCACATTATTTTAGTCCACTCAGCTGGCTAAATATGAGTTGTATCTGTAATTCAAGGCGCCATCCTTGTCACATCATATATTGTGATATGCTGAATCTTCCTGAGAACTAGATTACAGGTACAATCTATCTTATATTATAGTAATTGGCAGTATCGGTAGAGGGTCGGACGCCATGCTTTCCAGCATAGTTACGTCCCTTTACGATCAGAGTTCAAATCCCGCCGAGGTTGACTTTGTCTTTCATCCTTACGGGGTCGATAAAATAAAGTACCAGTAATGCACTGGGTAATTGCTGGTCTTGTGCCAAAAGTAGAAACAATTATAGTATAAATGATTGAACATTCCACAGACATGTAGATACTTAATGTAATTCCCAGGTAGATTCAGCATGACAAAGTGTATGACAAGACTGGCCCTTTGTATTACAGATATAAATTAATTGATGAACTTCCAAACATTTTCCATCTACCTGGTCAACCCAAGACTATGATAAATGACATGTGCCCAATGAGCCATGCAATAGGATCAACTCTTGGGTCTAACAATGTGAAACAAACTTTTGAATCACTCACTCATGTTGTATCTATTATACCATTGATACTTATTGGTGACTCAAGTGAACTGAATCACAGAACGTTGCTTGAACCAGAAATATAGACAGTAGAATTAAAAGAACAAAACTGTCAATAAATAAGTCAGTTGGTTAACACCTTATCAACCCAATCAGTTATTATAAAGGTGGTGACATAAATTATGGTTTTTAATGAGGTTTTCAATTGATTATTTAATTGCCATTATAATAGAAAAAATATTTAATAAAAAGATTGAACATCTGGATCACTCATTGCTGAAAGTGATAGGAGTACATTTAATTTTAATATCATTTTAAACCAATTAATTTATTATAATAGTTTTTGAAATAGCTGCCTTTATTTGTATATATTTAACCCTTTAGCATTTACATTATTCTATATTTACTATTATATTTTCATGGTAAAGGCTTTACCTCACATAATATTTCGTATAACATTTACATTACTCTATATTTACTATTATATTTTCATGGTAAAGGCTTTACCTCACATAATATTTCGTATAACATTTACATTACTCTATATTTACTATTATATTTTCATGGTAAAGGCTTTACCACACATAATATTTCGTATAACATTTACATTACTCTATATTTACTATTATATTTTCATGGTAAAGGCTTTACCTCACATAATATTTCGTATAACATTTACATTATTCTATATTTACTATTATATTTTCATGGTAAAGGCTTTACCTCACATAATATTTCGTATAACATTTACATTACTCTATATTTACTATTATATTTTCATGGTAAAGGCTTTACCTCACATAATATTTCGTATAACATTTACATTACTCTATATTTACTATTATATTTTCATGGTAAAGGCTTTACCTCACATAATTATCTCATATAATATCGAATCTATGAGATTTTGATATTATTTATTTTGAGAACAATACCTTAATGTCAGTATGAGTGGCCAGTTACAGCTGGTTTGAACAGAAATGGATAAGATAATTCTAGACGGATACAGCTGGTTTAAATGCTAAAGGGTTAAATGTTATATTAACAATATTTTTGCTGAGATTATTATTATATATTTGTATTTTTCAGCAGCTGAATACGTAGCAGTTCCTTCTGACATAATTTTTATGGTGGATTCCTCAACAAGTGTTAGTAGAGATAACTTCAGGAAAGTTCTTAATTTTATCAAACATTTTCTGGCCGATGCAGATATAGAAGGAGGTGTAGTACGTGTTGGAGTAGCAACATACAGCACAAATGTCTTTATTCAGTTCAACCTTAATGCCCATAACACCAGGGAAGAAGTCCTCAAAGCCATTGACAACATCCCTTATAGATATGGCAGTACCAATATAGCTCATGCCTTCCGTACACTACGTACCAGAATGTTTACACCAGAGAATGGAGACAGGCCTGAAGCTCGAAACATTGCATTCCTCATCACAGATGGGGTCTCTAATATTGAACACTATCAGACAATTCCTCAAGCGGAATTGGCCCACGCTGATAACATTCATGTTTATGCTATTGGTATTGGGTTATATGATACTAGAGAACTTGAAGGTCTTTCATCGAGACCTTCACAGGAAAATACTTTCATTCTACAAAACTTCAATGAATTAGATTTTCTTAAAGATGACCTGTTTGAAAAGATTTATCCAGGTAAGAAGATATATTATTGGTCTTTGCTATTTTGTTTGCTTGCAGTTAATTATATAAGCTTTTTTAATAGAGCACGTAAATTAGAAATTTGTTTAGAAAAGTCACGACTAAACTACTATGTCATATTATAATGAAATGCATCATTATTATATATACTATATAGTATTACTGCTGTAGGATAGTTAAATGTACTAATAACAGTGTGATAATGTGTTTATATATATATATATATATATATATAATGTGTATCTATATATATGCTTTTACTTTTGCTCATTGTGTATATAGTAGAAATATTTTTAGAATTATAGAATTATTAAAGAATGTTTAAGATTTAGTACTTCTAATATACTAATCAATTCCATCTTACTGCTCTCATGAAAAGAACAAGAAAAACAAAAACATGTTTACAAATGGTACAACAGAGATTTTAGTGCAGTTTCAAAGATTGAGTTTTTACATATCAAGAAAGGAAAATATTTATATTGTATGAGATTATTGTTAAATGAAGCCAATTTAGCCACTCATGATAGTTTGAATAACTTTCAGTTATTTGTGGTTATATTTATGACTAAAGCATTCAGCAGTTGTGTAATATTGAGTTATTATTATATAATAAAAGCCATCAGGTTTAACAAAAGAAATTAAACTGTGAGAATCAGTGGGTAATAGAAGCACAAGGCAAGTGATATGGTTTCAACTTATAATTAAAACCAGATCTCAGACACATTTCAACAGAAGAATGAAACTAGTTGTGTTTAAAATGAAAACAAATAAATGATTGTAGTGAAGGTGTATGGTGTGGCCTAGTGGTTAGGGTCACATAAATGAGTGTGTGTCTGTGAAACATATACACATACACAAGGTCTGAACACAAAAGAACCAAACTCCCATTGTCACTGCCTCTGTCTCTGCCACTCTTCCCATCTCTCATTATTATGAGCAAATGGGGGCCCACACGCTGGTGAACAGAATGGAAACCTCTTACTATTCTACTATTATAAATCATATGTAAATACATAAACCTTATGGATTCAGCATAGATTCCTAAAATAATAAACATTTTGAAATAGAACCTACATTTCATATCTGGTCTGGACTTATTATAAGCTTTAGGGCCTACATTTCACATCTGGCATGAACCTGTTACCAACTTTAGGGGACTACATTTTACATCTGGCCTGGATTGTCTATATATTCGGTTTTGAGCCTATCACCAGCATTGCACATGCCTGGTTGTAACAAATAACTATTTTTGTTATTAAAATAGATATTTAATCATTATTATATTTCTTCTTCTTCGCCCACTTATTCCTGGGAGGGTCGTCAGGGCAGAGTCCTCAAACAGTCCTTCCAGTGGGTCATGTCAGAAGAAACTGTCTCCAGCTGGATCCCCAAGCTTGACCAACCAAGCTCATGGATGTTATCCAACCTTCTTGCTCAGGGTTTACCTCTGGATCTCTTGCCAGCAGGTTTTGCCCATAAAATGTATAAATATACATTATATATTTAATTTAGAAAATATTTATCAAAAGTGATCTAATGTCATCTATTTATAATTAAATATATTTAAAATTTAGTTCAATTTTATTAGCTTTAATTTAATTTAAAACAGTAATTTTTTAAATTCTAATTTTGATATATGAAATATGACTTCCTCCTTTGAATAAAATATAATAGCAGTTGTTTAAAATTGGTAATTAAACATTGGTAATAAATAAATTAATTGCATCAATTTGTGACATATTGATTGGTAAAATGGTAATCTTGGTTCCAGAACTTCCAACCACACCTCCAACAACTCCTGTTCCAACAACTGGTAAGTTGTCCACATAAATACTCATTCTGACTATCTAACAGACAGACATTCTAATCAACAATGACAACTTCACCATGTCTCATTTTAACCCTTTCATTACCATATTTCTAATGAAAGACACTGTCTAAGTCATTAACCCTTTCATTACTATATTTCTAATGAAAGACATTGTCTATATCTTTAACCCTTTCATTACCATATTTCTAATCAAAGACACTGTCTATGTCATTAACCCTTTCATTACTATATTTCTAATGAAAGACATTGTCTATATCTTTAACCCTTTCATTACCATATTTCTAATCAAAGACACTGTCTATGTCATTAACCCTTTCATTACTATATTTCTAATGAAAGACATTGTCTATATCTTTAACCCTTTCATTACTATATTTCTAATCAAAGACACTGTCTATGTCATTAACCCTTTCATTACTATATTTCTAATGAAAGACACTGTCTATGTCTTTAACCCTGTCATTACCATATTTCTAATGAAAGACACTGTCTATGTCATTAACCCTTTCATTACCATATTTCTAATGAAAGACGCTGCCTATATCTTTAACCCTTTCATTACCATATTTCTAATGAAAGACACTGTCTATGTCTTTAACCCTTTCATTACCATATTTATAATAAAAGACACTGTCTATATCTTTAACCCTTTCATTACCATATTTATAATGAAAGACATTGTCTATATCTTTAACCCTTTCATTACCATATTTCTAATGAAAGACACTGTCTATGTCTTTAACCCTTTCATTACCATATTTCTAATGAAAGACGCTGCCTATGTCTTTAACCCTTTCATTACCATATTTCTAATGAAATACACTGTCTATGTCTTTAACCCTTTCATTACCATATTTCTAATGAAATACACTGTCTATGTCTTTAACCCTTTCATTACCATATTTCTAATGAAAGACACTGTCTATGTCTTTAACCCTTTCACTACCATATTTCTAATGAAAGACGCTGTCTATATCTTTAACCCTTTCATTACCATATTTCTAATGAAATACACTGTCTATATCATTAACCCTTTCATTACCATATTTCTAATTAAAGACGCTGCCAAGGATTTTCAAATAATTTTTGAAAATAATCAAAAATTTAGAGGGATTTAGGAACATAAATTTCACAAAATCAAGATGTTTTTCTAAACATACAAGTCAGTTATCATCAGCAGCAGAATTTTATGTCCATTTTCTTTTCTTGTAAAGTGATGGTGCTGGTGGTGGTGGTGGTGCTGCTGCTTCTGTTGATGTTGATGATGGCAATCATCTTGTATGTTTTGAAGAATTATTGTGTGAAATATTGTGTGAAGTATTTAGAAATTATTAAATATATATCCCCATAGTAACAAACACGCCATATTTAATAAGTGTAAAATATTTTAAATGTCATCTATTAAGGTATTTATTTCAATTACAAATTGTTTCTCTAGAAGACATGTTTCTTATATCACATTATAGAGAAACAATCAACAGACTTGACCCTTCAACCTAACTCCATATGATAATCAAGGATATCACCACAAGCTAGTGTCAAATATATCATATTGATAATGATATCACCACAAACTAATGTTAAATATATTATATTGATAATGAGATCACCACAAGCTGATGTTAAATATATTATATTGATAATGAGATCACCACAAGCTAATGTTAAATATATTATATTGATAATGATATCACCACTAGCTAATGTTAAATATATTATATTGATAATGAGTGATATCACCACAAACTAGTATTAAATATATTATATTGATAATCAGTGATATCACCACAAGCTAAATATGGGATATTCAATGATATCACCACAAACTAGTATCAAATATATTATGTACATCATTTTGTTTCAATTTCTATAATACTGATACAACATTTTATTATCCAGTAACATTTTATTATCCAGTAACATTTTATTATCCAGTAATATATTTTCATGCTCAAATATTTGACAACCCTCTTTAAAGTCCATCCAAACTCTCTTACTTTACAAACTTCAAAAAACAGAACTCTAATCAAACATGTTGAAGGTGTTTTCATAACTTCCACTTGGTCATATAAAAGTTGACATTTACAAACTATAAAATAATGTGAGGGCATTTATTAAATTAAATTTTAAAATTCTAATAAAACATATCAAGCTACCCCATAATGTAAACAATCTCAGTTTTATTTAAGAAAATAATTTCAATTTAGATTTTGAAGAAATTCTTTTAACCCTTTAGCTTTCACATTACTCTATATAAACTATTATATTTTCATGGTAAAGGCTTTACCTCACATAATTATCTCACATAATATCGAATCTATGAGATTTTGAAAGTATTTATTTTGAGAACAATACCTTAACATCAGTTTGAGTGACCAATTACAGCCAGTTTCAACAGAAAAAGGTAGAGATTCTGGCTGGTTTGAACATTAAAGGGTTAAATATTTATTCTATTTAATTCTCATGTGTAATTCCCATAAACTTGTTTCACTAGTATTGAAGACTTTTCTATTTCTATGAGATTTGTTGGGTGTACATGGACATCATAATCTTAATATATGGCTATTAAATGTGTGTGTACATAGATATTGTGTACATAGATATTGTGTACATGGATATTGTGTACATGGACATTGATATCCTACTCCTAATACATGAATATTAAAATAGTCTGTACATGGATATTAAATTGTGTATATCAAATTACTAAAGACTTCAATATTAAATTGTGCATATGTTGATATCAATTTACAAAATACAGGGATATTAAATTGTGTATATGTTGATATCAATTTATAAAATATGTTGTGGATATTAAATTGTGCATATGTTGATATGAAACTAATAAAGACTTTGATATTAAATTGCATATACATGTACATCAAACTAAAACGTACATGGATAGTAAATTGTGTATACATTATCTATACATGGATATCAAACTATTAATTCATGGATTTTAAATTATAATTATTTATATAAAGATATCAAACTACTAATTCATAGATATTAAACTTATTTAGATATACAACAGTGCATGGATAAACAATGCCTTAGAGCATTATTAGATGTGTTTGCATGATTGTCTACTGCGCAATGCGACTTACTAACACCTCGTTTTTTCTCTTCCTAAACTACCAGCCTGCCACACATCTCGCGCTGATATTGTACTTCTCTTGGATTCTTCAAGTAGTGTCAGTACAAAAGATTTTCACAAAATGCTCTCGTTTGCAAAACAGTTTTTGTCTGATGCAAACATTGATTCAGGTGGTGTGCGTGTTGGTGTTTTAGTTTATAGCACTCGTGTGCATGTTGAGTTTCACCTGAATCAGTATTCAACGAAAAGTGCACTCTTTACTGCCATAGACAGTGTTGAATATAGATATGGCGATACCAACACTGCAGCTGCTCTGCGGATAATGAGAACTAAAATGTTCACCCCTGAGAACGGCGATAGAGAAGATGTACCTAACATTGCCCTCGTACTTACTGATGGGCTGTCTAATATTGAACCAAAATATACTATACTAGAGGCTTTGCGCGCGCATTCTCAAGGAATTCATATTTATGCAATTGGTATTCATTTAACTGACATAACTGAATTACAAAGTATAGCTTCGAAACCAGCTTCAGAAAACAGTTTTAGAGTTGATGATTTCAATGACCTTGCTAAAATGAAAGCGGATGTGTTTGCCAAATTCTGTCCTGGTAAGTTTTGTTACAGAAAACATTATGGCTAAATGTGTGTGTAAATTATGAAAAGAATTACGATGAGAAATATTACACTTTAGGGACCTGCATTTCTTGAGAAATATATTTTTATCTTATGTAATCATGCCATTATCTCACAAACTAAGCTATTGTCTTCTCTGAAAACAATACTCCATCTGTTTTATTTACAGACAAAATACTATACTACACATGTCATAAGAAATCTTACATAGATAATATCTAATAAATATATATATATATTTTTTTTAACATTTATGCTTTATTTATTTATTAGACTATTTCAAACAACACCACCTATTAATTCTATGGTTTAACAATATATTTTTTATCTAATTTTGGCCAAATTATAATTAATATTTGTGGTGAATTTTCTTTTCCTCATAGAACCACCAACAACACCTGCTGAACCAGGTAAGTTATGTCATTAGAAATATAAAAAGTTAAAATAATCACTTTCATTCTGGTTATAATGTTAAATATTTTTTTGTTGTGTTATTAATATATTACATTGTCGTTATTATATCTTGTTTGTATCTAATTTCTAATTTCCTCCAAAGTTTATACAGCTATATTGTTTAGAAAGGAACTATCTGTTTTAGCAATAATAATCGTTTGTGTTTGTGCTTATATATATATATATATATATATATATATATTTAATATAGAAAAGCTTCTACAGGACTAGAACTGTCTCATTCATGAGAAATCATCAGGAAGCTGACTGCCCAAGTAATATGGTGGTATTTATATCTTTTCTGGTGGTAGGAGATGGTGGTGATTGGGATGGGTGGAGGTCATTGGTTGATGGGTTTATTCTAAATATAGCTTTTAAAGAATTCCGTTTTCTTTAAACCCATCAATCAATGACATCCACTCATCCCAATCACCACCCTCTCCTACCACCAGAAAAGATATAAATACCACCATATTACTTGGACAGTCAGTTTCCTGATGATTTCTCATGAATGAAACAGTTCTAGTCATGTAGAAGCTTTCCTATATTAAATATTTATACTCTGCTATGTATTGAGTACCTTACTTACTGTGGTTACCCCCGATTGAACCCAGGATAAACTTATATATATATATATATATATATATATATATATATATATACTTATATATATTTATTAAAATAACAGATTAAAGTTTAAGCAAAGAATCGACGCTTTCACCCTTACTTATATATACATATATATATACATATACATATATATGAAAACAGGGAGAAAGAGACGATTATTAGGAAGAAAAATATATTTTTTTCCTTTTTTTCTGGGTTAGAAAATGATTAAAACAAAATGTTTTACTTTGTGTGAAGTGTTAAGGTATTAGTTGATTTATTTATTATTTAACAACGGCATTTATTTATCTATTTATATATTTAATTATTGTCTATTACCAGTTTCATATACATACATATATATCACATATATATATATATATATATATATATATATATATATATCACATATATATACATACATAATTCTTTAATTTTATGTTATATTTGATGTAAAACTAATTCTAATTTACCTTTTATTTAGAAATTGCTCCATCTGATGTTATATTCCTGTTGGATACATCTACAAGTGTAAACGAAGGAAATTTCAAGAAGGTTCTCGCATTTGTCAAGGACTTTTTATCTGAGGCCCATTTTGGCCCTAGTGGCATACAAGTTGGTATAGTTACTTACAGTACCAGTATTAATGTACAGTTTTATTTGAATACATATGAAACAAAACCAGAAATCCTTGAGGCTATTGACAAGATCCCATATACTTATGGCAGCACCAATACTGCCGGTGGCTTGGAGACTATAAGGAAGTTTATGTTCCAGAAAGAACATGGTGACAGAGACTATGCCAAGAATATAGCTATTGTCGTAACTGATGGTGTTTCCAATGTTAACGCTTACCGCACTGTTGATGAAGCAGCTTTAGTGAAAGAACAAAATATCCACATTTATGCTATTGGTGTTGGTCTTGTGGAACTTAGTGAACTGCATCAGATAGTATCGGAACCTGCAGAAGAAAATACATTCCTTGCTCAAAACTTTGATGAACTTGAAGGTTTGAAAGAGTTGGTGTTTACTGAGTTCCGTCCAGGTATGTATAAGTTATTGTGAAATTACATCTCTTTTACACCCATTAATCTTGGGAGGACTGGTGGATAAATTATTTTAAAATTACATCTCTTTCACACCCACTGATTTGGGAAGGACAGGTGGATGGAGGTAAATATCATATTATGGGGTTAGTGATGTTAATATTTACAACTGTTTCCATATAAACAACATCCAATAAACACCATTACCTACTGCTACAAACTAAATCTATTTTTACAGAGGAAGATTCCTCAAAGGTACATGACTAGTATCTATTTAGTGAGAATTATAATGATTAATGATAATGGTTTCTGATCTAGGCTCGAGGCCAAAAAATGTGGAGAGGGGAAAGTCAATTAAATAGACCCCAGTGTGTTACTGGTACTTTATTTTATCGACTTCCATAAAGTCAAATATATTATATTCTTTGGGTTGACTATGGCTCCAAATTTCTAAGGTCTTAGCTGTAATAATGGTTAAAACAAATGAGAAGTAAAGTAGTACATTTTTAGCTATATAGTTTTCATAAATTAAATTTCTGTCAATATAAATTAATTTTCCTTTGGTTTTTTTACTCATCATCTCAATTCATTTACATTTTTCACAACCACAAAGCACTTCATATTTTCAATTCATTACAAAATCTACAAACTTTCACAACCAATGCAAATCATTCATCAATGCCTAACACACCCCTAACACCTATTTCCCACACCACCACCTTCTACCAATCCTTCACTGAAGCCTGCCTGCATCTTGCATCCTTTCCAAATTTCATCAACATTGCACCTCATTGAAAAAGAGAAAATTTGTTCTTTCTTCGCAGAACCTACAACAACACCAGTAATTACAACCACCGGTATGTTCCATTGTCTTGCTTCCACGATTCATTGAAAATATAAAAATAAAAATAAAAAAACAATCCTTCTCACAGACTTTTCATGCTCCTACACAGTACAAGGTGTGGTAAAAATAAAATCCCAGATTTTAAAGGTTAACAAAAAAGTTGATGTTGGTTTAGTTACCTTAATCTTTTAGCATTTACATTACTCTATATATATTATTGTATTTCCATGGTAAAGGTTTTACCTCACATAATATCAAATATATGAGATTTTGGTGTTATTTATTTTGAGAACAATAGCTTAACATCAGTATGAGTGGTCGGTTATGGCTGGTTTGAACAGAAGGTAAGAGAATTCTGGCTTGATATGACCAGTTTAAATGCTAAAAGGTTAATAGTATTACAAATAACAATGAAGATTTTACTAATGGGGAGGACTTAATACTGTGGTAGTAGAGTCAAATATATTATACCCTTTGGGTTGACTGGGGCTCCAAATTTCTGAGGTCTTAGCTGTAAAACAAACTAGAAGTAGATTTTTACAAAAAAAGGCATTATATATAGTATTGACGATATTTATTACATAATCTAAAAGTGTATAGAATGCAGTTTATTTTCAGTGGGTTGAATATGATATCATTCAGATTATGGCCTTCATTCTCAATACACAATTATAGTTGAATTCTAAAATCTTGCATCACTCGGTGTATCGAATAAATGATTTGGTCATGAAGAAATGGTACACACCCCTACAAATCATGACCTTAACTAAAAAAAAATTATAATTTAACCTTTTAGCATTTACATTATTCTATATTTACTATTGTGGTTTCTTTTTTTAAAGGCTTTATCTCACATAATATCGAATCTATGAGATTTTGATGATATTTAAAGAGATGAGAGAATTCTGGCCAGTTACAGCCGATTTAAATGCTAAAGGGTTAAATAAATATAAAATGCTGAACAGTATTGGAGAGGTTTATTTATTCTGTAAGATCAAAATCGAAATCACAAATCAACTGCATGCTTATGTACAATTAAATTAGATTATGTGATAGTTTTGAGGAGTATTTAACATGTCCTTTTTGTTAACCTTTAATAAAATCTGGGAGTCTTTTTATTATGCTTCACCCAAAAGTCAGTTTTAACAGTTAACAAAATATTACATACAAAACATTCTAAAATTCAAACATCGGTAAATATACTTCAATTTATTTAAACAGATTCAAATATAAAATTGTTAAGTTTCAACACATTTCCAATTACATTGAGGTAACTTATTTTAAAATATAACAAATTTTAAAACATATTTTAGCTTTTGCTAAATTCAAACATAATTAAATGGTATTATATTAAAGTGTAGAGCAATTTATAAGAAAACTTGAGTGAGGGTGATAATTTATATAATCATGTAAGTATGTTGGCCTTTATATATAACTATTTCTTTATTGTTAAATATTGTGTTTATGTATTGATGAATTTATGTCTTAATGAATTTATATATTAATGAATGTTTTAAATATTATAGACCAAACATTAATATATTTGTACAAGCTATGTCTCTTATTTTTCCTCCCTGCGCATATAGAATGCAGCGCTGCAGCATATGATTTAGCTTTCCTTCTTGACTCTTCGACAAGTGTAAGTGAGAGGAATTTCAGGAGAGTGCTAACATTTGTCAAGGAATTCTTATCTACGGCTGTTATTGGACCAGAAGGAATCCATGTCTCTGTTGTGACCTTTAGTACCAGTGTACACATTGAGTTCTTACTGAATCGGTACTCAACGAAGGAAGAAATAATTGGGGCCATTGACAGAATACCTTACAGATATGGAAGTACAAATACAGCTGATGGTTTGAAAACTATCAGAACTGAGGTATTTTCTGTCGAGGGTGGTGACCGACTTGAAGCTCAAAACAAACTGTTGGTTATAACCGACGGAGTCTCAAACATTAATGCCTTCCGTACCATTGATGAAGCTGAACTGACCAAAAACCAGGATGTCCATATATATGCTATTGGAATTGGTTTGCCAGACACTAAGGAACTTATGAAGATTGCTTCAGAACCTGCAGAACAAAATACACTTGTTGTTAGAGAGTTCAACGACCTTAAAGGCTTGCAAGCAGAAATGTTTGAAGAAATTTGTCTCGGTAAGTTACCATTTCTCCAATAATTTATAGAATTTGGAAGTTTCATTTCATTATTATCATCATCATCATCATTTTACATTTGCTTTTCCAAGCTTGCATGTGTTGGACAGGTCTCTTTCAGTACAGCATCCCTCCATTTGTCGTGTTCCTTCATCATCTGCCATGCATTTCCACATTCTTCAAAAAGTTAAATAAAAAATAATTTAAAATCTTTCTGTTATCTTTTACCATTCCATGTGTCAGGTGTTTGACATTGAGTTTTGTTTTTTGCAGGAATGCCAACCCGAAAGCCACGACCTACTGGTAAGATTAACCATCTAAATACAAAGAAAGTTATATCTTTCATTGCCAACTCTGCATGATTCTGTATTCTGTAGTTATATTGCATCTTTCTATCATTGGTGAAATAATTATATTTCAGTTTACTGGTAGTTTTTAAATCTAGTCTAATTAACTAAATTACTAGAATTAAACAAGAGAAAGGTTATCAAAATGTTACAAACTTTTAATATTAAAACATAAAAATATTTAGCCATGTTTATAATAATATCAATGGAATCACTATAGTTAATTGGAAATTATTTTGATTTTAATTTATCAAAGCTCGAGTACAGGTATAGATTTATGGTAGCCATTTACGTGTGTTGTATTGAAGCAACTAACTTTGTGTCTACTCTAGGATTTTTACATTACCTTACCTATTGAGTACGCAGAGATGCAACCGATGCTAGCAGGGAAACTTCTGCTAGTCCTGTCAACTTATTATATATATATATATATATATATATATATATGTGTGTGTGTGCGTGTGTTCCAAAGAGAATGTTTTGGTAAAAACAGGAGAAAGCTCTCGACATTCGCAGTTTTTAGTTACGATGGAGATTTTTATAAAAATAATTTTTATAAAAATAACAAAATAAGATGCTGAGGTTACATAAATCATTTAATAATTATAATTATTTCCATGGTTCTCCATGCAATCGTGAAGTCCTTCATGCATTTGTTGTTGTTATGAGAACGGTATCCTCAGATGAAATCTGATTTAGTGATATGCTGCCGGCAGGAAAAAACACACGTCCTTTTGCTCATGTGCCCAGCAGATATACGAGTTCCTGAAAAGGGTGTCCCAGCCGTCGTGTTTGCTGTAGTAAAGTGCTATTAACGTGTCAAGTAGTGAAATCAGGATTCACGCATCCCCCGTGGAGTTGAGGTTGTAAATTAGCAGAGAGGTAACCTCTCAAGTATGCTGATCTGTATCAAATTATTAGTACAGATTAAAGTTTAAGCAAAGAATTACTGCTTTCACCCTATACAGGATCTTCTGAAATAGAAGACTAATTTTAAATATTTGCTCTACAGGTTTATATGTACTTATATATATATATATATATATACACAATCCTTATCAAGCTTTCTTTGAATTTTGGTCTTTGTATATATTAATACTATATATATATATGTAGCAGTGTAGTTAATACAAAGCATTGTGAGATATGTAGTAAAAGGCCAATAAATTCTTTTAAAAGCTATCTACTGATTGTAAATCCAAGTAGAAGGAGCAACATGGAATAAAGTGTCTTGCTCAAGGACATAATGCATCGCCAGTCTGGGAATCAAACTCACAACCTCACGATTGTGAATCCAGTTCTCTAACCACTCAGCCATGCACTTTATATATGTCTATATATATATATATATGAGGTCTATAAAATATGTAATAGTAATATATTTGGGTTTGATTCTATTGATTAGTTTCTTACTACACAGAATTACTATTCTGTTTATTTCATATGTAATTATTTTAAAACTAATGCTTTAAAATTAATAATTTGGGTTTCAATTTTTTTTTAATTGTTTATGGTGAACATTTGATAACCTAGCTCTTGTTATAACAGTAGTAAAATAGTTAAATTTTTTAAATATATTAATATTAACATGTGATTAATTAATTAATAATAATAATTATTATATGATCCAAATGTTTATTGATATTATTAAAAGAACTACTACAACCATTTTATATTACTAATAAGACTGACCATAGTTATATTCAGTGTTTGTGTGTGTGTGTATGTATGTATGTATATATATATATATATATACATACATACCGCATTGTTGAATTCATCTAACTATAATGGTTTTAACAAGGCTGACAACTATAAAACTGTGCTGACCTACCAAGTGTTATCTCCCTTAGTTGGCTGACACCAGTAATTATGTCCCTTCTAAATATTGTGATCAATAACTATAGCTATAAACAAACCAGTTTGATAAATAATACTTCTACCAGTTGTATCCTTTAATTCTCCTCTTTGAAATAAGTGTAATCTATATATATATATATATATATATATATATATATATATATATATATATGTAAAGTTATATTTAAAATTGTTGGGTTACAACTAGTAAATATTTATAACTGATATAAAAGCACTCGACAAATATTTGGAGTATATTTACAATATTAAATAAATGGAAAACTATATTTATAAAACCATATTTATTTCATTATATATATTTCGGGGATATCATATTAACAATATGCTATGCCTTCATCAGACAAAATATATTGTAATATATTGTAATATATTTATCTATAAAACTGTTTATATTGTATTTTGTCTGATGAAGGCATAGCATATTGTTAATATGACATCCCCGAAATATATATAATGAAATAAATATGGTTTTATAAATATAGTTTTCCATTTATTTAATATTGTATATATATATATATATATATATATATATATATATATATATATATATATATATGCATTAATAAAAAAGACGAGGTGTTAGATCTTCATTACATTTATTGCGGTGTGATGTGCGTTTTACAATTGATCAGCTCAAGGCTCGATCTATATCGTTCTGGCCTGACTCTGGAATTAAAAACTCATCGGACTTCTGTTATGGTAAACTATATATGCATTATATATGCAATATTTTCACAAAACACACTTTTCATGTAGATGCAATATATATATTTTTTTTAAGTACTGTATGTGCAGGCACTTGGAACATAGCTTAACAAGAGTTCTCATATAAAATGTTTATAGGAAGTTTTTTAGATAAATATAGGCATTTTAGAATAAAAAGGTTTTGTATTGTAGATCCAGGGATGTTTTCAGATTGTTTGGTATGAAAAGGTTTAAGAATCTTTCTATGTTTCTCTATGTTGTATCTTGTAATACTTTATCCCTATATCTTTTAACATGAAAGCCTTTACTTCTTTCCTTCAGAGCCCCCAACATCACCACCCCCTGTCATAATTAGGGGTAAGTTTGATACATAAAAAACATATTTAACCAATCAATTGAAGTTCAAACTTAGAGCAATCTAGATGTAACATTATACTTGTTCATAGAAAAAAAGAAACATTCATTATTTCTTATCCATTTTGTGTTATAAATTTAAATTAATTTAATTTATTCAATACAAGTTAATGTCTTTAACTATATTGAAATGTAAGGAATTTCTTAAACTGAAAAGTAGATTGAAAGTTTTGAAAAAAAATGCTGATATTTTTATATATAATATTTGGTATCCAATTCATTAACCCTTTACCATTCACATTACTCTATATTTACTATTGTATTTTCATGGTAAAGATTTCTCTCACATAATATCGAATCTACAAGATTTTGATGTTGTTATTTATTTTTAGAACAATACCTTAACATTGGTATGAGCAGCTGGTTATGGCCAGTTTGAACAGAAAAAAGTAAAAGAATTCTAACTGGATATCGGTTTAAATGCTAAATAGTTAATCTTAAATTTATCTAAATTTATTATAATAAAATTGCATTAATAGTAGTTAATGTGTGATAATAATACTTAATATATATTAAAAGCACTTGATATATAATATTAAATCAATATATAAACTCACAGTTTATTTTCACTGTACATTAACATCTTACCCAAAATAACCCATCTCATTCTTTAGGAAGATGCAGAGCTGCCAAAGCCGATATTGTCTTTGTTCTTGATTCTTCAACTAGTGTCAGCCAAATAAACTTCAAAAAAATGCTACGTTTCATGAAAGAATTTCTGACCGATGCTACCATTGGTCCCGAAGCTGTACGTGTTGGTGCTCTTGTATATAGCACTTCTGTCTCCATTCAGTTCCACCTCAGTGCCTATACTAACAAAGAAGATGTTTATAGAGCTATTGATAGTATCCAGTATACATATGGCAGTACTAACACTGCTGATGCTCTTAAAGTAATGAGGACAGAAATGTTTGCAAGGGAGAATGGTGATCGAGAAGACACACAGAATATTGCTGTTGTTGTCACCGATGGTGTGTCTAATATTAATTCATTTAACACTGTTACGGAAGCAGAACTTGCTAAAGATGAAGATATTCATATTTATGCTATTGGTGTTGGTCTCAGTGACACTAAAGAATTGAGTCGTATCGCATCTCAACCAGCTAATGAGAATACCTTTGAAGTACAAGACTTTGAAGAACTGCAAGGAGTAAGAACTAAAGTATTCAAAGAATTCTGCCCAGGTATTTACCAAATCTCTCCAAAAATACAAAGATACGCACACATATATCAGCGTCATCATTGTCATTTGTCTATCTTCCAAGCTAGCATGAGCTAGATGGCTTTGTCCCATTTAAAGGCAAGTTGGGTTGGGTGACCATGTCTCGCTCATATAGGACTGTTTCTGGCTAGTTTTCTACGGCTGGAGGCCCTTCCTAGCACCAACCACATTTACAGTATGTGCTGGGTGCTTTTTACTGTGTCTTTTACACAACCACGATACAGTGTGGGCTGGGTGATTTTTGTCGTGACACCTACACGACCACTTTACAATGTGGGCTTGATGTTTTGTGGTACCAAAATAACATGGACACACACATATTTATATACATATTTTCCACACTAGCTTGGTTTACATATATATATATATATTTGGTTACATATATGTATATATATACATTTGATATTATATAAAACACATGACAAACTAGCATATATATTTTATGGCTGCTTTAGGAAAACTCTGGGTACCTAGAAAAGTATATGCCAATTTGACGTGTTTTACATAATATAAAATATTTATCTCTGTCTACATTTTGAGGGCTCTTTCTCATTTTCTCTCCATCTCTAGAAGAAATTGGCTGTGCAGAAGGGATGGGTTCTACCAGATTTAAAACATTAACCCTTTAGCATTTATATCACTCTATATTTATTATTGTATTTTCATGGTAAAGGCTTTACCTCACATACTATTTTACATAATATCAAATCTGAGATTTTAGTATTATTTATTTTGAAAACAATAACTTAACATCAGTATGAGTGGCCAGTTACAGCCAGTTTGAACAGAAAGAGATGAGAGAATTCTGGCCAGATATAGCCGGTTTAAATGCTGAAAGGTTAACATGCCCAAGAAATACTGTATATCATAATGATGCCCTTATGACTCCACGAAGAGTTATGGCTTCATATATACATATTTATACATACATATACTTGCTATGGGGTGTCTGTCAATTCCAGTAGGCTGATAAACAGAATAGCTTGCTCAAGAAACAGATATATACATGTCTAAATATATGTGTGCATACATATGTGCAGATGTGTGTGTGTGTGCATATATATAAATATATATATACCTCCCAAAATAATTATTATATTAATATAGGAAAATGTGATTATTGTTGCTTTCTTTATTATTAAACTTATTAAAAGTAATTATTGTTTAGACTTTAGATGTTTTAAAGATAATTAGTTTATGATTTAAATAAATTTAGTCAACTTTTATGCTGATTCATTCAATCTATATTTGTAAGCTATGTTAGAAATATATTTATCTCTCATTGTCACATATTTATTATAAAGTACCAGTAATGCACTGGGTAATTGCTGGCCTTGTGCCTAAAGTAGAAACAATTATTATAACTCTCGCTCTCCCTCTCCATCCCACTCCACACTCACACACACACTCAGTAGTGGGCCTACATTTTTGAAGGTTCTGATTCAAACCCTAACCCCAAAAACTATTTTCTGGAGTTTCTCCTGGATTAAGAATCCAAAATCTTAAGCTTCTTCAGTTTCACAATAGATCTGTCACTTCCAACATTCCCATTTACTTCCTCATGTTTATACTTTTGTATTTAGTTGATGGATCAGGAATGTCGACACTAGAAATGGTTTGGAACATAACCACTATCTATTGGTCAATATATCGATTTCCAATGATCAATCAACCCTCTGAAACGATCATAAAAGAATGAACTAATTAAGAACCTATTTCCGACCTTTGTTTTATTTTCATCGTTCAATACACACACATATATATATAAATGATTCTGTAGCTTGAGCAGAATCTTTGAGGGAACCTTATGTGGTAGAGCCTACTACAAAACGATAGCTCTCACAGCTTAATCGCATTGAAACCATCTCTTCAAGGTTGTATTGAGTTCTAACAATGTTACCAGTCCCACCATAAACAGGGGTATACCAATGTGTGTGTGTGTATATATATAGAGGGAGAAAGAGAGAGATTATAATATCTTAAAGTGTTTCTTTATTTTTTAAGCCTATTTTATTCTAAACTAAATTTCTAGTTAAATTAGCTTTTAAAACTTTGCTCACCCCCTTGCTGCCTCCAGTCTTGAGATACAATAGTTGACACTTTACCATTTTCCTGTTCCTTAATCTCCAGAAAGCTGTATATCATCCAGCACTGACATTATCTTCCTGATGGATACTTCAACAAGTGTCGAACAACGAAACTTTAAAAAAATGGTTGCTTTCATTAAGGACCTATTATCTAACGCTACTATTGATGCTGGAGTGGTTAGAGTAGGTGTAGCTACTTTTAGTACTAAATCTCATATTGAGTTTCATTTGAATGAATATGTGACAAAGCAGGAAATCTTTGGAGCTCTGGATAAGATCCAATATAGATACGGAAACACTAACACTGCTGGAGCTCTTCACACAATGAGAGCAAGAATGTTTACTCCTGAACACGGTGACAGGGAAAATGCCAATGATGTTGCCATTTTGATAACAGACGGGATCTCTAACATGAACACTCACAGAATTGCTATTGAAGCAAAGGCTGTACAAGATAGAGGGATTGAAGTCTATGCCATTGGTATTGGATTAGCAGAAACCTCCGAACTAAGACAATTTGCTTCAAAGCCTTCTGAAGATTATACGTTAAGTGTGCAAGATTTTCATGAACTTCAAAACTTAAAAGGCAAACTCTTTCAGTTCTGTGACCTTGGTAAGTTGCAGCATATGTTGTGACATAACTTGATAGTTTTAAGGCATGAATCCTCTGATGCACTATATAAAATAATAGAATAGTCATCTTTATATTTTGAGATAAGTAAATTTATTTGTGTGAAAGTTGTAGTAAGTTACAATTTTCCTGTCTTATGTAATTATTCAGCGATCATAATTATTGTTTAACCCTTTAGTATTTACATTACTCTATATATACTATAATATTTTCATGATAAAGGCTTTATCTCACATAATCATCTCACATGTCGAATCTATGAGATTTTGATATTATTCATTTTGAAAACAATACCTTAATATTAGTATGAGTAGCCAGTTACAGCCAGTTTGAACTGGATGCAGTTTTTCATGGCATCAACACTAAGATTTTACAGGGTGTACTGGATGCATTTTATTGTGGCACCAGCACAAGAGAGTTTGTCATATACTCGTCTAGATTGAAAGGGTCCTTACGTATTATTAAATGAATTTCCTTAAAATTACCTGTAAAGTATCTAAAACAACAATTTGTTCTACAGACAACATGTATTCAGTTTTTAATCACCTGTTCTCCTCTCTCCAATTATTATCCTTGTACTATATTAGAAACAATTATGATACAGAACTATTTTTATAACTCTATTAAAATAAATGATTTTAATTTTAAAAGTAATTTTAGATTTAGAAGTAAAATAGCTAAATATATTTTATATAATAGTTTCTGGTTATAATAAACATATTTTATATAGAAATACACATTATCACCATCAAGCACATCAAATGCACAAATTATCACTCAAGGCTTCTCCTTTCATCAACCATAGCCACTATATTATCACAATATACACCCTTGAAAATGAGTATAAATTTCACAATATACACCCTTGAAAATGAGTATAAATTTCACAATATACACTCTTGAAAATTTTCTATATATTTCACAATATACACTCTTTGAATACTGCTATATATTTCACAATATACACCCTTGAAAATTGTTATATATTTCACAATATACACACTTTTAAAACTGCTATATATTTCACAATATACACCCTTGAAAACTGCTATATATTTCACAATATACACCCTTGATTACTGCTATATATTTCACAAAGTACACCCTTGAATACTGCTATATATTTCACAATGTACACCCTTGAAAATTGTTATATATTTCTCAATATACACCCTTGAATACTGCTATGTATTTCAGTTACTATTTGTTTGTTTAGAGGGTAAATTGGCAGAGTTGTTAGAGTGTTAGACCTAATGCCTCAGTATTTGTTCTGGCTCTTCTTCACAAATTATACAAGAAGTCTTCAGTTATGTAACAGCTTAATTTTATAAGCAAGACAATTATAAATGTGTACAGTCATTAAATGATACTTATTATCTAAAATATTTTTACATTATACAAATATTTGAGGCATTTTTTAACCCAAACAATCTTTAAAATGTCAGCCATTTTAAATTAAATTGAATATTTGAATACCTTACAGGTAAATGCTCTTAACTTTTTCTGTTTATTCCAACAACTTTTTGCTTTCTTTGCTTTAAATATTTTTTACACATCTCTCTGTATTTAGAGATACAGGCTATATATATATATATATACTCATATATATATATATGTGTGTGTGTGTATATATATATATATGGTTGTCGTTGTTGGTCTTGCTTTATAATATCGTTTGAACTGCATGTGTATTTGCTTTTGTGTCTTCATTTATGTAACCATGGCAATGTGTGGTTAATTTCACTCCCATCATCGTTGATCCCAATAACAACATAATTATAACAACGTATGTAACTTATTCATCATCATCATCACTATCATCACTACTACTACTACTACTATCGATATTCATTGAAATATATATATATAAGTTTATCCCGGGTTCAATCAGCAGAACCACAGTAAGTAAGGTACTCAATACATAGCAGAGTGTAAATATAGAAATGGGCTTCCTGATGATTTCTCCCGAATTAAACAGTTCTAGTCCTGTAGAAGTCATTTCTATATTTATACTCTGCTATGCATTGAGTACCTTACTTACTGTGGTTACCCCCAATTGAACCCGGGATACACTTACCTTTTAGCACTTACTGTGTCCCTCTTAACCATCTAGGGCTTCCTGATGATTTCTCCCGAATGAAATAGTTCTAGTCCTGTAGAAGCCATTTCTGTATATATATATATATATATATATATATATATATATATACATAATAAAACAACTTACATGATTGTTAACAAATTAAATGTTAAATGTTGAGCTGATCAGATTTTCTGTGGTTTTATGGAGATGACTGAATTTTTGTTGTTTTAGTCATCAATGTACAGGGGGTGTGGGTGCTATATTGATTTAGATTGTTGATCTTTATGTATGTGTATGTGATTGTATCTTCACATGTATGTATGTATGTATGTTCTTCTGGTTTCATAATTTTATAAATTTTTACCAATAGACAGTGAGTCGGTTTCTAACACAGACATAGACTTTTATTGGAATTTAGACATCAAATATGTATATCTGCATATGTGTGTGGTGGTGGGGGTGGGGGGGTTAGATGTTATTGTATGTGTGGATGTGTATGTTTTGAGTTATATGTGTACATGTGCATGTGTATATGCAGTTATTACATGCAGAATGTTTTCAATTTTACATATTTTTACTCATGGATTATACTCGTGTGTGTGTGTGTGTCTATATTCATACATACTATATTTACACATATGAAAACACATATATCTATAAATATACCTATATATATATATATATATATATATATATATATATATATATATATATATTTGTATGAATATCTGTGTGTGCATGTATTGTATATTATTGGAAATATACAGACTATTATATTTATATATGTGTTCACACATATATAAATATATATATATATATAAGTGTGTGTAAGTTAAAGCTAACTTTAGTGTGATTAAGAAAATAGATTTTGTATTTTTCCAAAGCTATTAAACTTTCTATGACCTGTAATTTAGAAATAGAATCTCTTTTATTAAGTTCAATGTTTTAAACACATTTTAAATTATATTTCACACATTTTCAGTGAATTATTTCAGATGATGTATAATAAGCAACAGAAAGCTTCAAATACCTGTGTGACTATACATGTGTGTGTGGGAGTGGGAGGGGTAGTTTTGTATGCTTGAAAATGTTCTGCATATGTGTGTTAACATACAGACTCGCACACTCACACATGTACAGACTTGTGCGTATAACAAATGTTTATTAAAATGATAATTTTACAATTAAATTAAACCCAGAAAAGTATAAACTTTCTGAAATATATTATATTATGTATAAATTAGTTATGTTTTTCCATCTAAGAAACCCAACCCAGATATGATAATACATTTACAAAGAAACTTTGATTATCATATTCATGAGCTTGGCTGATCTCGCTTGGGGATCCAGTCGGATCAGTTGGAAACAGTTGCTTCTGACAGGATCTGTTGGAAGGAGTGTTTGAGGACTCTGGCTCCATGACCCTCTCTGGAATAAGTGGGTGAAGAAAGAGAAGAGTTGGCAACAAAGAATATGTCGCAGCATGTAGCATCTCAGATTAGAGCTGTAGATTCCTTGAACAGGAAGAGGGTTATTCCAACTGCGCACAGACCATGGGCTAAGCCATGCAGTCTCCAGTCCCAATGAGAAATTGGCTACATCATGGCTCCTTCCAATGAGAAATTAGCTACATCATGGCTCCTTCCAATGACATCATTCAAAGAGGCATATCAAGGGAACCAACCTGTTTATTCCTGAAGTAATTCATTAGCTTTAGTTTTACAGTTTTCCCTAGATATTTCCAGCCATCTATGTATGAGAGAGATATCTGTTCTATATGTCTAACAAAATAGTTTTAAATTATTTAGATATTTAGAAGGAAAGTCCTTTTACTGATTCAATATATCTGTTCTGAGTTTGGGTCCTTCTCTCCTGATTATCATTATCATCAAATTTATGTTTTGCTTATATGGACGGTAATTTTTGAGGCAGTTTTCCTACAGACAGAGGCCCTAGTGATTAGCAATTCTTTCTGTATGTATGGTCCTATAACTCCTGATAGTTATAGGGATGCTATATTGACATACAGCATTTCTTGGGCAGTTTAAGCCTGGCGGAGTCCATCCCTCTCCAAGCCAGAATCCTGAGTACAGCAGATTTCTCCCAGAGAAAGAAAGAAAGTGAGAGATAGGAAATGAGAAAGAGATATAGAGGAAGAATCAACCCCAGTACTAAACTGGTACTTTTTTATCAACCTCGATAGGATGAAAGGCAAATTATTTTTGTCCCCTCATGCAAAATGCAGGGATTCAGTGTATCTATTCTAAAACCTGAGATACACATCTTGAAAGATTGGTTTGTTTTTCATGGAAGTTTTCCACGATAAGCCTTATCATCAATGAAATATATATTATTAGAGACTTGTTCTGTTTTGTGATGTACAAATAATTTGAACCTATCCCCTACTTTCTTACAGAGCACATAATACCCGTAATTACATCTTCTGGTAAGTTTTATACATACATACATCTCCCAATAACTACTGTGAGGATATTATAGTTTGGGTTGAATTGAACAAGACATATATATACATATATATGTGTATGTATGTATATATGTATATGTATGTGTATATGATATATATGTATATATTAAAATGAAACTTCATTCTCTTACACATAATATATATATACTTATAGTTTTTGTATATGTACATATAGTTTGATTTTAACTTTTCTATCTAGATGTAACTTTCAGTTTATACCTAAAGTAACATTTAATGATGTGATATCTATTATATTAAGCGAAATACTATGATAGTTAAAGTGTCGTAATCTCTATTGTCCTTATCACATAGTAGTTAGGTTATTGTCCTGTATCAACGTATACTAATTTGATATTAGAAATGTTCTGTAAATCTTCTTTGAAGTCTGATCTTTATACAAAATGTTGATACCTTTTTTTTCCCCTCCGTTCTGCCTCATTCTCTAGGTGGCTGTATGTCATTAGATCGTGACATAGTTTTTCTTGTGGACACATCAACAACACTGAAGAAGAGAAACTTTAAAACTATCCTTAATTTCATAAAGATGTCCCTCTCTGATGCTGTAATTATCCAGGGCCTAGCGAGGGTTGGTGTGGCCACATTTAGTACAAATGTACACATTCATTTTCACCTAAATACATTCGAGACTGAAACACAGATTTTCAAAGCATTGGATAACATTACTTTCACATATGGTGACACGAACTATGCTTCGGCTTTACACTCAGTAAGAACGAAACTTTTCAAGGAAGAAAAAGGTGACCGACCCCTTGCTAAAAACATCCTTGTCTTGATAACAGATGGTGCATCAAATGTATTCAGCTACCGAACTGTAGTTGAGGCACAGCTTCTCAGAGAAGCAGGAGCAGAAGTTTTTGTTGTCACAATCGGAGTAAAAGAAACCACTCAGTTAAAATACGTGGCATCTTTTCCAATCGAGGAACACACAATCTTTGTCCGAAACTTTGGAAAACTCAATAGAAATGTCGAGACTCTGAAAACCAAAATCTTTGACTATTGTGGTGAGTTTAGGCATGTCCCTAGAATTTCTCCGTGTGTTCCCTAAGCACATCTATTCATACTACCCCTACACCGAATTTATGTTGCACTGGATTGTCTATCTGGTTTTGTCTATCTGCACCAGACACTAATCCAGTTCCTATTATGTTGTGTTTGGTCTTTAACTAAATATATATTTAACTAAATAAATACTTATTTCATTTATTTAGCTATGTTTAAAACTAAACTAGTAACAAAGCTATTATGTCGAGAGTGGGGGAGTTATTTTAGCTATTAAAAATCACACAAATTCACTTTTATGTATTTCATGATGTCAATATTTTCATTGCTATTTCTTTAGACTTATCATTGACGCAATTCCATATCAACCTAGTTACTATGGAATTATGTCAATGACCAGGTTGCAAAGAGTGTGATGAAAATTTCAATACTATAAGATAAATATAATATAAAGTGAATTACACAGATTTTGTGTGGATATTTGGCAAAAGCTTAAATGGTTCTGCTGTTTCAAGTTTTCAACACATGGTCTCAGATCAAAGTCACTTGGTAAACAAGTATAACTGAAACTTTGAAACTTGTAACATGGATTTATCTAAAATATACTTTTATTTCAAAACAACAGAAATTACAAATTACAATTCTTTTTTTTTTTTCCTTTGTATGTATGTACTTGTGTGTGTATATGTAGGAAAAATATGTACGTATATATATATATATATATATATATATATAACTTTAAGTGTGAAGAACAGACAGACAAAATTTACCTAACTTTTCTTTGTAGTCCAGAGAAATTACCTAAATAAATAATCAATTAATCAGAGCTAAATGTAAATTATAAGTTTGAAGAAAAAATAGACAAATGTATACCGAATAATTGTTCTTTGTCCCAGTATATATATATATATATATATATATATATATATATATATATAGTGTATGTGTGTCCCCAGGGATTTGGAGAGTTACTGTACGAGACTCTTTTCACACCCCACACTCCAAGGGACTGGGTAAATCTCATCAAAATTAGAGAAGGAGGGGTGTGGGAATCTTTTCTTTAAGAAGGGTATCAAATACATAGTCCTTTTTTGGGGGCATTCTGAGGCCCCGACCAATGTTCTGACAGAAACCTACCCTCATTTAAGCCGTGTGTGTGTGTGAATCTTTAATGAATAGAACATTTAAAATGAAAATGAATGTGATATAATTTGAAAGCAAAATCAATCCCATGAATCAATAGTTGTCTTTTTTCTTGTATGTAGAGTAGTTTTTATATCTGTGTAACTGTTTAATATTATTTTGTGGTTCTAGAACAATCTTACAAATACTTACAAATTAATTATAATTTAGTTTGTGTTATACTAAATATGTTTACCAACACTAATCTCATTATTGTTGTGTTTAAACTTCTAAAGATTTGCATGGAATATGTTTGTGGCTATAATACAGGCTTGCAATAAACAACAACAACAACAACACTAATATCAAATATGTCCAATATAATAAAACGTCAAATATTTTTTTATTGTTAATATATTTCAACTAAACAATTAAACATAGAATATATTAATTGAACATAAATCATGTATAAATGTTTTGTTTTATAGATACTACAGTATTCTGATGTCTGTTGTAGCAGTAAATATTGCATATATATGTGTGTGTGGGGGGGTCTATATATATATATATATATATATATATATATATATATATATATATAAGAGAGAGAGATGTTTAGTCGACTTTTGCAAACATGGAAGCGTTTGCCTGCAACAATTCTAACAAACTCACATAATTGTGTTAACATCTGATGATGTCACACCAATGTCAGTTGCTGTTGTAATTATTGCATAACAGCTGGTGTCACTGAAATACATATAATCCAATAAATACAATTTATTTCATACATAAATATTAATATATATATATATATATATATATATATATATATATTAAAGAGCTAGGGACTAATGGCCCAGCCCAGCCATTTTGACTGCAAATTCGAGATATATTGCACACATACAATATATTCGACACCTCTTAATGTGTGTTACTGTTTGTCTTATCTTAAACTGCTATAAGTATATACACACACACACACATATATATATGTGTGTGTGTGTTTATTTATAATTTTCTAATGTTATTAGTTATATATATATATAAGCATGAATTAACGTTCTAATTACCTTATTTTTGCCTAACTGTATTTTCAATAAATAATACCATTTATATGAAACATTGTATTTCATTACATAATGTATATCATTGATACATTATAATATGTAATTATGTAATGGTATTTCAATTAGAATCTAAATACATTGAACTTTTACACTGTCTTTCACTCTGTCTATTCACATTACGTCGGGGTCCTGAATCTTTTCATATTACCCACTCTACACTACCCCAAGTATTGAGTACTCTGGTGGGTTATGGTCCACCTGGTATCTTACAATACCCTCTTTGATATATATATATCATCATCATTTCATCATTTCATTTTACGTCCACTTTTTCCCTGCTTGCAAGGGTGGGACGGGAACTGATTCTGGCTTAATTTCTACAGCTGGATGCCCTTCCTAACACCAACCTCATTTACAGTGAGTGCTGGGTGCTTTTCTGCCGTGGCACCTCCACGACCACTTTACAGTGTGGGCTGGGTGCTTTTTTGCCGTGGCACCATTCTGTGGAATGATAAGGACCCCAGCCCCTATCATCTCATTTCTACAGCTGAGTAAACTGGAACAATGTGAAATAAAGTGTCTCGCTCAAGGAAACAACACATCACCTGGTCTGAGAATTGAACTCACAACCTTTCGATTGCAAGGCCAATGCTCTAACCACTAAGCCATGTGCCTCCATATATATATATATATATATATATATATATATATATATATATATATATATATATATATATATATATATATATATATATATATATATATATATATATATATATATATATATATATATATATATATATATATAAGAACCAGTAAGACCCCGACAGCTGAGCTCAAGCCATTTCGATGGCTAATTCTGGGCTTTTAGTCCAGAATTAGCTGTCGAAACGGCTTGAGCTCAGCTGTCGGGGTCTTACTGGTTCCTATTACCCACTCTACTACCTCAAGTATTGAGTACTTTGGTGCGTTATGGTCCACCTGGTTCCTTACCACATTTCCTTCGTTATATATATATATATATATATATATATATATATAGGAACCAGTAAGACCCCGACAGCTGAGCTCAAGCCGTTTCGATGGCTAATTCTGGGCTTTTAGTCCAGAATTAGCCGTCGAAACGGCTTGAGCTCAGCTGTCGGGGTCTTACTGGTTCCTATTACCCACTCTACTACCTCAAGTATTGAGTACTTTGGTGCGTTATGGTCCACCTGGTTCCTTACCACATTTCCTTCGTTATATATATATATATATATATATATATATATATATATATATTCTCTACCCACATGGAATTGTTATTCTCACTATTAACATATAAGTGTACACTCTGCTTTCCTTTATGGTTGGTATCCTAGTGATGCTGGCTTAGAGCATTGAGTGACAAAACAATTGGAGGTACACCTGTTCTTCCGAGGACTTCATTTCAATAGCGTCGGACAACATGCTTCACAGCATAGTTACGGCCCTTTACAGTCTGAGTTCAAATCCAACCGAGGTTAACTTTGCCTTTCATCCTTACTGGGTCGATAAAATAAAGTACCAGTAATGTACTGGGATAATTGCTGGCCTTGTGCCAAAAGTAGAAACAATTATATATATATATATATATATAATTGACAATTATATATATATATATATATATATATATATATATATATATATATATATATATATATAATTGTCAATTATATATATATATATATATATATATATATATATAATTGACAATTATATATATATATATATATAATTGTCAATTATATATATATATATATAATTGTCAATTATATATATATATATATATATATATATATATAATTGACAATTATATATATATATATATATAATTGTCAATTATATATATATATATATATATATATATAATTGACAATTATATATATATATATATATATATATATTGACGTATTGAAGCAGGGAAGAGCGGATGTAAAATGATGATGATGATATATATATACCACTATCAATAATATGATGTTTAATAATGGTTAGTCATGTTATCAGATACAGATCAAGTGTCCCAACTATGATATCATCTATGGATTCATCTCGTACCTTCATGTTTGTCTCAATATCACTCCACTCAGCATATTGCAGTCTTAAGCAATATCATCCAAGATCCATCTTTTTCATATGATATCATGATATCATGCATGGATCCAACACACACTTGAATGTTTTTGTTGATATCATTTCATTTGGATATTATCATTGCAATCTTCAATCCATAGCATCTATTAGCCATCTTTTTTATATGATATCCTCATATGATATACCATGCATGGATCCAATATATATTTTCATGTTGTTTTTTTTATCAATATCATTGGCTATATATCATTGCAACCTTAAA
The DNA here is from genome assembly GCA_964016885.1 of Eledone cirrhosa. Classification (NCBI taxonomy): domain Eukaryota; kingdom Metazoa; phylum Mollusca; class Cephalopoda; order Octopoda; family Eledonidae; genus Eledone; species Eledone cirrhosa. The sequence continues at coordinate 19,608,723 of OZ024760.1, forward strand.
ATGTTATCACTCAAGAGCCACTTTTTAGCTATGATATCATAGTATATCATGATATATCATGCATGGGTCCATCACATAATTTCAAATATATATTGATATCATTCAATTTGGCTATTATCTCATTGCAATCTTGGGCAATATCACACAAGATCCATTTTGTTTGAATACCCAAATGGATATAGTTTATCACACAGGAAGAGGAGAAGCCTATCACTTTGTTATCTGCATGCCAGCATAAAATTTTATATTTCCATGTATGTTAATTGTTATAAAATAATTAAATATAAACTTACTCTGATATTCTTATTTTCTCTTTCCAGGTCGCTAAGCAACACATGAAATCTTATAAGTATATCTTAGAGTATTTCACTCAGCAACAAATATTTACCATAGTAAATTGTTTAAACAAACAAAATATAACAAACAAACTTTGTAAGCCGCTCTTAAAACAATTTACTATGAAATTATGGTGATTGTATATATATATACATATATATTTATAATAAACAGTTCCACCAAATAAGGGTTGTCTCCTCTTTAATGTATGTGCCTGTTTAGGATCTATTATCATAGCTGCACAAATTGACAACACATCTTTTATATCTGTATTGTTTCACAATATACTAATTAGAATAGAAGCTTTATTATCGATTACCTTGCACAGAGATGTATTGTGTACAGTGTTTAGTTATTTCAATATGGACTGAATATATAGTTAGGATTGTTTGTTGGAAGGAAAGCCAGTACAATGCAAATTAGAGTTGCATGTGTGAAACCAAGAGTAATATAAGACAAATAATTCTTTATACATTTTTTATGAAGTAAGAAAAAGAATTCTTTATTTTGACAGAGGAGATCATCATCATCATCACTACTGTTTAACGTCTATTTTTCCATGCTTGCATGGGTTGGACAGGTTGACTATGTCATGAAACAAATCTGGCCACAAATAATAACAGTTATTGTTTGTTGTCTATTCTTATACAGAAACTGTGTAATATGATGATGGCTGCAGCTTGAAAAAGTAGACCTCCCTCATACTTGAATTTAGAGCTGGTTGATGGTTGGGTTAAGAAATATGGATGATGTTTGAGGTAGGAATTATGGAGGATGTCTTAGATTTAATATCGACATTTAGTTTGTAATAAGCTTTGTTGTAATGAGTTTAGCATTCGTTGGTCTTATCCACTGGGTGTTTTGTTTGTTTGTTTATTCGGGGTGTATTGTTTACATATCGGGACATTCAGTGATTACTGTTTTTGTTCTAGGTGTATCTACATTTAGATTTATGTATTTGACTGTCATATTTACCTATATATAATATGTAAAGACAGAATTAACTCTGGAGAGAAGTTGACAAAGAAATATTGGACATAGAATTATGGGAATCACAGTTTATAAGGGGTATCTACTTACTTCTATCTATTAGCTTCCATTTCACCCTTTTTAACTTGCAGAAATATTTGTTACTTTATATAATTATCTTATGAAAAATATCTATTCTTTTATTCTTTTACTGGTTTCAGTTATTAGACTGTGCCCATACTGGGGCACAGCCTTAAAAATCTATATTTACATAGTTATTTTAAATTATTCTATTTGATTTTCTTCTCTCAGGTAGAAACTGTTTCATATCACATGCCTCACAGATGTCACCACATGGTTTATAGTCACCATGTGGCTTATAGTCACCACTAGAGTCTCAAGCACTGTTCACCCAGAGCACTACTGATTTCACTTGGTAAGCCTGTATATTAACCAGCACATGGTAAGGTCCCAACACCACTTGGTAAACATATATTAACCACCACATGGTAAGCATATATATTAACCACCACATGGTAAGGTCACTTGGTAAAGATATATATTAACCACCACATGGTAAGGTCACTTGGTAAAGATATATATTAACCACCACATGGTAAGGTATAGACACCATTACATCACTTGGTAAGCACTTCATTACTTGTTAATCATATATGTTAAACACTTCATTACTTGTTAATCATATATGTTAAACATCACCACATGGTACGATATAAACATCACATGGCAATGCTATAATATCACTTTTCCTATTTTTTTCTCTATATTTCATCAACATAATCAATATTCTATTCACAGCTTCACATTTTAGTAGCAATTTTATAGGCACTTACAACACATCACAGCATTGACAGCTTTATCCAGATATAATACTAATAATATTTCTTTTATTTTTCAGTATTTCACACTATATATATCACCACAGGAATGCATTAACTTAGAATAATATTTTCTCTGATACTTATTTAGTTTTCACATTCCTTCTATAGGTTTGTTTATTAATGAAATATGTCAGCCAGTTGTGGGTTTTAACACTTCATCTTTATAAACCACATCAATCTGACATATTTAATATCAACACTTGAGTAACGACCATAAAATCTTGTTAATTTCCAAACAGATATTTGAAATTTCTCTCTATGAATTCATTTATACAGAGAATAACTAAAACTACAACAGATTTAGTTTTGACTTTTAATGGAAAAATAAAAAGGAAAAAAAAATACTTAAAGCCACTCATGTAAAAGATAACATTTTTTTCTGAATACGAGAATCCCAAACATAAATAAATCTTAAATTCTATAAACTGGCATTCACTTCAAATCTAAACAACACTTCATATTTTTGGTCATCTAAAGAAATTAAAAATTTAAAAACTAAACATCAACAATAATCTTCTTTATCTGTTTGATAGAAACACTTGAAAAATGTTGGCATTTTTCTTCAGAAATACGGATATTATTTGTAAATTTTGGCAACACTTTAAAAATGTTATATATACAGGGTGCGGGCGATATTTGTTTGCAAGATTACTGTCTAGGAAAAAATAACAGTAGTTTTATTTTTTAAGATATATTTATCAAACTTGGGTCAGTTTGTCTTCATGACTTGTTCTTTCGATCTCCTCGATAAACCCGTCATTGGCTTTGATGACGGCCTCGGAACCGGCGACATGCCTTCGTCACTGTCCCCCAACTTAGGCCCCTAAAGGCACTTGTGATCCTGGCCTTCAGATCGTCTTTCGTATTGCAGCTAGATCTGTTGGTGTCTCGTTCCACTGCGCCCCACACAAAGAAGTCGAGGGGGTTGCAGTCAGGCGAGCTGGGAAGCCAGATGTCAGGCGAAATGTGGTCAACGAAGTTCTCTGCCAGCCAGGCTTGGGTCTTTCAGCTGGTATGGCAAGGCACTGAGTCTTGCTGCCACACGTACGGCCTACCTGCAGCTACCAGGTCGATTCAGGGCTTTACTACCTCGCTCAGAACGCGGATGTAGCCATCGGTGTTCAGCTTGAGGCCCTCAGGGAAGAAGTGAGGTGGCATGACGTCACCTTGGCTGCTGACGACACCCAAGACCAATGTTGTCACTGGAAACTTTGTCTGCATGACTCTGGGCACGTCTTTGGATGAGACACCATTCTCCTGCTGATGCAGAGAAAGTCTGAAATTTCCTTATTTGTCCTCCCGGTGCGGATTCCAAGAAGAACTCCATGTCTCTTCCACAGATTTGGAGGTTCAAAATTATTCATAATCAATTATTCTGAAAATAAATAATGGAAATATAGTCACTGTTTTTATGAAGACAAGAGTGACAACGGAAGTAAAAAAAATTTGCATAAAATTAGCAGTTGAAAATTGCAAACAAATATCATCCTCACCCTGTATATACATGTGTGTGTAAAAGGTAAACAGAAATAACACCACAATCGGTATGTATATATATATATACACACACATATATAGATACATACACATATATATATACATACACACACACATACACGTGTGTGTTTGTTTATGTATAATTATATTTATTTATTTACGGCTTTAAACTAGATAATCTTTTTTTTTTTATATTTAGATTTTATCAAAAGATGCTAATACTGACGCTAACTGCTTCTTAGAATTAATGTCATAGTTATTAGCATATGCACTACTGAAAAAATATTATAAAATCATTTGATTTAACTCTTTTAAAATTCCAAACTATATATGAATATGTGTAAAGCTAATCCATGTAAGCATGGCAAGGTGAACCATATTTATTATGTCAAGCATTGAGATATTAATGTAGTAGTTTTATTTAGATTCCATTTCGGTTATTTTTCATTGTTCAAATTTTATGTTTAACCCTTTAGCATTTACATTACTCTCTATATTTACTATTGCTGGTATTCTCAGTTGAGTATACTAGAGCAACATGAAATGAAGTGTTTTGATCAAGAGAATAACACACAACCCAGCCCAGGAGGTGAACCCACAACATTATGATCATAAGTCCAACACCCTTACCACTAGGCCACACACATGCCACTGATAATGGTATAATAAAATCCAAATTGGAAGAAACAATTATTATTCATAATATGACAAAATAGTTTGTAATTTTGAAAATAGAGATAATCAAATGATTATTTTACAAATTTTTAATTAAAGAATTTTTTAATCTCAAATGTATTTTAATTCACCAGGCACTATCAATAATTATCCTAAAATCAATAATGATAACCAACTGAGAATATATTTGGTTGTCAATTAAACATATTATTTATAAACATTATCTCGAAATTGGATTTTACTAAATGATATTGATCATTGTTTAAAACAGGTTTTTTAAATAATATTTGACAAAATGAAGGTAATTATTCTACAAGAGAGATTTTTGAATTACATTTGACAAATCAAGGTGAATTATTATATAGGAGAGGTTCTTAAAGGGAATCAAAGGCTAAAATAACTGAATGTGGAAGCAACCAGCTTTTGATTCTCTTTTCTTATTCTACCATTTATTATTATTATTAATTGCCTTCTTCTGATGATGGTGGACCCACAGCAAACTTATTGTCCTTTAAGAAGCCAACACTTTGAAAGTTTTCAGAAAATTCTTGTAAAAAGTTAATGAGCTTTTTCTTCTCTCCAATAATAATAATAGAATCTATCAACAGGTATGTATTATTTTATATATCTTCTTCAACCATTAATTCTTTGATAATTTCTTTCTTCACCAGTAAACTATTTAATCAGACATCAACAGCACCTGCACTACTTTCAAATTTAGACTCTTAAAACATTTATATATATACACTCAAATATCTATACATATATATATGTATATATATGTATATATATACAAATATCTATATATTCTTTTCTCACAATGGTTTGTTTTTATTGTTTTTAGATCGAGTCACAAGGGGTCCAGGTAAGTCAAGACACATTCAGAAAATATTTAGGGAGGACAAGATTAGAGTCGTTACAAATAAAACATTTGTTAAATTAAATTTTCAAATTATATATATTTTCGGAATGTATTAATTAATATTTATTTTTTTACTATTCTTTATTTTAACCTTTCATATAACTTGATAATAACTCATACAAGCCTTTATGTAACCTAAAAAAAACCTATATAACTACCATTATTGATCTATTGATTAAAAAATGGAGCCAATCATTGGATTGGAACAGAAAAGGAGTCGAAATTCAGATTGGACCAGGGAAAGGAGCCGATCGGATCAAGGATTTGTGACTGGCAGATATTATCAGCAATAGAAAAACCATGGAAACAGTTTTCTTGGTTCAATCTAAAAATCAGCTCTTTTATTGATTAAACTTGTATAGCAATATTAAAAATTTATTTCCACTCATAACCAAATATCCTATTTGCTTTTCCTTAAACTAAATATTAAATACCTGATAATAACTTAAAGAATGCAGCCCATTTTAAAGTGCAAATACCATTCTGAATTTTGTTTTAAGCTCTCATATATAATTGCTTTATAATATAATATATGCTAATATATAATTCATATAACAACAAACAGCTTATAAGCATTTGGGACATTAAGTTTATTCAATTTTAATTTAATTTTAGTCTTTTCTTGGCAATAACTTTATGATTTATATCCCAATTGGATTTTAACTGAATATATTTCTGTGCTGTATGTCAGTCAAACTTTAAAAGGTTATGTCTAAACTCTGTATTTCTATATTGTGGTTGTTGTTGTTGTTCTCTTGTTTTGTGAAACATCTTTAATTGGTTGTGTTTCAAAGGTTGTCTAAAATTTATCATGTAGTTGTTGTTGTTATTGGTGTTGTTCTTTTCTTTGTTTTGTGTTAAATGTCAACCAACTTTAAATGGTTATAACTTCACTCTATAGTGTTGTTGTTGTTGTTGTTTGTTATTTTGTTTGTTTTTAATTTGGTTGTGTTGAAAAGGTTATGTCTAACATATATGATGTAGTTTCTGTTGTTATTTTGTTTTGTGATACACCCTTAATTTTAACTGAATATAATTCTCTGTTATATGACAGTCAACTTTAAAAGGTTACGTCTTAACATATATTGTGTCGCTGTTGTTTTGTGATGCACTTATTTGTCTGAGGGATTATGTCTTCATTCTATGATCTAGTTACTGTTTTGTGACACACCCTGTCTTTTGGATATCTTTTGTTCTCTCTCTCTCTCTCTACTTGGTTCTTACACTCTACTTTTTATCATGTTCTTTGTTTATTTGGCTCTGTATTGCTTTTGTCACTGTTTTATACTCAACATAAAATCTCTTTTATGGTTCCTATGTACCTATTATGTTTTACTGTATCTAGCTTTCTGTATCAACTGTACCTCAATATGTAGAATATATATATTAATATAACTGTGTCTCATATTTATTGTGTCAACATATCAACTGTGTGTTAACATATTAACTGTAACAACATATATCTGTGTGTCAACATATGTTTGTGTCAACATTTCTGTCTCAACATATGTTTGTGTCAACATTTCTGTGTCAACAAATCTGGTGATAGTCTGTATTGTTCAGTTTAACGTAGAAATCCTTTCATGTTTGTATTCTATGGTTTTCACATGTAAGTTTTTTCCTTGTCTGTAAATTGTTGCGTAAATTTGGTTCATCTTTTCTGATCAAGTCTTTGGCAAACATCAGATGGCATTTTGTGTGTTTTCCAGTCCATCCAAGCCCATCCTTGTTCAACAATGTTCTGTTTTCACCATTATTCTATAGGCAGATGTGGTCCAGCAAAGGCTGATATTGTCTTCCTTATTGATTCTTCCACAAGTGTATTACCAGTAAACTTCAGGAAGATGCTTATATTTATAAGAGATCTTCTATCCGATGCCAATATTGACTCAGATGTACGTGTAGGGCTTCTAACCTATAACGAACAAGTTAAAATACGGTTCCATTTAAATTATTATTCTAAGTATTCAGAACTAGAACATGCAATATTAAGTGTTCCTTATGAATATGGCAGTACTAACACTGCTGATGCTTTGAGAGATATGCGGACTAGAATGTTCGTAAGAGAAAATGGTGATCGTTTAGATGTACCAAACATTGCAGTCATTCTTACCGATGGTGTGTCTAATGTAAATAGTCCTAGGACAATATTAGAAGCTAAGACTGCTCAGAGAGAAGGAATACAAGTATATGCTATTGGCATTGGTTTGGTTGACACAAGAGAACTTGATGGAATTGCTTCAAGACCTATTGAAAAATATCGGCATACAGTGCAGAGATTTGATGAATTGAGACATTTGGAACAGAAAATTTTACAAAGGTTTTGCCCAGGTAAGTTGTTCCAACGAATGTATAATTACAATCAATGCTTGTCAACTGCACAAACTCGATGAAAATTTCACCTAGAATAGATCAAGTCATTTTATAATGAATGCAATTTTGTGTCTTTTCTCTTTCTTAGTTATTAACTTTCTTCTTAAGAAGGTGGCAGGATCAAATGGAATTTATTATATTATTACTTGGTAAACTTCTTTAGTTTACAATTATCTAGATTTTCTGTTGTTATATTTATCAAATTCCAAGTTATGGGTTTGTTAATTTTCATTAATTCTTTATTTATTTTACTTATTAACCCACCTACCACCTCACAGTAACCATGGTATTTGCACTTGCATGAATGCCTCATATTTCACAATCACTTTAATACTATTCCAGATTCAAATATGTATGTAACAATGGAAGACAATGAAAGTCATCATAATAAATCAAGAACTAAGTCTATTATTTTTTAGCCCCAAATTTGCTTTACATGATTGTCAGTTAATGCTGAGGGTAAATAATAATAATAATTGTTTCTACTTTTGGCACAAGGCCAGCAATTACCCAGTGTATTACTGGTACTTTATTTTATCGACCCCGTAAGGATGAAAGGCAAAGTTAACCTCGGCGGGATTTGAACTCAGATCGTAAAGCGACGTAACTACGCTGGAAAGCATGTCTGACCCTCTACCAATACTGCCAATTCACCACCCTGAAATAATAATAATAATGATAATAATATTAATAATAAATAACATGTTATGCTAATTTAAGGTAATCTCTATATAACATTGCTTGCTGCTTATAAGTATAGACCAACCCATAGTTGTTTTATTGGGACTCATCTATAACTCGTTCATCTATTTTATTCTCTTCTTTGTCATTTAAATGTAATTCAGTAAATTTCAGCAACTTGGTCAAATTGTAAGTCTTTGTTTCTTCTATCTATATCAATATATATTTACTATTTAATATATTTAATTATTCATCTATACCAATATATATTTATAATTTTATATATATATATATATATATATATATAATTTACTATTAAATATATGAACTACAAATATGACTAAGAAATAAGTTTGGTTATTTGGAAGCCTGACAAAAAATGTCACGGTAATGAGAAAGTAGAAGTAAAAAAAAGAACATAGTGAAGCAAAGTAAAAGAATGAGGATGATAGGAAGTTACCTTAGAAATGTTTAATGATCTTAAATATTTTCGGATTTTCCATCCATTATCAAGGGGAGTCTGTAGGGGTGGGGGCGGACCTCGGAGAGAAACTTGAGAAATGTCATGGGTGACTGTTCAGAATATTTTCCTGATGTAATAATAAATCCTTCTTTAAATAATTTTAACCCTTCTGTGACCATATTTCAAATGAAATTTTACTATCTATAAGTTACTATTAATTTTTAAAATAAGCAAGAATTTAGAAGATTTAGCAAAATAAGTGGGCCTTTCATTATTAAGATGGTGTTAGGTTCTTATTTAAGATTATGACAGAAAGTTTGAATGTTTGTATTAACTCTTTATAGATAGACATTTTGTGTTATAAAACTATAGGCTGTTTTGGGTGGGCTGGTATCAAAATATTTACATTAGTTTTGTTTTAAGCTCAATGTAATTCACTTGAGATTGTTAGAAAATCCTACTGAAGAATCACAATGAAAATTTTCTAATCATTGCTTTTATATTTTTTTATCTTTTTACCACCATCTTACTGCTTCAATTGGATTATAGGCAAAGCAACAGGTAATGTATTTTGTTTATATTTTATTCCTCAAATTTAATTAAGCATTATTTACTTGTCATAAACATTTTGGATAAAAAGATATCGTACAAATCTAATTAAAAATAAGGGCAATGTTTTACATTTTTCCCCACCAACACCACAATTGTCATTTCATTTCTGTATGACAGTTACTCTGAAGGTGAATAAATCTAGGTATATTCATCCATCAAAATTTATTCCATTTTTATGTGATATTTTAAAGTGTCAGATATGATTACAATTTGTGAAATTATGTATTAAAGATAATTATTAAATTAATTAGTTAAAATGTAAATAAGAATTTTCCACAATTAATACAAAATTGCTAGAAATGTTTTGGTTTAAATTGTGTTACTTTCTCTAAAATGTATTTTGAAACAAGTTCAAATTCCTGTATATAACTTCTCTTTAGCAAAACTTATTGACAATAGTCCCTACAAAAAACTTTGGTTGACTCAATAAGATTTCAATTTTACTTTTTTTTTTAATTTGAACATTTTATATTAAATAAACTGAAATAAAAAGAAAAGAGTTTAAGTTTAGACTTCAAGAAATAAAGATCAAATAAAAACATTAACAAAATGTTATATTCAATAATGAAAATCTAAAATATAATTAATATTTTAAATATTCATAATTTTAACTAGTTATCTAGTTATATCCATTAATATTTTCAAATGTTAGCTTTACTTACATTCACCCTTTCACTATACTATTTATAACGCAATACACTTTATTTGAATTAAATAATGAAGGATTTGGAGGGATTTACTAAGAGTTATTCATTATTTTATTATAAAGATAATATTTGTAACAATACATAACAAAAGGTTCTTATATCAAATTATGTTGGAGGATTTTAATTTATATAGGAACCCTCTAAAATGGGCAGTTTTGTTTGATAAAACCAGGAGCAGGCTTTGGTTGGGTTGGTATCAAAAGAGTTAAAGATGGCCTTTATTACATTACTATTACATTTTCAAAAAATCTTCCTTATGTTAGCTGCATGAAATTCCCTCTAGTTTACCCTAACCCAATCTCTTGGGTTCATTTCTATTTTCTATTCAACTTCTGCAAAGATTAAATTTCTATCTTTCTATTTACTTTCCTCTGCAAACTTTAAATTAAATACAAAATTAAGTTCTTCTTTATTTTTACTGGAATTAAAATCTTATTTCTTCTCTCTGAAACTTCATCCAGATTTTTACGGAGAAATCTTGCTCGAAAAATGGCAAACTTTAGAATAATAATAATAATAATGATCTTGCACTTATAACAATAATAATAATTTTAATTTTGGTTTGTAACTATGGGAAAGGGTGTTTATTTCATGCATTATTCATCTATCTTTAACCTTCATAAAATAATTGTTTTGATTGCTTATTTATCCATCAAATAATTTCAAGTTTCCTTTATTACTAACCCTGAAAAAACTGCTAAAGTTAGGTCCAAATCACAACTTATATTTTATGATATATAAGTAGTTAATATTATATCAGTCACAATAATATGGAAATTTATTATAATATAGTATAGTTATAATATAGTATACTATAATATAGTCTGTTATAGTATAGTAGACTATAATATAGTAGACTATATTATAGTAGACTATATTATAGTCTACTATATTATAGTTTACTATATTATAGCAGACTATAATATAGTAGACTATAATATAGTCTACTATATTATAGTATACTATATTATAGCAGACTATATTATAGTATACTATATTATAGTAGACTATAATATAGTCTACTATAATATAGTATACTATAATATAGTCTACTATATTATAGTATACTATATTATAGTCTGCTATAATATAGTATACTATACTATAATATAGTATACTATAATATAGTATAAAATATAGGAGTATAAACGATTTTAATTTTGCTAATACTTTTGTCTTCTACATCAATAATCTGGCAGAGAGGGGGTAATAGCGGCAGGTAATTAATGCAGTAAAACTTATTGTATCAATATAGAGAGATATGTTAGCAAGACGTCAATGAGACGAAGCTGTGACCAAATAAGTTTATATATGATAACATATGGTTTATATGACATCTGGCCAGCATTTGCCCAATACCAGCTCATCTCAGTAAAGTAACATATCATCTGTATTGATGCAGTAATCATGCAAGAACTTGTTTTTATTTTCTCACTCAGATTTAAAGATACCAGTAATAAACATGCAACCAATAAAACATGATCACATATGAAAGCTTCAAAGACTTGATATTGATAGAATATATCATGTTTATTGATTTCATGTGACTTACAGCTTCAATTAAAACTTTATATTGGTGCTCTGAACATAATTGAACAAAAGTTCTTACAGAAAGTTATGATGAAAGGGTTGGGCATTTTAAATAACCATAAACATATTATAATAAACTGCTTTCTATCATAGAAACATCAGACAGTTTCAGATGGTTTACTATTAAAAGGATTAAACTATTGTAACAATAAAAATAATTTGTAAAGAAAGATACTAAATAATTATTTAATTAAATTATTATATAATCTTAATTATTGAAATTCACTGTAACTATATATTAAATTCATTTTAGATATTTTAAATTCACTGCGGTAATATCTCTATTAAACTTATCTTATATATTTAAATTGAAGAGATATCTCTATTAAATCCTTATTAAATATTTCAAATTTACTGTAACACTATCTATATTAAATTTATCTTATATATTTAAACTTATTTCAGGGATATTTATATTAAGTCCTTATTAAATATTTCAAATTCACTGTAGGAATACCTATATTAAATTTGTCTTAAATATTTTACCCCTTTTTTATTTTTTGCTGTATTTCTAATGAAATACTGAATCTATTTGTTTCAATTAATTTTCAAAATAATCTGAAATTTATAGGAATTTAAAATAACATTTCCATTATTAAGCTGCTGTTTGAAACATTACTTAACATCTTAAATGAAATTATGATTAAAGATTCAGATATAAATATAAACACTTTAAAATTGTTAGATTTGTATCATAAAACCAGGGCTGGTTTCTGGTAGATTGTTATCCAAAGAGTTAAATTCCCTGTAGCTACATTCATGTCTTAAATATTTAAATTCTATTCTAAATAGTTTGGAAAGAAGAAAAAAGGTTTTTTTTTCACTTGATGGAAGACTCAGAATCTTGCAGATAGTTGACAGACCATAGAATGAGCCAGAGTAAATAATTAGTAGCTATAGGGACATAAAATCTGATAGTGTTTTTTTTCCTTACTTAATTATTCTATAGATTGCTTGTTGGCAAAAGTTGATCTGGTCTTTGTTCTGGATTCTTCGATCAGTATTACGGAGAAAAACTTCAAGAAAATGCTCCAGTTTATGAAAGAATTTGTTTCTCTGTTTGACTTTGATACTCGCTTGGCTCGTATTGGTTTGATGACTTTCAGCACCTCTGAACATATTCAGTTCCACCTCAATGAATTGAAGAGATCACAAGACTTGATTAAAATGATTGATAAAGTGGCTTATTTTGGAGGTGGTGCAAACATGGCTGATGCTTTAAAAACTTTAAATAACATCATGTTCAGCCGAGGATATGGGGATCGGATCTATGCGAGAGATTTTGCTATATTTGTAACGGATAGTCATTCCAATATCAATTCTTACTTTACCATTCCTGAAGCTATCAATACACGAAATTCAGGAATCCATATTGTCACAGTGGGTGTTAATTTAACTAATTCACAGGAAGTGCATCTCATTAGTTCTTCCCCCTCAGAAAATAACACATTTTTACTAAGCGAGTTCGACCAGCTCAAAGATGTAAAGAACAACGTCTTCACTTTAGTTTGCCGAGGTAAGTAGTAGTCTGACATAAACAGGTATAATTTCTCTATTTACCTTAGTACAAAGAATGTGGTCGCTTCTTCCCGAAGAGTTTCTTTGTAGCTTTCCATTTCTACAAAAACTCTGTAGAATTTCTACTTCTAAGTAAACTGAGATGCTCTGATTTTCATGGATGTCTGACTAAGGTTGTTATGGCAAATTAAATCAGGCATTCATTGCCAACCTATGGTTGCAGCTTCTATGCCAGTTGCTATACCTCTACCTAACACTAGCAATACCAAGTGACCATTTTATATTCTGTTATCCCATTTAAACACCTCCACTTACATATAAATATATACATTATTGTTTCATTATAATAATTATTTTAATTAGCTGTATGAATACCAGATTTGTTTCACATTCACAGTTAATTATGAATAAGTTTAAACATTGGTTAGCAAGAAATCTGCCAACCAACTTGAAGATGGTTGACAGTTTTCTCAAAGTATTCAAGTAGGTTTTAGCTAACCTTGGAAGATGATGAGGAGGTTAGCAGTGAAGGTGTTAGCAAGATGGCTTGTTCCGTTGAAATAGATTTAAATACCCCTGCGGTACTATCCTATTTCAACTGAGGAAGCCATCTAACTGAAAGATATACAAAAATGATCGCTCTGTACTCCTAGTGTTAACAACAACAACAAACAATAGTAATAAAACATGACAATAACATTAATTCTCTTCTAATAAAAATCACACTCATCTGCATGTTCTGTAAGGATCTTCATACCTAACGTTAGGAACTAATATTCAGTTTTTAAATAAACAAACTCTAAAGCTTTCTATAAATCATTGATTTCAAACCTGGGGGTCCACAATGGTAGTACTGGTGATCCATGAGCTAAGTTCAAAATTTTAAGTACTTTGTCAAAAACATAACATGCACACACTATTTGGTATCTATTCTTTAAGTATAAGAATTTCTTAGTTTTGATTGTTATGAAATAATCTGGGAAGGAGTAATTGTAACAGGGTGTTTGTGGGAAAATTCATTTAACTAAGAAGGGTCCCTTGGTAGCACAAAGGTTGGGAACCACTGCTATAAACACACACACATTTATATATATATATATATAATAACTAAGTTTTCAGATAAACAAGATCAAAGGTTGTCTAGAAATAAAAGTAAAATCTGTTATAATGGCTCTTAATTAAATTTACTTTAAGATGGACAAAAAAATATGTTTGAAATTTGTTTTAGTAATTAGAATTATGTGAGTAAATTCTGTTCAGTGTAAGTTAGAAATAAAGGAGTGAAACAAAACAAAACAAAACAAGACAACAGTTTTACTTTATACTTTATTGATGTTTCAGGATTAAACTTTCAGTAGATTTTATTTCAAAATTACATATTGTAAATATCTAAAACAAATTATATTAAAATTCTTTTTAATTTTGATTTTAGATTGTTTGTTTTCATTTATACCTTTTGCTTTCAAATTTAGCCATACTTAGAGTTAAGAAGGAAAATAGCCATAATATATTGTCTGTGATGTAGAAATGTTTTAAAAACATTACTAAAAGCATTTCAGTTGTTCATCATATTATTATTTCGGCTGGGTTTCTTTTTGATGTTTTGTCCATGAATCATAAATTTGTTAAACCATTTCCTAGTGTTTTCCCAGAAATCATCTTGGTTTCATATATTGTAACTTTGTTGAAAGTTTATAAACATTGTGGCAGTGCAAGAATTAATAATGATTAAATATGGTTAATGTTAGAGAAAGAAACAGAATACTTGAGATTAAGTTTCCTCAACAGATAATTCCTTTATTTCGTCATCTGATTCTCTTCATGAAGAAATGAAACAACAATATATTGAAATAAAGCAACATATCATTCTGAATAAATCTGTTTAAGTTTCAGCACATCTCCCTTGCTATCTTTTGGGGTAACACATTCACAATTCTGTTCACTGGGACCATGAAACAGCCTGATGTTTTACAAGGAATATGAGGGGATATAATATAATATATATATTATTAATAATTTCTTAATAAAACTACTATTCAGTGGTAATATATTGATAGAGGAATGGTCATAATGTATAAATAGAATTTAATTATTTTTTAACCAACTATCAATACAGATGTGTTTATATCAGATATTTTATTACAGTTAAGATTATTATATGATAGAATAATGCATACTGAATTATACAACTAATTTTAATAAACTTTAAAATATAAATATAAATTTGGAACAAATTAACTTGATTGGATGTAACCTCTTGAAGTAAGCTATTCTATATATTGACACAATCCCATTTACACACACATATGTATATACATGTGTGTATGTATGTATATATATAGCTACATTGCTACAAATATTTATTTGATTATAACTTCTACCTTCCTTAAAATGCTCAAATGTGAAATTCAATTTGTGTTAAAATCCATTTTTTGAAATTTTAAGCTGAATAAAAAAAATGAAACTAAGCTATAAATTTTAAATTCTAAATATCAGTAAAATATTTCACTTATTTACTGGTTTAAAAAATATTTGTAAGTCAATGAAGCAATCTGATTGGTTACCTAAAGTCATTTTCAGTTGTGAAGTGAATTATTTCTAGTTATTTATTTTAAATTTAATTAATGGCATGATACTTCTCTCAGCATGAATTCTTTTAAAGTATTTGAAATCATAAAATAAGATTCTATATTTTTTTTATTAATGTTTATTAATGTTTATTTTCTGTTTATACTAAGAAGAAAAAAAATAATTTTCCATTTTGTTCTCTCCATAAATCTGATTCCACTTCCATAATTCTGACTCCTTCACTCTACAAAAATGTCTAATTTTCCATCTAACTAATTGACAAATTCCTGAGTGGGGTGGAACTCGACAAATCAAATATATGTTTCCATTGATCTCTCCATCACTGATACTATCTATCGGTTGCAACTCTTGGCAGAAAGAACAATGTGAAATGAAGTGTCTTACTCAAGTACATAATGCTTCACCCAGTCTAGGAATCGAACTCACAACTTGAAGATTGTGAATCCAATTCTCTAACCACTAAGCCACATGCCTTCACTAATTTCACATTTAATTGAAATCAAGAAAATATGACACAACTCAGCATTTCAATAACTTGAATGTTCAGTTGTTGTCTTAGAAGCAATTAATCTAATTCTAAGCAGGAGAGTTGGAAGATGGGTCAGTTGACATAAGCCAGCTTATGTGGGCCAGCTAATATAAACCCCTTGAGAGGGGCTTATGAGTTTGAGGAGACTTACTTCTCTTAAGTTTTAGTTCTGTTATCTTTTACCCATAATTCCTGAATCATATGTACTTAGCACTTATTACTAAAATCTTTAATGTGTAGTTGGAATCGAGGCCTACATTTCACATTACTTGGGTTTAAATAAGCCTACATTCAGTTTCTAGTCTGGGTCTATTCCCAACTATGCAAATGCATTTGGACCTATTTCCAGTTTTTGGTGGCCTAAAACAGTTTTGTATAAAACCAGGAGCTTTAGGTGGTTTTTATATCAAAAGGGTTGATTATTGTTTAATTTATTACCTACAGAGAGAGAGAGAGCATTGTTACTTTGTTACTAAACATTTTCTAATGCTCTACCATTTAGCTTGAACCAGTCTCTATGAAGTGAATCCTTCTATATAGCATGACCTTTCTATTATCTATTCAAGCTAACTATTAGTCTTCTCAGTTCTCTTCTATGCACAATGTCAAATGGAGCTTCTATATAAAAATATTCTTAACCTAACCTGATATTGATATAATTGTGTGCATCTTTAATGTTTTCCCCCCAAATAACTATCAGTAACCTCCTAATTCTATTACAGGAGAACTCCTACTAAAGAAAAGACAATTTTTTTCTAAGTTTTATTCTTTCTATGTACTGTAACTGTTCCTTCATTTAGAATTTGTGTTTTCTCGTTTTCAATTTCCTGTTTGTGACTTATTACTTGTTACATATGTTAATTATGGCTATATCATATGAAACTATAAACCTGTGTGTGTGCACGCATCTACATATACACTGGAACAAATTCCTCAAGGACTGGACGTAAAACAAACTCCAACTGTCACTGCCTCCATCTCTCTCGTTCTCCCCATGGCAATGGTGGTGAGTAGGGAGGTGGTCCTAGGGCCAAGGACACCAGAAGTCTCCACTACTATATTGTATTATTTATATAACTGTTAAAGTTGTCTATCTTTACACTACAGAGAGATATCCTCGCATTTCTTATCAACTTAGAAATGTTTCTTTTTCTATATTTTTCTATTGATATTCTATCTAATAATACCTTTCTGTCTCTGAAGTAATAGAGTAGTGGTCAGTTTTAACACTAATATATAATTCACTAGGTATATTGTGGGCAGACACTGCTTGGAAGCCCACCAAGTAGCCTGTAATTCAAAGGAGCCTGTCTTGTATGCTGTCTCATGCTACAGTTCCCTGAGAATTATCTTAACCTTTACATTACTCTATATTTACTATTATATTTTCACAGTAAAGGCTTTATATCACATAATATCGAATCTATAAGATTTTGATGTTATTTATTTTGAGAACAATACCTTAACATAAGTAGTAGTGGCCAGTTACAGCCGGTTTGAGTACTAAAGGGTTAAGAGTACATGTGTAGACTGCTCAGCCACTTACATATTAATTTCACAAGCAAGTTGACCTGGTGATTGAACAATTGGATCACTCCTTGTTGAAGGTGGAGGTTCATTCCATTCCATTAAACATTTTATTTTATTACTTTCTGCTACTATTTACATATGTAATAATAATAATAATAATTCATATATGTGCATATAATCATGTATGTATATACATTTATTTCTGTGTATATATGTAATATCATCATCATCATCGTTTAATGTCCATTTTTTCAGGCTAGCATGGGTTAGAAGAGCTGTCTCGTTGTGAGACAAGTCAGGTCAGATTACTGTGTTTTGCTCATACAGAACTGATTGAGCAAGACATGGTCATCTGACTTGGCTTGTCTCATAACGGGGCAACTCGTTTAACCCATGCTACCATGGAAAAATGGACATTAGACGTCCATGATTATATTTATATATTATATATATATAATATATTTATATATTATATATATTATATATATATATATATAATATATTTATATATTATATATATATAATATATATATATTATATATATATATATATATAATATATTATATATATTATATATATATATATATATATATATATATATATATATATATGCACACATTTTATAGACATCAACATCATTGCCTTTTACATCCACTTTTTCATGCTTGCATATATGGATGGGATTATAGGGCAAGATACCTGAAAAGTCGTTTAGTCACCTTTTATGGCATATAGGGTTACAGTGTAAGTATTCTAAAATCTACATTACACATTTAACAAAACTGCACAGATGTGTTCCATATGATTGATGGGGGTCAAGTGGTCCCAGTGGAGGGAAGTTGCAGTAAAGGAAGACCAAGGAAGACCTGGACAGGGATGATGAGTACTGATGTCATTATTGTGAACCTGGAAAGGGCCTGTCCAATTCATGCAAGCATGGACAAACAAATCTACCGTATATAATTGAATATAAGCTGATACATATATAAGCCGACCCCGCAATTTTATGCCTAAAAAATAGGCAAAAATTTGAACCTTATTTATAGACAATTTGAAGTTGGTGAAAATCATCGAAATATTAACCTTACATAAAAGCTGATCCTCTTTCTACCATCAATTTTTTGGGGTACACATTCCTTGGCTTGTATTCAAGTATATATGATATATAGCTGATGATGATGATAATGTTGTATATATATATATATATATATATATATATGTATATGTATATGTGTGTGTATATATATATGTGTATATATGTATATGTGTGTGTGTATATATATATATATATGTGTGTGTGTGTGTATATATGTATATATATATGTGTGTGTGTGTATATGTATATATATATGTGTGTGTGTGTGTGTATATGTATATATATATATTATTTTGTTTTATCACCACTGAATATCTCAGTAAAAACTCTAATCTAAAGTAATGTCTTCTCACAAACATACCAGTTATATCTGCTATAGGTAAATTCAACATTTTCTATAATACTTGCTGTGCATATTTGTTTTGAATAATTAACTATTAATAATATACCTATTTTCTTTGTAGTCATTGCACCATCACCAGTACCACCTACATCAGGTAAATATTCATCTTCACATCTTTTAAAACAATTTCTTTTATCATCACCTCTTGAAATTTCATGATATCTGATACTCACAAAATAATGTCTTTATATATATATATATATATATATACCTGATGAAGGCGCATGGCTGGATGAAGGCACATGGCTTAGTGGTTAGAGCATTGGGCTTGCAATCAAAAGGTTGTGAGTTCAATTCTCGGACCAGGTGATGTGTTGTTTCCTTGAGCAAGACACTTTATTTCACATTGCTCCAGTTTACTCAGCTGTAGAAATGAGATAATAGGACTGGGGTCCCTATTATTCCACTGCAAAGTGGTCGTGGAGGTGTCACAGCAAAAAAGCACCCAGTCCACACTGTAAAGTGGACATGTAGGCACCACGGAAAAAAAAAGAACACAGCACTCACTGTAAATGAGGTTGGTGTTAGGATGGGCATCCAGCTGTAGAAATCAAGCCAGAATCAGTTCCTGTATGAGCAAGACAAGGTCAGCCAATATTGCCTACAACAGGACAAACCGTCTAACCCATGCTAGCGTGGAAGAACGGATGTAAAACGGTGATATATATATATAGATGTTACATTCCCTATATATAGGGAATGTAACGTCCAGTTACTGTAGGTTCACCAGTGTGAACACTTGATGCATAGTAGTACCATAATAGTACCAAGTAGAGTGTAATAGAATTAATAAAAAGGACAATTTGTTATGTCTTCATTATGTTTATTGAGTAGTGACACACATTTTGCTATTGATCAGTTCAAGGTTCGATCTGTATCGATCCAGCCTGACACTGGAATCAAAAGCTCGTATGGTTATATTTATTATAATTTGAAACATTTAATTTTTTTTCAGAGACTGGTCAAGATGTTGTGTTGATGTTGGATTCCAGTTTGCCAGATGACAAGTTCGTCTTGTTGCTTGTCTTCGCTCGTACATTTGCTGCAGTGTCTGATTTGAATTCAGGGAAAGTGAGAATTGGTCTGTTGTTGTTTAATTCCGATGCTAAAGTGGAAGCCCATTTAAACACGTTTCACAGGCAAGCTGATTTGTTGCAGGCTATTGACTTATTACCTCAAAGTGCTGGAAAATCTAACAAAGCCAAAGCTTTCAATGAGGTAAATTAATATTACTATATTGATTTATAACTGTGGCTCAGTGATTAGGGTGTCAGGGGTTCAATTCCTAGACTGGGCTATGCATTGTGTCATTGATACCTTCTGCTTTTTATTTAGTATAAATAATTGTAGGCTCATGGCTTACTGGTTAGGTTGTTCAGTTCATGATTGTGTGTATATATATAAAGGAATTTGTAGTTTACTTGAAGCATTGTATATGGTATAAAGAATTTGAAATTTGAAAGCCTCAACAATGCGGGTTTGGACAGAAAATAATAAAATCGTAAGAAACAGGGCTTGTTTTTTACCTTAATTTATTCATATGTTCTGATATTTCGAGATCAATATCTCTTCTTCAGAGGAAAATAAAAGAACTATTTCAGTGTCTGGTGTTTCTTATGGTTTAATTATTTTCCGTCCAACTCACATTGTCATAGCTTTCAAACTTCGAATTCTCTCTATATATATGTATATGTATTATATATGTATTATTTATGTATATGTATTATTTAATACAATATTTGAATTTAAATATTCAGGTAAAGAAAAATATGTTTACTATTGAAAATGGAGATCGCCCTAAAGCTGAGAATAAAGTTATTATGATCACTGGCACCAAGACAAGCGATATTGTGAAGGCTCAGAAACGAGCCAGAGAATTACAAGAGGAATCCAAAGCTGAAATATTTGTACTTGGTGTTGGTGAATCAGATCCTCGAAACCTGTATGGTTTTGCATCAGCCCCAGAACCTGATCATGTTTATAGCCTGAATTCTGCTGAAAAGGTGATGAACATCATTGATCCTATTATGGACAAAGTTAAAAGAGGTATGTCCTATCAACATGCTCCCCCTTCATGCTGTAACTCTCTTGGTCTCCTGCATCAGATGCCCATCATATTGCTGGCTTTGTGATAATACTAGGGGGGAAAAAAGAATTATAATAGTTACCATGAAGCATTGTGAGATATATAATAAATAACTGATGAGGTTTTTAAAAGTTGCTACAATGTCGTAGAAAATACAAAGGGCAAATGATGGTTCAACTAAACAAAGTAATGTTTTACCCAGTGTATTAAGACGTGTCATTTCAGGGCTATTACCCCTTTTTCAGGTGTGAAGCTGAAATAGTCCAAGATAAAACAAACGAATGATTATAGTTTTCAGAGTTTTCTTCCCTAACTGTTAGGGAAATTTTGCTAATAATTTCCGTTGAAATCTTATTTTAAGTCGTAGCATTCCTGCGACAATTAATTTTCATTATACATGACAAAATAAGTACATTACTAGAAACCCTATACGTTATAAAATAAATAGGATGAGTTAGGGTTTCAATATATCAACTAAATGACTAATTCTGGTTTTTTAAAAATCAATGGAGACAACCTAGAAAAATTAGCGATTTTGCATTCCTTATTCCAACCTCCTCTATTATTTTGGATTCAAGAGTAGTTAGTAATTTTAGTATATCCCTCAAAAATATTAATTAACTAATTGAAATATTTCATTAGAGATATGGTCAGAAAAGTGTTAAAGTTGAAAATATTTTATTTTTAATTCTGCAGCATATGTACCACCTCCCAGAACAACAACACCAGCAACCACAACTCCACGCCGTACCACAACACCACGTCGTACCACAACACCACGCCGTACCACAACACGCCGTACCACAACACAAAGACGCACACGACCACCTCCTTTAACACCAAGATGGACAACTGCTACTCCTTATACACGGAGAACCAGACCAACAACTCGTAGAACCACAACTCGTAGAACCACCACAACTCGCAGACCAACAACAACAAGAGTATACAGACCTTCCGGTAAGTTATACAACAACTTCATCATTTCTTGGTAAGCATCTTAGTTTATAAACATTTAATATCCTGAACCACATGAAACAGCATTAGCAAGACATTCTTGAAAATACAAAACTGCACTATGACTGCATCATGTAAAAAATTAGTCTTGACTCAAATACTGCTAATTTTTACAATTATCTGTTTACTTGTAAAGATACTATAAACATTTGAATTAACAAACCTGTTTTCAGATATTTTCTGTTAAATCATTACAGGATGTTAAGGGTGGTACTTTTTGTTGTGACTGCAGCAATACCATCTTACAGAGTGGACTGGGTGCTTTTTCTTGTAGCATAAACACAACCATCTTACAGAGTGGACTGGGTGCTTTTTCTTGTAGCATAAACACAACCATCTTACAGAGTGGACTGGGTGCTTTTTCTTGTAGCATAAACACAACCATCTTACAGAGTGGACTGGGTGTTTTTTCTACAGTCACCTCCACTTCCATCTTACACCTTATAGGGTGTACTGGGTGCTTTTTGTTCTATATCACACCACTACCACCTTACAGAGTGGACTTGGTGCTTCTGTTGTGGCACTGGTACAACCATCTTACAGAGTTGACACAGTTCCTTACAGAGTGGATTGGAATGGTACCACTGAGGTTAAAATTCTGTTTATTATCATGTTTCTCTTTTCTTCTTCTTGTTGTTCTTGCTCAACAAGGCTAGGGTCATCCTAACCCAGCGACCCCAAAACATTGTATTTCTCGCTGTCATTTATATATGTGAGCATTGGGCTTGCAATCGAAAGGTTGTGAGTTCAAATCTCAGACCGGGTGATGTGTTGTTTCATTGAGCAAGACACTTTATTTCATGTTGCTCCAGTTTACTCAGCTGTAGAAATGAGATGATAGGACTGGGGTCCCTATCATTAAATTACCCAAGACACCTCTAACGAGATATACCTTGGAGGAGGCCAGCTAAACCTGCATAGGTGTGAACTGTAACAACAACAACAACATTTATTTTCCCAGATTGACCCAATGTTTTGTTTGTCTTTTTCCAGATTGCACCAGTAAGGCTGATATTCTGTTTATCGTGGATTCTTCCGGAAGTGTTGGTGATGAAAACTTTGCCAAGGTCCGAGATTTTGTCTACTCCACTATTGATACACTCGATATTGACTCTGGGCTCTACAATGTGGCCCTCATCACATTCAGTGATCAATCACGTGCTGAATTTTATCTGAATTCTTTTAGCAATAAAGAAGACATAGAAAATGCTACAGCATCTGTGAAATATGTCTATGGCTCAACCCACACAGCAATTGCTCTTCGAATGGCACGTAGAACAATATTCACTGAGGTGAATGGAGATAGACCAGGTAAAAATAAAACAATTGTTGCAATTGAAATTTTACCATTTGTCTTTCTATTAAATTTGTTTTAATCAGGTAATGTTTCTGTGTCCATTGATTGAATCAATATGGTTCTTGAAAGTATTGGAAATGTTGGGTGTAGACTGACTATTGATGTTTAATGCTGAAAGGTTGGGAAGTATTTTTGTGTTTATATATAGATAGAAAGAGAGAGAGAGAGAGACGAGAGTCTATATGTTAAAACATATCTGAGGAGCTTCCACTTGCAGAGTCAGGTTCGATCATAATAAATTGTTCCTCGAGCTGATCGACAGTGAAACATGTAATATGTAATTAAATATGTATGATGCAACATTGATTCTTTTTTCCCTTATACTATATATATATACATAAGAATTTGAAAATACAATTAGAGTCTTTAAGAAGGTTTATTTACAATAACTTCACTGATTTCACAAGTTTCATGATTTTCAAAAGTTGAAAAGTGATGGAGAGATGTGTGGCTATGTCGACTTGTATCTATATATATTATGGTTAAGTGGTGAGCCTTTTCATCATCATCGTTTAACGTCTATCTTCCACGCTAGCATGGGTTAGACGGGAATTGTCCCACTTGAGGCAAGGTTGATCGGGTGACCGTGTCTCGCTCGCATAGGACTATCTGGCAGGTTTTCTACGGTTGGATGCCCTTCCTAACACCAACCACATTTATAATGTGGACTGGGAGCTTTTTATCGTGTTACCTACACGACCACATTACAGTGTGGACTGTGTGTTTTTTTTTGTGACACCTACACGATCTCGATCTCATTAATTTGGACTGGATGTTGTGGTACCAACTTTACAGAGAAAGGGTGGTGTTGGTGGTCGTGGGAAGATGGAGTAGGGGTATAATGAATGAATATTCATATTCTACTTTGGTATTTTCTCTAGTGTGTTAATAACACTCACATGCAAATATATATATACATATATATAAATGAAAAGTATAGAAATTATTGTAGCGAGAAGCTAACAGTATTCCATAATATATAAGTGACTATAGTGTCAAAATGGGAAAATATTTAACATAAGATGTGGGAAAAATAATTCAGACTCAATTCAAAAGGAATCAGGATATAGATTTATCCAACAGAATTTAGAGAAATCCAGGGAAAAATCAATAGAACCTTAACTCATGATAAAACAAAGTCTAAAGTACCCAACCTTCAATTTGGGACAACAATATATATATATATATAATACTTCCATTGTTTTCTAGATGCCCCAAACATTGCTGTTATCATAACTGATGGCCAGTCTAACATCAATCACAGAGAAACTCTACCCCAAGCTCGTCTCCTTAAACAAAGTGGTGTGAACATCATAACTGTGGCTGTTGGATTTGCTAGACAAACTGAAGAATTAATTGGAATGACATCACCACCAGTTGCAGAGAATTTGTTTTCTGTTGATGATTTCAGTGATCTTGAGAATCTTCATGCGAAGATTGTAGAACCAATTTGCAAAGGTAAGCATTATTTTGGGTGGTGGTAGAGGAGTTGAGTTGCAGCCATCATCATCATGTAAGCATATATATAAGTTTATCCCGGGTTCAATAACTCCCGAATGAAACAGTTCTAGTCCTGTAGAAGCCTTTTTCATATATATATATATGTATATATATATATATTTATATATATAGTTATATATATTTATATAGTTATATAATAAACAACATAAGGCAATTATTTCATTTACCAGTGGTTTCTTGAAAGCAAACAAATTTTGCTTTCAATCATCAGAATGAAAAAATCCTGGTGTATTTATTGACATTGGTTTTTTAAAATCCAATGTCAATAAATACACCAGGATTTTTTCATTTTGATGATTGAAAGCAAAATTTGTTTGCTTTCAAGAAACCACTGGTAAATGAAATAATTGCCTTATGTTGTTTATTACCTAACTATTAAGCTCTGTAACCTACATAGAGCACTCTTTTTTCCTGGAGCTTTCCAACGGAATTACTTAATTTACACACACATATATATAAATATATATATATATTTATATATATAGTTCAAGGAGAAACAAACAGAAGTACCAAAAGGCTATTTATATATATATATATATCCAGGGAGTGTATATGTATGTATGTATATATATGCATGGGTGTATGTATGCATATATATGTGTGTGTGTATTGTATAAACATTATATAAGAATACCAGATTTATTGATCAAATATTTTCTAAAATAGTTTACTTGTATATTACAATAGTTATTAAGATTGACCATTTGATATCAGTATTTCTGTCATTGAATCATATTTTATATCAGGACAACATCTTTGTGAAACCAGCCCATGTAAGAATGGAGGAGAATGTTATGATACACTTAAACATTACATTTGTATCTGTGGTAAAGGTTATTATGGAGCTGAATGTGACAAAGGTAAACCTTTCTTTTTATTAATCACTCGATGGGGGCCATGTCTTCTTCTCCCTCTTTCTGTCACACATACACACTCT
This sequence comes from Eledone cirrhosa, assembly GCA_964016885.1. Taxonomy (NCBI): domain Eukaryota; kingdom Metazoa; phylum Mollusca; class Cephalopoda; order Octopoda; family Eledonidae; genus Eledone; species Eledone cirrhosa. The sequence goes on from OZ024760.1 coordinate 19,635,033, forward strand.
CTCCCTAAACAAATGACGTTCCGTTTCCCTCTCTATTTATGTATATCTTTTTTGCTTGGCACTCCTCTTTTCTCTATATAGATGAGGGCAACATCATAACTTTCTGTCCATCTACCTCAAAAACATTCCTTTTTCTCTATCTATGTATATATTTCTCACTTGGTGCTCCCTCTCTCTCGTGAGTGTAACAGACAGAAGAATGAAGGAAGAGACAGACCCCTGGATCTCTTGCTGGTTGGTTTGCCCGTAAAATCTGTCCAGAGATTCTCTGAGCCACATATCTGTCCAGCGATTTTTCCTGAGACATTCTAACCACATGCCCATAGTGTCAGAGCTATGATCTCTCAATTCGGAGAAGTAGTGGCTCTACCTGGAGTGACTCTCTGATCTCCGAGTTACACAAATATTTATTACAAAACTGTAGAACTAATTCTGGCATTTTCCAAATATTTTTGTCTTTTCAGTTTGCCCAATGCCTGCCGATGTCGCATTCATTCTAGATTCTTCCACAAGTGTCGGCTGGAGAACATTCCAAAGCATGAAACGCTTTGCTGAGAATATGGTGAGGGACTTAGCTGTTGGTAACTGTGATCACCGCATTGCTTTACTTAAGTACAGCTCACGACCACTCATAGAGTTTCCTCTCAACCGTTATAACACCCAAGGAGCAATAACTCGAAGCATTTCTGAGACTTCCTACACCCGAGGACACGCTGATATGGCAAATGCTATTAGATTTGTTAATGAGCAAATATTTAATCCAAGATTTGGTGATCGTGTTGGTGTAAGTAAAATTATATTTATTTATTCTCCCTATTTTGTTTGGTGATTAACAGATTTGTGACCAGAATTTGAACATAAATATATTCTGCCCTTGTGTTTTGATTACAAAAATTTTTTTGAAAAGATTTTAATTATGAAATATGTTTAAAAAGAAATTATGAAATATGTCATTTCAAAATTTGAATGTGAAATTTGAAAATGTTAATAAAGGTGATTTTAGAAGGGTTGGTGTTTAACTCTTTCATTGCCACATTTCTAATGAAAGGCACTGCCTTTAACTATCAAATAATTTTGGCGATATCTAACTATATAGCTAAATTTCTCATTATTAAACTTTTACATAAAATTATGATGGAAGGTTTTTTAAACACTTTAAAATAAATAGTTTTGTACCATAGAACCAGGGCTGGTTTGACATCAAAGGGGACAGTGGACAAAGAAAGATTTCCTTATATAAGAAACTCTCCCTATTTTTTTTTCTAGGTGAAAAACATTGCCTATTTGTTGACTCATGGTCAAATCGATCTGTCACAAGAAGACACTCTCAGACAAGCTGAATTAGCCATCTCCTCTGGTATACATATCATACCAATAGCATTTAATGTCCGTAGAAGCTTTGAACTTGATACTATTGCTGCTGCACAAGGAATAAAGACAACAGAAATACTTGTTGGTGCTAATTTTGCTCAAATGACTGATTCCTTATTGAATCCTATCTTTGAAAGTATGTATGCCTCTTACAATTATTATTTTTATTGTTTTTCCTTTTCCTTCAGTATTGTTTCCGTTGTTCCGTTGCCAAGTGTTTTCCTGACACCTAAGGCAATAAACTCACTGTATACATTGGTAATCCAGTTAACACACCACATTGAATATAATTTACAGCTTTAAGAAATTATCATTATTATTATTACTTTGCTGTCTCAGTCATTGTTGTTATTTAACCGGAAAATTTGTCCTAATGAACATCAAGCTGCTAACTACAGCTTCATATATTCAGGACGTATTGGAGGGTCCTTGCCGTTCCCAGTAGGCATGCCTTCTTGAGTGTTCCATATAATTTTCACTTTATTTTTCGTTCTTTATTTGATTATGAAAGTTCTTTCATCACACATCTGGCACCTCTAAGATAATTGTTTGAAATAGTTCCTTTTCTTTGTTTCAATTGTGTAATAAGTTTATAATTATTTCCTATTTTATTTAACAGCTGAAAGCCACTGTGAACCAAACCCCTGTCTGAATGGAGGCAAATGTATCAACTATCCATTTACTTATAAATGTGAATGTACACGAGGATTTACTGGGGAAAACTGTGAAAAACGTATGTTGTTGTTGTTGTTATTTGAGTCATTTTGGCATATCATTGAAATCTAGTGTTACAGTAATCACTAACCATCAGTACAGTGCAGTACAGTACACTATAGTACAGTACAGTACTATAGTATAGGACAGTATACAGTACACTATAGTACAAATATTATTTTTTAAATGTTAACAAAATTATTATTTACATCTAGAAAAATTAACATTTTACTTTCATACACACGAAAAAAAAATTGAGCACTTTGACTGCCTGATGTGTCTCATGTTGTGGGGGCTTCTAAGTCTAAGTCAATAAAAATGTCTATCTTGTACTATTGATATTTCTTTTTCTGTTTTCAGGATGTAATTCTCGAGCTGACGTGGTTTTAGTTATTGATACATCCCGTTACGTAACCAGGCGACTCCTCAAAGGAATCAAACGTATATTACGTAAAACAATTAAAAGAATGTCTTTCAGTCATCAAAATATTAGGGTCGCTGTGATAAGCTTTGATTCACAACCAAGACTACGACTTAGTCTTGAGAAAGGCAGACATAAGCAGGATGTGATGGCAGTTCTCGCCATGCTTAGGTAATTACTTTCACAACAATTCAGTTTAGAAGTTTTCTCTTACTTCATAAGGTAACATTTGAACAGATGGTATCAATTTAATGTGATAATTTCTTTATAAAGACCCCGAGGACATGACCCCAACCCAGGTGCTGCCCTACGAATGGCCAGTCACGATGTACTGAGACAGAAGGTAGGGGACAGACCAGATATCCCTAACTACCTGATACTTGTCACCAAATCTACACGAGATCTTGACGAAATGTTAATCCAATCCCGAAATCTTAAAATGAAAGGAACAAGAGTTATGGCTGTTGGTAAGAATATTATTATTGAATTTATTTTATTGAGTCAAATTATAGTTTGTAAATATTTTTATATTTGATACACAGCAGAAGCCTGTTTTGTGTGTATATATGTCTGTGTGTCCCTGTGTGTCATGGATTCAACCCCCAGGCCAAGTGGTATGTTGAGTTCTTGAGCAAAACACTTTATTTCACCTTGCTACAGTCTAGTGAACTCAGCTGAAAGTTAATACTAGCTGCTGTTTCTGGGGGCCAGTCATGTGATGGAATGGCGTCCCCTCTAAGGTGAGTGTCTTTACTCTGTTATTTAACACCAATGGAAATTCAGGCTAATAATCCTTTGGGCTTGAGGACAGCTTTAACTATCTAAATAATTAATCTAGGTGGAGGCTAAGTGACTGTGGGGTTGTGTTGTTTGATATCTGTTTATGGTGGTGTATCTTCTTACTTCAGTGTTTGTCACGGGATGAGAATCTCAGAGAAGGCTAAATGGGTTGTGAGGATATGGTGCTGAATAACTTCTTACATCAACCATTGTATTGAAGTGTTTCTACTCTAGTGTTTCTTCCTAGATGTTGATCTAGGCTAAACATATCATTTATCTAGGACATTCATGAAATCTATGTTGTATTATATTCCAGCTCTATCAAGCAGTACATCTTCTGTGGCCTCCAGCTTGAATGATATTGTATCACTACCAGTGGACCAAAACAAGTTTGTTATTTCCAATGACACCAAAGAAGAACACACTGCTGATGTTATTCATAAATTAGCATCAGCTGTGTGCTATGGTAAGAACATATATTTTATATATGTGTATATATGAACTAGCTGTTGAAATGGCAAGAGCTCAGTTGCTGGGTCCAGACTCTTTATTATATAACCATACTCTACTACCCCAAGTATCGAGTACTCTGTTGAGTAATGGACTAATTGATTTCATCATGGTTTATATATATATAATAATTGTTTCTACTTTAGGCACAAGGCCAGCAATTAACCAGTGCATTACTGGTACTTTATTTTATCGACCCCGTAAGGATGAAAGGCAAAATCAACCTCGGCGGGATTTGAACTCAGAATGGAAAGGGCCGTAACTATGCTGGAAAGCAAGGCGTCCGACCCTGCCAATCCACCGCCCTTATATATAATAATGGTAGTTGTGAAGTTACATGGCTGAGTAGTTAGAGAATTGGATTTGCAATCGTGAGGTTATGATTTCGATTCCCAGACCAGGCAATGCGTTATGTTCTTAAGCAAGAGACTTTATTTCATGTTGCTCCTTCTGCCTGAAGTCGCGACCAACAGATAGTATTAGCAATTGGAAACGTTTCCTCGGTCCGATTTGATGAGCTCCACCCCACTTGTTCAGCGAATGAGGTCTGGGATCTTGTCGATCAACTATATATAATTGTTTCCACTTTTGGCACAAGGCCATCAATTACCTAGTACATTACTGGTACTTTATTTTATCGACCCCGTAAGGACGAAAGGCAAAGTTAACCTCGGCGGGATTTGAACTCAGACCGTAAAGGGACGTAACTATGCTGGAAAGCATGGCGTCCGACCCTCTACCGATACTGCCAATCCACCAATGGTAGTTAAAACGGGGTTAAATCACCATAATTGTTTATTGCATTATATATATTTCGGTTCCATGGTTATTCATGTGACTCCATCAGATGCTTATGCAATCAGATGCTTACTCAATATCACCTATCTGGGATAAACTACTGATGTGTAGTGCTTTGGATTGCTAGGACCTGCTTATCATCAGGAGGTTACTATGTAACAACTAAGATAAATGTCATTCTTGTACAACACACACACATATATAGGAGTTGCAACCAGTAGATAGTACCAGCAATGGAAGGACCACCGAAAACAGTAACCGAGTAAAGGATCTTATGATTGAATCAAATCAATCAATATGTTTCCCTGCCAGATTACCAAAAATCTCACTTTATTTAACTAAAGGTATTCCCTATGCCAGAGGTAATTAAATATTATTAATTAATTACTGCATATCTATTTAAAGTGTATATAATTTGTCTGAAATTACAGAGGAAATTTGCTCAGAGAATCCTTGTCTGAATGGTGGATCCTGCCAGATAGATAAAGGAAGTGCTGTCTGTACATGTCCAAGAGGTTTTGCTGGAAGATGGTGTCAAAATAGTGAGTATATATATACAAATATATTATTGAAGTGTAATTATTAATATTCCTCCTCTTTATTTGTAATACCAATTTCTATGTTTATGTGTGTATATCTATATATATACTATACACCACCAATGTACCTATTACATATTTTCATCAATTTGTACCAGAAACTTTAATCATTCACCTATTGTTCTTTCAACAGCCTGCTCCAAAAATGCAGATGTTGTTTTTGTTTTGGACTCATCTGGAAACATAAGCCCTGGAGAGTTCAGATTGCTGAAAGAATTTGCAATCGAAATAGTAGAGAGGCTTTCAATTGGATCACATTTGACCAGAGTTGCTGCCGTTTCTTACAGTTCTAAGGCCCACTTGGGATTCACTCTGAATATGTTCAAATCTGCACGTGATGTCAGAAATGCTCTTTCTTCTCTGCTTTATGAATATGGAAACTCCAATATTGTATCAGCTCTAGAGTTGGTGCGATCCAAAATATTTCATTTTAAAACTGGAGATCGACCAGATGCTGAAAATTTTGGTAAACCTAATTCTTTACAAAATTGTTCTCAATATATTTTTCTTTTTAAATTCTATTTTGAAAATATTAATATACTATATATACTCATGTATGAGTTGTGCTTTTTATTTTAATGAAAATACAACATGAAAAACCAGCATTTAACATATTTACTGTACCTACAAAACCTCAATTCAAAATATATGGTACATTGTAAATGTAACCTATCTAGGGGACCTAGAAAACCTCAATTGAAAATATGTGATACTATGGAGATGTGACTTTCTAGAGTTACAGTTCTTTACATTCTGATTTCAAATTCTACTGTGGTTAGTTTTGCTTTACAGGGTCGATAAAATAAAGTACCAGTAATGCACTGGGGTTGATTTAATCGACTTTCCTCTCGTTCAAAATTGTTTGCCTTGTGCTTAAATCAGAAATCATTATTCTCTTCCAGTAATCTTTTTGTCAAACAGTGTGTCTAAAATCCATCATGAACACACTGCAGCCTCAGCCAGAGCTTTAAGGAAGATTGCTCATGTCTACGCCATTGGAATAGGAGACTACAACATGGAAGAACTCAACAGTATTGCTAGTGTACCACCTAAACTTAATGTCTACACAACTAGCAACTACGAAGGCCTTTTCAACTTTACAAATGATATAACTAGAGCTTTCTGTAAAGGTAAGTGACACAACTTCCATATATACTTTTTAACTGTGGCAATGCTGGGACATAATAATCATGGATTTTACATAGTTGATAATTATATTGACCCCAGCATATATTTTGATCTGGTATTTAATTGTATTGATCTATATTTATCAAATGTTGTATGTCTCCAATTTACTACCCCTGCCCACCAAGAGTCATCAGAAAGGCATTTGGCCATAAAACAGTGCCTCAAAAAGACTCCCATGTTAAGTATAAAGACTTTAGGGAGAATGCAAGGTGAATTCCTGCTTTGTCAGGGGAAATTATGAGACATTAATATAACTAAGGGCAGATTGGCAGAGGGTCGGACACCATGCAGAATAGAGTTACGACCATTTATGATCTGAGTTCAAATCCTGCCGAGGTTAACTTTACCTTTCATCCTTACGGGATCGATAAAATAAAGTACCAGTCACGGACTGGGGTCGATTTAATCAACTTTGCCATCCCCCAAAATTTCTGGCTTTGAACCTATATAAGAAACCATTAATAAACTATATCTTACAAGATTTTTGTGTGAAAATGGGAAAAATTCCATTAATAAATCACTCCAGATTTTTCAGTATATTAAAAAATATATGTAACATCATTTATTATGTAGATAGCAATGAAACAGGGTAAGTTACATGAGAATATATTGTCATTTTCTTATTCTTCTAGCATCAACCTACTGTGACAGCAACCCTTGTCAGAACAATGGAGTGTGTGAACCTGATTTAACAACTTTCAAATGTGTATGTGCTGTTGGTTATGCTGGTAGATTCTGTGAAAGACGTAAGTAGAACTCTCATTATTGTATATATGTTTATGTACATATTTGTGTGTGTATTATTATTATATTTGTAAATATGTATGTGTGAGCTTCAGCGATCTGAGGTCAGCTCTCACCACCTCCGCCCATGTTTTCCGTGGTCTTCCTCTACTGGGATCACCTGGCACTTCTTCACCCAGTGGTCATCATCCATGCACATCACATGGCCATATCAACGTAGCCTTCTCTCTGGCACACTACAGTTTATCCCTCTTATACACAGTTTCTCTCTCAACTCATCCATGCTTGATCTTTCACGCATATTGACATTGCACATCTATCGGAGCAAGCTTGCTTTATTTCTCTCCAGCCATCGCATATCCTCTGCAGTTGCTGCCCATATCTCACTACCATGCAGCATCACACAGGCATCATACAACCGACCTTTCATTTGCTGGGAGAAACTCTTCATTGTCTAGATACTATGGCCTCGGAGCATCCTCCTCCCTTGCTAATTTGATCACCTAGAGATTGGAAGCTATCAACCACCTCTATAGATCCTACCTGTATTTGAAAAATATGCCTATCATTGAGACTTCTACTATCAATAACATCTACTACATATGAAGTTTTCCTTTCCTGTTAGTTTGCCTGCCTCTAAACTTAGTTTCCTTCAGGATCACCAAATATTATATATATATATATATATATAATTGTTTCTACTTTAGGCACAAGGCCAGCAATTACCCAGTGCATTATTGGTACTTTATTTTATCGACCCCGTAAGGATGAAAGTCAAAGTCAACCTTGGCGGGATTTGAACTCAGATCGTAATATATATATATAATAACAAATTGGAGGTGTTACATGAGAGATTTATTGCTCAATCCTGGTTACAAATGTTTCACAAACAGCTGGCTCGTGATCCAGGTTGATGTTCCAGACCAGATTCCAAATGGGCCTGATCCTCAGACCAATGTTAGCACAACAAAAACCCCATCGGATCTGTGAACAAGCCAGACAGACACCGATGCCCTATATATATGTATTTGTGTCTTTACTGAACCTTTTTTCTGTTTCTCCTTTGTAATCCTGTCTCTATTTTGTACTCCCGAAGAAGGGCTTAAGCCCGACACGTCAAACTTCCTTTCCCCTTTCCAATATAAAGCGTGAAACTAATAAGAGTTTTGGTACCTCTGTTTGTTGTCTCCTTCAACTATGTATATATATAGTAAAGTTATGTTGGTACCACAACATCTAGTCCAAACTAATGAGGTTGTGTAGGTATCATGACAAAAAAAAAACACACAGTCCACGCTGTAATGTGGCCATGTAGGTAACACAGTAAAAAGCTCCCATTCCACACTGTAAGTGTTAGGAAGGGCATTCAACTGTAGAAAACCTGCCAGATACAGTCCTATATGAGCGAGACATGGTCACCCGACCAATCTTGCCTCAAGTGGCACAACTCCCGTCTAACCCATGCTAGCGTGGAAGATAGACCTTAAACGATGATGATATATATATGTATATTATGTTGAAATTTTTAGTAATGAGATGTTTTATTGGTTTTTAATTCTATCCATTGCAGGTTGTGATACACAGAAAGACATTGCATTTATCTTGGATTCCTCAAGCAGTGTTGGAGAAATTAACTTTGAACGCATGATTCATTTTACTAGTGAATTAGTAGACTCTTTAGCAGACAGAGATATGAGATATGCCTTGATCACTTACAGTAACTTTGCTACATTAGTTTTTAGGTTTTCTCGTCATTCAGATGCTAAAACTGTTGCTGAAATTATCAAACGTACAGCATACAAACCTGGTTCTACAAACACAGCTTCAGCCCTTTCTAATGCTGCAGACATCTTCTCTGTTAGTTATGGTTCCAGACCAACTGCTGAGAAAGTTGTCATCTTGATCACAGATGGTTTGTCTAATGTCGATCCTCATTTAACCATTCCGAATGCTCAGAGTCTGAAAGCCCGTGTCGACAAAGTTTTGGCTATAGGTGTGGGTCTTGATAACACAGATGAAATTAGACAAATAGCTTCAGAAGAAAAATTTGTATACACTGTTCAAGATTTCACATTATTAAAAGATATTGCAAATGATATTGTAGGTAACACATGCCTGATAGAACAGGGAAAAATGTTAGAATATGAGGCAGTGAGGGAGACAGGGGATGATCTAGAAGATGATATAGAGAGAGAAATCGAAGATGACTTAAACAGTGATATAGAGGCAGAGATAGATAGTGAATACGAAGTAGTTACCGAATCACGGAGAATTTCTTAATCACATAACTGGCTTTATTTTAAAGCTGGAATTTATTGTCTAAGGAAACAATTATATATTGTTGAAGATATTTTCTTTAATTTAATTTGAAAGAAAATATTTCAAACTTAAATGTTCAACTTGCCAACAACTTTAGTCACTTTTGGACTTCATTGAAACTAAAATCTAAAAAATGAAGTTAAAACAACAGTGAATTGTGACTTACGACAGTTAGTTTTGGGACTCAGCCAAAAATATATGGTTGCTATTTTTTAAAATTCCCTTCCCCGCCTACCACTAATTCCTCTCTAAGTCAAATTTGAGCACCAAACTGACCACCAAGTCATTGTATATAAGCCATCATTTTTGTAAAAGTGTTCAATTTTTTTTTGGGAGGGGGGTTAATTTTTTGATAAATGGAAAGTCACAATACGAAAATTGATTTAGATCAAACTGTAGACTTTCAAATAAACTTGTCCCTAAGAATTGGTTGTTTTTTTTTAAATAAAAACAAAAAAGAAAATAAGTTGAAATAAATTGTGTAATTTGTGTTGTAAATATAGAATTTACCTTTGTATTTGTTTCTTTTGAATAATTATCAAAGTATTTCAAGCTAATGGAGATAGGAGAACAACAGCTGGCTATGTGTGACATCAACCAGTGCAGAAAAGCTCTTCTTCCTTGGGTCATAACCCTTAGGAATTCCATCAATGTTGGCACAATGAAATGTAAATTGGGAGATATTCTAAGGTCGAAGTGAATAGCCATATTATTTACACAAGAGGTAAGATGCCCCAGCCAGACTTCTCGTGGGCAAGGAACACAGACAACAGAACTGCAGTATGCATACCGTTTGGCAGATGAAATTAAATGATAAATTTATTGAAATAGCCAAAGTATGATCTGATAAAATAATTAAACTTAAAACAGCAACAATATCATGCACCACAACCAGAACTGAAAGAGGAGATAAGACCAGTCATATTGAGGCCATGGTGAAAACTGCTTTAATATATTGAGCTCATTACCAAGACTGGTGAGCTTAACCCTTTAGCATTTACATTATTCTATAGATACTATTATATTTTCACAGTAAAGGCTTTATCTCACATAATATCGAATCTATGAGATTTTGAGAACATTAGCTTAACATCAGTATGAGTGGCTAGTTATGACCAGTTTAAATGCTGAAGGGTTAATGGACATTTTAGGTCATACCATGAGTTGCTTCTTTGGTGTGCATGGAGCTAGATCAAGATTACAAGAGGTAGATCAGAGCATGGAGCTAGATCTGTCCACAAAGCAGTCCATGATTTCAAAGAGTCTGGACCAAGTTTAATTATCACATTGATGATTGCCAAGCAACAGAAGGGGCCCCACATCGAGTGTCTATGATATCAACCAATACCACATGAAACTTTGTTAGTTTATGCAACTGTAGCCACCAATATTGTAAGAATATTCGTTTAAGTTTTCATATAAGTATTTGAAATCAAGGAGTGTTTTTGTGATCACCCTGTGTGTGTGTGTGTATATATATATATATATATATAACAAAGAAAGTGTGGTAAGATACCAGGTGGACCATAACGCACCAGAGTACTCGATACTTAGGGTAGCAGAGTGGGTAATAGGAAAAGAGTCAGGACCCTCATGGCTGAGCTCCGGCCGTTTTGACAGCTGGCTTAGTTCAGATCTACCTGTCAGGGTCCTAACCCTTATCCTATATATATATATAATTAGGTAGTAACATGTGCTTATGCCGTATTTGACTAAATAAAATTAGTACGTCAATACTCATACTTTTTTCCATTCAGAGGATTTTTTTAAATCCCAACCAACAGACTAATTCTATTTAGTCAAATACGGCGTAAGCACATGCTACTACCTAATTTTCAAATTTGCTAGCTGTTTGTAAACACAGCCTGCTTTCTGTCTCCCTATATATATATAACTACTATATATATATAGTAGTTCACCATACTGAGAACAATTGTTTCACCTTTACTACAGCAATAACAACAACAACAACTACAGCAATCCGAATAAGATGAAACATTTGTTCTTGGGATGGTGAACTAACTGTTGTGGAACTACTACCAAACTCGTTCCATGGACTGAGTGCTCTACTATTATATTTACCACACTACAAATCCCGCCGAGGTTAACTTTGCCTTTCATCCTTACGGGGTCGATAAAATAAAGTACCAGTAATGTACTGGGTAATTTCTGGCCTTGTGCCAATAGTAGAAACAATTATATTTACCACACTACATCCACAAGGTAGATAATTCTTTTATTGGGGAAGTGATGCTGGAACATTTAACTGAAGGAATAAAGGCTGACATGCAGACATGATCACAATCAAATGAGTCAAAGCAGTATAAAAAAAAAAATTTTTTTAAAAAGTTCCGATATTCTAATCATCGGTAAGCAGAAACAAAGGGAAGTCACTCTAAATTAACAAGGATTAAAAGATGAGTTATCTCCCTTAGCCAAAATAGTAATATACATGTAAATATCGGCTTCTAAGCTATGATTTTTCATCGGACATTTATATAAAATTAATTGTTTCTATTTGGGGCACAAGGCCAGCAATTATACCAGTACTTTATTTTATTGACCCCCGTAAGGATGAAAGGCAAAGTTAACCTCGGCAGGATTTGAACTCAGACTGTAAAGGGCGTATACTTCTCATAGGATCCCCTACGGTCAGCTAAACCTTGGTCAATGCCAGGTGAAAGGGCGAAAGAAGCCCGTCATTAATGTTGCCGGAATGTCGTCTATACAGACTAAGTGAATATTCATTGAAACGAAATATATTTAGAAGAGTGTTATCGCACTTTCTATTTCAACGCCACGAGCATACGTTTGGTGATGGTACACACAATGAATTAGTTACAGAATGTGTGGCGAAAGAGCTTTAACAATCATCAACCGGTTCTTAAATCAACCAAGCCCTGTTTTAGAATCGAACTCAGGTAAAGCGACTTCACATAAATACTTTGCGCATGCGCATTGATGTCTACCTTTTCCGCGCATGCGTAATTGGAGTGATTCTGTTTAGAAAAAATAAAATGGCTGCTGGAACTACTTCATGTTTTCCAACCTGAATAAAAAAAACTTGGATTTTACTATTTATAAGGAGGTAAAGTAGTTTTATTGAGACATTTTCTGTTTATTTCCTTCCATAAATGTCAGCAATAATTATTTAAACGATAGTTTTGTTTAGCTACTGCCACACGTTTACATTGTATTTCAATGGTGCTTATGGTTACGTGATCGTTTATCATGCTACATCATCTTGAGCAAGAAAGTGACGTTTCCGAAGCAATCCAGGGGAACAGATCGATATGGTGTTTTCATTGCTTATGTCTGTTCCACTCTACATGTGTGTTGATGATTGTCAATCTGCCACTCCTAGTAAACAGTTAGAACCATCCCTATATGACGCACCCTCCACAGTTGGTCAATTCCAGGTGAGAGGGTGATTGAAGCAGTTTAAGGACGTATACTTCTCGTGGGAGCCTCTACCGCCAGCTAAACCATAATCAGTGCCTGCTTAGAGGGTGTAAACTTCTCGTAGGATCCTCTACAGTCAGCTAAACCCTGGTCAATGTCGTGATTGAAGCAGTTTAAGTGTGTAAACATCTCGTGCGATCCTCAACGGCCAGGTTAGAAAGAAGCAGTTTTAGATTGTATATTTCCCATAGTTTTTCCTACGGCCAGCTAAACCCTAGTTAATACAAGCTTAGAGGGCGAGAGAAGCATATACTTCGCATTGTATCTCATATCACCAAACAAGCAGTTTTATAGCGTATACGTCCCATAGAATGTCCTACGGCCAACAAAACCCTAGTTACTACAAGCTTAGTGGGTGAAAGAAGCAAGTCATTAATGTTACTGGACTGTCGTCTATACGGAATTAGGTGATTATTCATTGAAAAAATATATATAAACGAAATGAATACAGGTTTTCATAAGAAAATTGTTCGTGCGTTGGTTGGTTACAATACAATGTTAGAAGGTGAAAGTAACGGCTTTAGGGCCAGCAACGTAAAATAAGTGTCAAGAATACAACGCAAAGCCCACCCTCCATAGTTTTGTTTAGCTTCTGTCAGACCTTACATTCAAATGTAATACAACACACCTCCCCCACAAATAGTTTATTCTTTAGATTGGTAAATAATATATCCTCGTATTTTATAATCAGAAGTTAACTGTTGATCGGTGTTAACTAGATATCGCTTTTACTTTTAACCTACAAAACATAGAACATTCTTAGTTTGGGTTCTCTTGCCCAGCGATTCATTGGAGAAAAAAATATAAACGAGGTAATTCGTTCTGAATAGAGATTTTCATAAGGAAATCGTTAGTGCGTTAGACGATGTTTTTTTTAATATAATTTCATAATTTATAGAGAAAAAAAGGTTCAGAGGTCGAATCCTTCATCGTCACAATACCACCAATGCGCTAATAATTTTCTTGGCTGGTTTCGGGTTATGGATACAGGCCCACCTAGTATATATATAGAGAGAGAGAATATGAAGGCTAAAACCCGAAGAGGGTTCGATAAGGATAATATATATAAAACCGTTCAGCAAATACTTATTAAAATAGCAGGTTAAAGTTTAAGCAAAGAGTATATGTCTATATGTGTCTTCCTAATAAATGTAGCTGTCCTGGTGTCATTACGGAGGTAAGTAAATTTTAATTATTCATTGGAGAAAAAAATATAAACGAAATGAATGGAGGTAATTCGTTCTGAATAGAGATTTTCATAAGGAAATTGTTAGTGCGTTGGACGATGTTTTTATTTAATGAATATAATTTCATAATTTATAGAGAAAAAAAGGTTCAGAGGTCGAATCCCTCATCGTCACAATACCACCAATGCGCTAATAATTTTCTTGTAAAAAATCTCTACTCAGAACCCCAAATTACCTCCCTTCGTTTCGTTTATATTTTTTTTAAACAAAAATTGTGAAAAGTACCCATAAGTATGTGTTTGGAACTCAGTAGAATTGCGGCCTTCGAGGTGGCGCGCGAGCTGCGTCTCGTCTCGCCAGTCCCAGTGACTGACGTTCGTTTCGTAGTGGCGTGCGACTGCTAAAAGGGCCTGGGACTGTCTGGGCCGGTACTTAGATTACTGGCCCGTCCCAGACCACCTCGGAGAATCTTTTTGCTAAAAAAAACGTTAATTATCTCCCCTTGGATTTTTACCTCCCTTGATTTTAAGAATTCATTTTGATTTTTCATATAGATTTATTCTGGACACTTTCAGAAACACTTATTTCATATAGATTTTTTTTTCGACTTTTCAAAAACACCCGTTTCATATAGAATTTTTTTTCGACTTTTCAAAAACACACATTTCATATAGAATTTTTTTTCGACTTTTCAAAAGCACACATTTCGTATAGAATTTTTTTTCGACTTTTCAAAAACACCCATTTCATATAGAATTTTTTTTCGACTTTCCAAAAACACCTGTTTCATATAGATTTTTTTTTCGACTTTCCAAAAACACCCGTTTCATATAGAATTTTTTTTCGACTTTCCAAAAACACCCGTTTCATATAGATTTTTTTTTCGACTTTTCAAAAACACCCGTTTCGTATAGAATTTTTTTTCGACTTTTCAAAAACACACATTTCATATAGAATTTTTTTTCGACTTTTCAAAAACACACATTTCATATAGAATTTTTTTTCGACCTTTCAAAAACACACATTTCATATAGAATTTTTTTTGACACTTTCAAAAACACACATTTCATATAGAATTTTTTTTCGACTTTTCAAAAACACTCGTTTCATATAGAATTTTTTTTCGACTTTTCAAAAACACACATTTCATATAGATTTTTTTTTTCGACTTTTCAAAAACACCCGTTTCATATAGAATTTTTTTTCGACTTTTCAAAAGCACACATTTCGTATAGAATTTTTTTTCGACTTTTCAAAAACACCCATTTCATGTAGAATTTTTTTTCGACTATCCAAAAACACCCGTTTCGTATAGAATTTTTTTTCGACTTTTCAAAAACACACATTTCGTATAGAATTTTTTTTCGACTTTTCAAAAACACACATTTCATATAGAATTTTTTTTCGACTTTTCAAAAACACACATTTCATATAGAATTTTTTTTCGACCTTTCAAAAACACACATTTCATATAGAATTTTTTTTGACACTTTCAAAAACACACATTTCATATAGAATTTTTTTTCGACTTTTCAAAAACACTCGTTTCATATAGAATTTTTTTTCGACTTTTCAAAAACACACATTTCATATAGATTTTTTTTTTCGACTTTTCAAAAACACCCGTTTCATATAGAATTTTTTTTCGACTTTTCAAAAGCACACATTTCGTATAGAATTTTTTTTCGACTTTTCAAAAACACCCATTTCATGTAGAATTTTTTTTCGACTATCCAAAAACACCCGTTTCGTATAGAATTTTTTTTCGACTTTTCAAAAACACACATTTCGTATAGAATTTTTTTTCGACTTTTCAAAAACACACATTTCATATAGAATTTTTTTTCGACTTTTCAAAAACACACATTTCATATAGAATTTTTTTTCGACCTTTCAAAAACACACATTTCATATAGAATTTTTTTTGACACTTTCAAAAACACACATTTCATATAGAATTTTTTTTCGACTTTTCAAAAACACTCGTTTCATATAGAATTTTTTTTCGACTTTTCAAAAACACACATTTCATATAGATTTTTTTTTTCGACTTTTCAAAAACACCCGTTTCATATAGAATTTTTTTTCGACTTTTCAAAAGCACACATTTCGTATAGAATTTTTTTTCGACTTTTCAAAAACACCCATTTCATATAGAATTTTTTTTCGACTATCCAAAAACACCCGTTTCGTATAGAATTTTTTTTCGACTTTTCAAAAACACACATTTCGTATAGAATTTTTTTTCGACTTTTCAAAAACACACATTTCATATAGAATTTTTTTTCGACCTTTCAAAAACACTCATTTCATATAGAATTTTTTTTGACACTTTCAAAAACACACATTTCATATAGAATTTTTTTTCGACTTTTCAAAAACACTCGTTTCATATAGAATTTTTTTTCGACTTTTCAAAAACACACGTTTCATATAGAATTTTTTTTCTACTTTTCAAAAACACACGTTTCATATAGAATTTTTTTTCGAATTTTCAAAAACACACATTTCATATAGAATTTTTTTCGACTTTTCAAAAACACACATTTCATATAGAATTTTTTTTCGACTTTTCAAAAACACACATTTCATATAGAATTTTTTTTCGACTTTTCAAAAACACACATTTCATATAGAATTTTTTTTCGACTTTTCAAAAACACACATTTCATATAGAATTTTTTTTCGACTTTTCAAAAACACTCGTTTCATATAGAATTTTTTTTCGACTTTTCAAAAACACACATTTCATATAGAATTTTTTTTCGACTTTTCAAAAACACTCGTTTCATATAGAATTTTTTTTCGACTTTTCAAAAACACACATTTCATATAGAATTTTTTTTGACACTTTCAAAAACACACATTTCATATAGAATTTTTTTTCGACTTTTCAAAAACACTCGTTTCATATAGAATTTTTTTTCGACTTTTCAAAAACACTCGTTTCATATAGAATTTTTTTTCGACTTTTCAAAAACACACATTTCATATAGAATTTTTTTTGACACTTTCAAAAACACACATTTCATATAGAATTTTTTTTCGACTTTTGAAAAACACACATTTCATATAGAATTTTTTTTTCGACTTTTCAAAAACACTCATTTCATATAGAATTTTTTTTTTTTTTAGACACTTCATTTAGATTCTTAGTTTCTTTTTTTAGACACTTCATCTACATTCTTAGTTTCTTTTTAGACACTTCAATTAGATTCTTAGTTTCTTTTTAGACTCCTTTTTTAGACACTTCATTTAGTTTCTTTTTCATATTAAAGGGAGACAACTCATGTTTTTAAAGAGTTCTCTCCCTTGAATAAAAAAACCTTTCCTTTCTATTGAAAGAGTTACCTCCCTTGAATAAAGAAAAAACAAAAAAACTCTCCCTTCTGTTGAAAGAGTCACGTTCGTTTCATAGGGAAAATACGACCTATTGTCTTTGAAAGAGTTAATTCCTGTACTAAAATATATTCCGAAGGAGGTTTTAGACAGTCGGTATTTCTTTCGTCAAAATATTAACACAACTAGTATATAATACGTAAAGATTTCTTTATTAACAGAAACTTTGTTTATGAGGCTAAAAGCCAATCTTTTTTTGTCAAATAAACTGAACTCAACTCATAAATAATATGTAAAAAATTTTTTATTAACAAAAACTTTATTTATACAATTCGTAAATAATATGTAAACATATTTTTATTAACAGACACTCCATCACTGTTCAGGAAACTTGAACTTGTAAATACTTTCACAATCAAAACCTTCTTTCAGTGGTTGCAGCAAACAACACAGCATATGACCGAGAAGGCTGGACATCTGTAAAAAAAACTATGAAAGTCATTTATGTACATTGTCAATAAAAAAATTAAACTTTCTAAAATTCTTCCAGCTTTGTCTTTTACTATAATATATATAAATACACATATGGATATATACTTAGAACTTTATAAAATTCTTACAATATTTATAAAATTCTTTCACATATAGTGAAATTCCATTATATATGTACATATACAATAATACATGTATATATACAGAAAGAAGAAAACCTGTTACTACGTTGAGTTTGTCAAATATTTTTTATTAAAGCTACTTATAGGTAATAGGGATGTGGTCCGGGAGCCACCAATACTTTGGCAGGTTGCCACAACATACACAGATGAAGGGCCTACCCCCACGATGATTGTCAAGCTGGGAAGGGAAGCCTGGTGACCAGCACCTTAAGTCCACGACAGTGAGACTCACAGATAAGGGAAAGCCAGGTGTGGAGTTGAGAGGACGAGTGAAAACATGCCAGTGTTTATAAAGAAACTAAGAATGGAAATGAAGTGTTTAAAACGTAATGTAAGTGAGGTGTCTAAAAAGAAACCAAGAATTTATATGAAGTGCCCAAAAACATCTATCTAAGGGCCTACCCTCGCGATGATTGTCAAGCTCGCCGATCGAGCTGGGAAGGGACATTCTTAGTTTCTCTCTCAAGAAACTTCATCTACATTCTTAATTTCTCTCTTAAGAATGTAGATGAAGTTTCTCAAAAAAAGAAACTAAGAATGTAAATAAAGGAAACCTTTTCCTACATCAAGAAAGAAACTGAGAATGTAAATGACCCCCCCCCCCCCCCAAAAAAAAAATGTTTATCAAAGTGTTGAAATACAATCTATATGGAATATACGGTCTTTGAAAAATCTTGTTCTATGTTACGTTGGTTAAAAGCAATATCTAATTAACACTGATTACAAAATACGAGGATATATTATTTACCAACTTACATAATCTAAAGAATACGCTATTTGTGGGGGAGGTGTGTTGTATTAGATTAGAATGTAAGGTGTCACAGAAGCTAAACAAAACTATTTTGTCTTTTATTATATATACATTTAACTAGAGGAAACAAGAAAACCTTTTCCTACATCAAGGAAGGTAACACTAAAGAAACTAAGAATGTAGATGAAGTTTCTGAATAAAGAAACTAAGAGGTGTGTTGTACTAGATTAGAATGTAAGGTGTGACGGAAGCTTAACAAAACTAATGTTTAAACAGAAAATGTCTAAATAAAACTGATCAACATAAAATAAAGTTTTACTTTACCTCCGTAAAATTAGTAAAATCCAAGTTTTTAACGTTTTTTATTCACGTTGGAAAACATGAAGTTCTTCAGGCGACCATTTAATTTATTTTACTAAAGCACGCATGCGCCGAAAAAATTGGACATCAATGCGCATGCGCAAAGTATTTATGTAAAGTTATCGGCCTTTACAATCGTGAGTTCGATTCTCACACCGGGCTTTGCGTTGTGTTCTTGAGCAAGACACTTTATTTCACGTTGGAGAAGATCACTGTCGTGGGGCAACAACGAAAGATTTCTCTCTACCTACAAGAGGACAGGTGAGAAAGAAATAGAGAAGATAATAAAAATGTAGCTGTATATAGAGGTTTCTTAGTTGTGAGTATAGAGCTTTATATGTATGTCTTTTAAAAGAGAAGATAGTAAAACGTATTTTTGTGTTGAATACATTATTCAATAATGAGGTTTAGTGAGAGATTTTAGTTATATTTCTTAGAAAGTATATATATAGTGTTGAGATGGCTTAGAAAGTATGTATATAGTGTTGAGATGGTTTAGAAAGTATGTATATAATGTCGAGATGGTTTAGAAAGTGTGTGTATATAATGTCGAGATGGTTTAGAAAGTGTGTATGTAGTGTTGAGATGGTTTAGAAAGTGTGTGTATATAATGTCGAAAAGCCTTAGAGATGGTTTAGAAAGTATGTATATAGTGTTGAGATGGTTTAGAAAGTGTGTATATAGTGTCGAGATAGCTTAGAAAGTATGTTATTAAAAGTGTGTATATAATAAAATGTATGTGTATAGAGAGAAGGTTTAGTTTCTTAGATAGTATACATACCTCTTTACATGAAGAAATAAATATCCAGAGTGATTTTCCTTCAATCGAAAAGAAGAGTTCCATAAAGGGGAAGTAACTCTAAATAAAGGGAGATAATTCTAGTCAAATTAACACCAAAAATCGATTGTTTGCGAGGTCCGGGACGCAGGCCAATAAGTGGACAGCTGCATAAGCCAGGAAGACTTCGTAACGATTCGAACTCCAGACGCATAGAATGGTCACGCCATACATAAGTAGACGACGAAGTCGGAATGGCTACGCGCATCGCCGCTCGAAGCCACAATTCTACTGAGTAGAATTAGTATACTTATAGCTAAAAAAACATTTTTATAAATATAGAAACGGAACGAAAGCAAGATAACACGCCTCAATATATATATTGTGTGTTACCTAACTCTCATTCCGTTTCTATATATAAATTAATTTACAAACTACTAGTATTTAGTAGATATATGTTTAGTTGGCCATGGGACGTATACGCTATAAAACTGCTTCTTTGGCCAGTATATGATTCTTTCACCCTCTAAGCTTATACTGACCAGGGTTTAGCTGGTTGTACAGGATCCTACGAGAAGTATGTCCTTAAACTCTTCCTTTCGCACTTTAAGCAGGTACCGGCTATGGTTTAGCTGGCCGCAGAGGATCCTACCAAAGGATACACAATTGATGGACAACTATAAGTGCACTCCTAACAGCACACACATATATAAGCAAGATGACCCATGCAAGCGTGGGAGATACTATTGGACATTGACCAGGGTTTTAGATGGCCGTAGGAGAAGCTATGTGAAGTATATGCCCCCAAACTGCTTCTTTCGCTCAATAAGTTTATGGCGATCAGGGCTAAGTTAGCCGTAGGAGATTCTATGCGACATATACACCCTAAACAAAACTAACGTTTAAACAATTATTTCTGACATTATGGAGGGTGGGCTTTGCGTTGTGTTCTTGAGCAAGACACTTATTTTACGTTGCTGGCCCTAAAGCCGTTACTTTCACCTTCTAACATTGTATTGTAACCAACCAACGCACGAACAATTTTCTTATGAAAACCTGTATTCATTTCGTTTATATATATTTTTTTTCAATGAATAATCACCTAATTCCGTATAGACGACAGTCCAGTAACATTAATGACTTGCTTCTTTCACCCACTAAGCTTGTAGTAACTAGGGTTTTGTTGGCCGTAGGACATTCTATGGGACGTATACGCGATAAAACTGCTTGTTTGGCGCTATGAGATACAATGCGAAGTATATGCTTCTCTCGCCCTCTAAGCTTGTAGTAACTAGGGTTTTGTTGGCCGTAGGACATTCTATGGGAAATATACAATCTAAAACTGCTTCTTTCTAACCTGGCCGTTGAGGATCGCACGAGATGTTTACACCCTTAAACTGCTTCAATCACGACATTGACCAGGGTTTAGCTGACTGTAGAGGATCCTACGAGAAGTTTACACCCTCTAAACAGGCACTGATTATGGTTTAGCTGGCCGTTGAGGATTGCACGAGATGTTTAAGCCCTTAAAGTGTATATATATATATATATATATATATATATATATATATGTGTGTGTGTGTGTGTGTGTGTGTGTGTGTGTAAAAGGTAAACAGAAATAACGGTACAGTATATGGAAGGAATATATTAGGTTAACGCTTGATATAGCAGGAAGAGGGTCTTAACGTTTCGGACGCTAGTCCTTCATCAGAAGAAAGAATGAGAAATAAGATTGATTGAGGGGACGGGCGGGGGTGGAATGGAAAAAATGTCTTTAGATAAAAATAACAGGTCCATTCATGTTGACATCTCTTGCAAAACTATATATATATATATATATATATATTGGTAAAAGGAAAAGAAAATGCTGACAAATATATACACATATCATCATCGTTTAACGTCCATCTTCCACGCTAGCATGGGTTAGACGGTTTTGTTCCATTTGATGTTGAGACCATGTCTCCTTACTGACTGTGGTTACCCTCAATTGAACCCGGGATAAACTTATGTTTATATATATCATCATTATTGTGGATTGGCAGTATCGGTAGAGAGTCAGACGCCATGCTTTCCAGCATAGTTACGTCCCTTTACGATCTGAGTTCAAATCCCGCCGAGGTTAACTTTGCCTTTCATCCTTACGGGGTCGATAAAATAAAGTACCAGTAATTGCTGGCCTTGTGCCTAAAGTAGAAACAATTATTATTTTATATCCAATTTTCCCTGCTTGCAAGGGTGGGATGGGTCTTATTAAGCACGGTAATCTCTCCATTCATCACGGTCCTTTGTCACCTCCTCCGTGAACTTTTCAGCAATCTGTGGATATATATATATATATCATCATCACCACCGTTCTTCCACGGGTTGTCCTGTTGTGGGCAGTGTCCGGTCGGCTGACCTCGTCTAGCTCATACGGGAACTGATTCTGGTTTCATTTCTACAGCTGGATGCCCTTCCTAACACCAACCTCATTTACAGTGAGTGCTGGGTGCCTTTATTCCGTGGCACCTCTACAACCACTTTACAGTGTGGGCTGGGTGCTTTTTCGTCGTGGCACCTTCACGACCACCTTGCAGTGGATGACAATGTCACTGGACCGAGATCTTTGGCGCTACACAGTAATAGAGAAGACCCGCCTTACCTAAGTGCAAAGTGAAACCTACTACAGTCAGTAGGCACCTCTAACAAAATACACCCCCGTCCCACTACCCCCACACCACCCCTTTCAATGTAAAGTTATGTTGGTACCACAATATCCAGCCCGAAACAAATGAGATCGTGTAGGTGTCACGACAAAAAAAACACACAGTCCACGCTGTAATGTGGCCGTGTAGGCAACACGGTAAAAACCTCCCAGATCCACACTGTAAATGTGGTTGGTGTTAGGAAGGGCATCCAGCTGTAGAAAACCTGCCAGATAGTCCTATGCGAGCAAGACAACCACTCTTGCCTCAAGTGGGAAAACTCCTGTCCAAACCCATGCGAGCGTGGAACACGGACGTTAAACGAAGATGATGATGAGATGATGATGATGATGCAGAGAGAGGAAGCAAATAAATGAAAAGTACATAGGTAGCACAATACACAGATAAAAGAGGAAATAATGTGAAATACACTTCCAGTTGATTTGAAGAGCCAAAAATTTATTAAATTGAGGAAATATTTCACCACCAGTCGTAATAATAACAATAATAATAATACATGAACTGCTGAGAAATCAATATTTAAGACAATTACAATCATGTATATATATATATATATATATGTGTGTGTATATATGTATATAACCATATATATATGTGTATATATATCTGTATATATGTATGTGTGTGTGTGTATATATATACATATATATATAGGAACAAGTAAGACCCCGACGGCTGAGCTCAAGCTGTTTCGACGGCTAATTCTGTACAGAATTAGCCGTCGAAACGGCTTGAGCTCAGCCGTCGGGGTCTTACTTGTTCCTATTACCCACTCTACTACCCTAAGTATTGAGTACTTTGGTGCATTATGGTCCACCTGGTTTCTTACCACATTTCCTTTGTTACATATATATATATGTATGTATATATATATTTGTATATATGTATGTATATATATATTTGTATATATGTATGTGTGTGTGTATATATATACATGTGTATATTTATATATATATATATATATATATATATATATAAATATATATATATATGTATATATTTATATATTTATATATATATATATATAAATATATATATATATGTATATATTTATATATTTATATATATATATATATGTATATATTTACCCTTCCTCCGGAAATACTTCATATATATATTTATATATATAGGGGAACCTGTTCACAAACGCCTCTCATTTTTAACAAATTGGTTCACATATAATCTTTCCAAACATAAAACGTCTTGAATAACGAACTCACAAACCAGCAACAATGGTTGGCGACAAGCTGGCAGTATCGGTGGATAAGTGTCACTTGCTCTGTTGTTAGCTATGGTGATACCTGTCTTTCACATAGTCTCACTCTCTCTCTCTCTCTCTCTCATTGTATTTCTCATTTCAACATTCTGCATGTCTATAATAGTTTCAGGTGACGAACCGCCTTCAGGAATAGAATAAGTTCATGAACTGAAGTTCCACTGTATTATATATATATATATATATATATGTATATATACACACATATATCATCATCATCATCATCATTTCATTTTACGTCCACTTTTCCCTGCTTGCAAGGGTGGGACGGGAACTGATTCTGGCTTGATTTCTACAGCTGGATGCCCTTCCTAACACCAACCTCATTTACAATGAGTGCTGGGTGCTTTTTTGCCGTAGCACCTCCATGACCACTTTACAGTGGAATGATAGGGACCCAAGTCCCTATCATCTCATTTCTACAGCTGAGTAAACTGGAGCAATGTGAAATAAAGTGTCTTGCTCAAGGAAACAACACACCACCCGGTCTGAGAATTGAACTCACAACCTTTCGATTGCAAGGCCAATGCTCTAACCACTAAGCTATGTGCCTCCATATATATATATGTATATATATGTAGGAGGTGAGTTTTATTGTAGTACAATAAAGCAATGCAGATATCGGATAAGTAGCACTCTACAGTTTGTAGGACTGGAGTATAAATAATATATAAGATCAAAAGATGGTTAAAATACATGGAACTCTTTTAACCATCTTTTGATCTTATATATTATATGTATATATATATAGGTACATATATGTATATATACATTTATATATACATTTATATATATGCATTTATATATATATATATACACACATATAACATATATTTATATATCTACATACACACACATATATATTTATATATATATACACATAACAGACATTTATATATATATACATTTAACAATATTGGCAGAAAATAAAATCCAAAAATAATATCATATAAACAAAAACAAAACATATTCTTCTCTTTTTGTCTATTTGGCATCAACATTTTTGTTGTTGTGTATTAATTAACATTTAAATTAATGAGTTTTCTTCAATATTTGGACGTTTGGGTCAACAGTTGGGCTTTATTCAAGGTTGTATAGTGGTGGTGCTTAGCTCAGTCTTTTATTAGCACTGATAATAATTCCAAGAAATCTATTAGTGTTCTTCCTTATTTAACTCCACCCCTCCTGGGCCATATGATGTTTTGTGGTGTTTTTTTTTCTCGATTTAAATAGAAGAAAAATAAAAGTAAACTTTCTTTTTGTGGTACCTTTGTGATTTTGACAAGGTAGACTGTGCCAACCAACATAAATCATAGCTTAACTTATATGATTATAATTTATATCATTATGACCACATTGATATCATTATGACCACATTGATATTGTGATCACCCATTAAAGCATTATAACGAACTTGATATTGCAATTATATTGATATCGTTATAACTACAGTAATATTGTTATCACCATGATACCATTATTACAGTAATATTGTTATCACCATGATACCATTATTACAGTAATATTGTTATATTACTGTAATATTGCTATCACAATGATAACATTGTCACATTGATATTGTTATCACCATGATAGCATTGTCAGGTTGATAGCATTGTCACATTGATATTGCAATTACAATATTGATATCATTATAACTATATCACTATTGCCATAACCAATATTATATATTGATACTGTGATCACAATATTGATAGTATTATAACTATATTGATATTGTGATCACCATGACAGTGTTATAACTATGTTGATATTGCAGTTATAATATTGATAGTATTATAACAATATTGCTACAGCGATCATAATATTGATATCATTAAAACTACAGTAATGTTGTGATTACAATATTGATAGTATTATAATATCAATATTGCAATTACATTGTTGATTTCGATACAGTTATCACAATATCGTTATAACTATAGTAATATTGTTATCACCATGATATCATTATAACTATGTTGATATTGTGATCACCATGATAGCATTATAACTATATTGATACAGCAATCATAATACTGATATCATTATAACTACAGTAATATTGTGACCAACATAATAGAGTTATAACTGTGATAATATCCTGATGACCATAGTAATAGAGTTCTAACTGTGATATTTGGATGACCATAGTAATAGAGTTCTAACTGTGATATTTGGATGACCATAGTAATATTGTTATATTTTGCTGAAAAGTAAATACTTCATACCATTTCTTTAAACACATACACACAAACATATAGACACATACACACAAACATATAGACACATACACACAAACATATAGACACATACACACACACACATATAGACACATACACACATCCTCATTAATGCACAGAAATACACACATATATAGAACTCTCTGTCACATAGAACTTATGTACACACAGATCATCTCACTCACACATAGAACTTACATGCAAACACAAATGTACACAGAACCCTCTCTCTAACACACACATATAGACCTTACATGGACACACACACACACACATATACGACCACCCCACATACATATAAACCTACATACATGCACACACAGCCTCCTTCTCTCTCTCACACATATAGAATGTACATAGACACACACAAACCCTCTCATTACACACACACATATAGACATTACATACACACACACAACCCCTCACACACAACTACCCCTCCTCACACACAACACCCCCTCCCTCACACACAACCACCCCTCCTCACACACAACACCCCCTCCCTCACACACAACCACCCCTCCTCACACACAACACCCCCTCCCTCACACACAAAGACAGTATCTCCAATCTTCTCCCTACAAAATATCTTCAGTAGTTTCACTCCAATATAATTCATGTGTGTTATGTTGTGTCATAGTTGGTGGTGGCCACGATTGGAGAGGAGAGCTATGTTGTCATACACCAGAGGTTACCTACATTACTGTAAAGAGTGTCTATAGTAGGTGGTGGCCACAGTTGGAAGGGAGAGGGAGAGAGCTATGTTGTCATACACCAGAGGTTACCTACATTACTGTAAAGAGTGTCTATAGTAGGTGGTGGCCACAGTTGGAAGGGAGAGAGAGAGAGCTATGTTGTCATACACCAGAGGTTACCTACATTACTGTAAAGAATGTCTATAGTAGGTGGTGGCCACAGTTGGAAGGGAGAGAGAGAGAGAGAGCTATGTTGTCATACACCAGAAGTTACCTACATTACTGTAAAGAGTGTCTATAGTAGGTGGTGGCCACAGTTGGAAGGGAGAGAGAGAGAGAGAGCTATGTTGTCATACACCAGAGGTTACCTACATTACTGTAAAGAGTGTCTATAGTAGGTGGTGGCCACAGTTGGAAGGGAGAGAGCTATGTTGTCATACACCAGAGGTTACCTACATTACTGTAAAGAATGTCTATAGTAGGTGGTGGCCATAGTTGGAAGGGAGAGAGCTATGTTGTCATACACCAGAGGTTACCTACATTACTGTAAAGAATGTCTATAGTAGGTGGTGGCCACAGTTGGAAGGGAGAGAGAGAGAGCTATGTTGTCATACACCAGAGGTTACCTACATTACTGTAAAGAATGTCTATAGTAGGTGGTGGCCACAGTTGGAAGGGAGAGAGAGAGAGCTATGTTGTCATACACCAGAGGTTACCTACATTACTGTAAAGAATGTCTATAGTAGGTGGTGGCCACAGTTGGAAGGGAGAGAGAGAGAGCTATGTTGTCATACACCAGAGGTTACCTACATTACTGTAAAGAATGTCTATAGTAGGTGGTGGCCACAGTTGGAAGGGAGAGAGAGAGAGCTATGTTGTCATACACCAGAGGTTACCTACATTACTGTAAAGAGTGTCTATAGTAGGTGGTGGCCACAGTTGGAAGGGAGAGAGCTATGTTGTCATACACCAGAGGTTACCTACATTACTGTAAAGAATGTCTATAGTAGGTGGTGGCCACAGTTGGAAGGGAGAGAGCTATGTTGTCTGACGAAGATGTCACGATGGGTGGGTGGTGGGGGAGCAGAAGAAGAATGTTTTAGAAGATCAGTTTTTTGTCTTCTAAAGAATCCTTGATATTCAAATAATGGCATCTGTATACACACAGACAGACACATACATATATACACACAGACAGACACATACATATATACACACAGACAGACGCATACGTATATACACACACCATATATATATATATATATATATATATATATATATATATATATATATATACACCATATAGACACATACATCATATATATATATATATATATATATACACACACCATATAGACACATACATCATATATATATATATATACATCATATAATATATATACACACCATATAGACACATACATCATATATATATATATATATATATATATATATATACACACACCATATAGACACATACATCATATATATATATATATATATATATACACCATATAGACACATACATACATGCTGTACACAAATATATATACACTCCCATATAAACACTCCCATCTACATGTTCATACACACACACACAGATACGGACACAGACACGCAGAGACACACACACACACAGAGTCCAGGACACAGACACACACACAGAGTCACACACACAGAGTCCAGGACACAGACACACACACAAACAGACACACACACACACACAGAGTCCAGGACACAGACACACACACAAACAGACACACACACAGAGTCCAGGACACAGACACACACACAAACAGACACACACACAGAGCAGGACACACACACACACAAACAGACACACAGACACACACACACAGAAACCAGAACACAGACACACACCAATCAATATTTTATCACAAAACATATTCCAATATAATCCCAAGACCCTCTGTCGCCCACCTCCGCTGTCCCTTAGTCCTATCTCTCTCCACCCCTTCCCCTCTCCACACCAATGTAGTCCAGTTTAGTTCCTTAAAAAAAGAAGGAAAAAACGAAACAAAACTATAGAATTGTGACATTTAGAGCGACCCAAGATTAGTTCTTTCTTTCTTTTTTTTGTAAATTTTTCAGGTTTTTGTTTAATTTTTTTTTCGGTTTTTTGTTTTTTTGTGTTTGGATAGTTTTTAAGAACTTTGTAAAGAATTCACAGACAAGAACTTTGGTTTTCGAGTTCACTGACATTTAAGAGTTGGATGCCACAAGAGTTTAATTCCGTCCCTCCTTTAGGCGTCTCTTTCTGGTGGTGTTGGTGTTGTCTGAAATGCTTTTGTCTTTGTGATTGTGATTGTGTTTGTGTTTGCTGTTGTGGTTGTGGTTGTAGTTGTGGTTGTAGCTGCAATTGTTGTTGTTGTTGTGATGGTGCTTGTTGAGGAAGATATGATTGTTGTTCCTGTTCGTATAAACTACACTGTAACAGTTCATTCTGTTTTTGTTGTTGATACATATAAAATGGATTTAGTGGTAATAATGGTGGTTCTGCTTCCAGTTTTATTTGTTGTTGTTGCTGTTGTTGTTCTAATGTAGCTGTATGTGTTTGTTGTTGTTTGTCTTGTTGGTTGTCTTGGTTGTCGTTAAAGGGCTGCCTAGTTCTCTGTTGAAAGGGGCAATGTTCTGAGGTGCTCTGCTTTGGTGGGGGTTGCAACAAACGGTGATTGTAATTTTGTGGTTTTACTTCTATTATTCCAGACATTGTCTGAGCACTGTAATCTGGATTCACAGACAAATCTGTAAAGATAAAAACAAACACAAAAATAAATACCTTTTAACCTAGTATTTAAAATAACAACAACACATCTTTTTCATTTGTAATGTTTGTTGGTTTTATTACTGTGAAAATACAATAGTATATATAGAGTATTGTAAATGCTAAAGGGTTAAACACTGAAGTTCTAGAAAAATATTTAAGCAAGAAATGAAAGGAACCAATTGCTATATCAGACCAAGTAACCTTCCATTGTTGATATATATATATATAATAATAATGAAATTATTGCGTAAAGTGCTCAGGTGCACTACAACTCGTCAAAGGTGTATGTATAGTACATAGAATAATACACAAATGTCAGGGAAGTACACAAAAGCAGGATGAACCATCTCCTAGGGGTCACTATTCTTGGAGGCAATCATCAAGGAGAAAATACATTTGAACTCAGAATGTAGAAGTCCGTACCCGAGCTGAAACCCCGCAGTGTTCTATCAATAATACTGAGTGCCCTAGCATACTTTCACAAAGGTGTTTAGTACAGAAACGACGCACAACGCATATCCAGGGGAAGTAAATGTTGTTGAACAATGATTTAGTGGAGACAGGAGAAACAAGGGAGATGACTCTACATAACTCAGAGAATCTACAAAACTAACCAAGTATGGAATGTTTTCTAGGGAGAGAGAAAAAGATCTGGTAAATGAGCAGGGTTTTCTCGTTGAGAAACAGATTTAGCAATGTTATGTATCTGTGTGTTGTGTATGTATATGTGTGTATGTATATGTATGTATCTGTGTGTTGTGTATGTATATGTGTGTATGTATATGTATGTATCTGTGTGTTGTGTATGTATATGTATGTATCTGTGTGTTGTGTATGTATATGTGTGTTGTGTATGTATATGTATGTATCTGTGTGTTGTGTATGTATATGTGTGTTGTGTATGTATCTGTATGTGTATGTATGTATGTGTGTGTGTGTATATGTATAGAATACACTAGCTTTAATTCCTATCACAGCAGAATATATCAGATCTATGAGAGAGATAGAGAGACTGGGAGAGATAGAGAGACTGGGAGAGATAGAGAGACTGGGAGATTGGGAGAGATAGAGAGACTGGGAGAAATAGAGAGACTGGGAGAGATAGAGAGACTGGGAGAGATAGAGAGACTGGGAGAGATAGAGAGACTGAGAGAGATAGAGAGACTGGGAGAGATAGAGAGACTGAGAGATTGGGAGAGATAGAGAGACTGGGAGAGATAGAGAGACTGGGAGAGATAGAGAGACTGGGAGAGATAGAGAGACTGAGAGAGATAGAGAGACTGGGAGAGATAGAGAGACTGAGAGATTGGGAGAGATAGAGAGACTGGGAGAAATAGAGAGACTGGGAGAGATAGAGAGACTGGGAGAGATAGAGAGACTGGGAGAGATAGAGAGACTGGGAGAGATAGAGAGACTGGGAGAGATAGAGAGACGGAGTGAGATAGAGAGACTGAGTGAGATAGAGAGACTGAGTGAGATAGAGAGACGGAGTGAGATAGAGAGACGGAGTGAGATAGAGAGACTGAGTGAGATAGAGAGACTGGGAGAGATAGAGAGACTGGGAGAGATAGAGAGACGGAGTGAGATAGAGAGACTGAGTGAGATAGAGAGACTGGGAGAGATAGAGAGACTGGGAGAGATAGAGAGACGGAGTGAGATAGAGAGACTGAGTGAGATAGAGAGACTGGGAGAGATAGAGAGACTGGGAGAGATAGAGAGACTGGGAGAGATAGAGAGACGGAGTGAGATAGAGAGATAGAGAGACTGAGTGAGATAGAGAGACTGGGAGAGATAGAGAGACGGAGTGAGATAGAGAGACTGGGAGAGATAGAGAGACGGAGTGAGATAGAGAGATAGAGAGACTGAGTGAGATAGAGAGACTGGGAGAGATAGAGAGACTGAGAGAGATAGAGAGACGGAGTGAGATAGAGAGACTGAGAGAGATAGACGAAAAGAAACAGAGTGAGACAGAGAGGAGGAAAGATAGATATAGACAGAGAGAGAGAGATGACAATGGTGTTGGTATTTAAAAGCAAGATAGTTAAAATAGATTCAATGAAAACCATGTGTGGATATCCTGGATTTAGACAACAACAACACAATACACAAGCTTTAGTTCCTAATACAACAACAACAACACAATACACCAGCTTTAGTTCCTAACACAACAACAACAACACAATACACCAGCTTTAGTTCCTAACACAACAACAACAACACAATACACAAGCTTTAGTTCCTAACACAACAACAACAACACAATACACCAGCTTTAGTTCCTAACACAACAACAACAACACAATACACCAGCTTTAGTTCCTAACACAACAACAACAACAACATACCAGCCTTAGCTCCTAATACAACAACATACAATACTTTAGTTTCTAACACAACAACAACAACACAATACACCAGCCTTAGCTCCTAATACAACAACATACAATACTTTAGTTCCTAACACAACAACAACAACAACACAATACACCAGCCTTAGCTCCTAATACAACAACATACAATACTTTAGTTCCTAACACAACAACAACAACACAATACACCAGCCTTAGCTCCTAATACAACAACATACAATACTTTAGTTCCTAACACAACAACAACAACACACAATACACAAGCTTTAGTTCCTAACACAACAACAACAACCACAACACAATACACCAGCCTTAGTTCCTAATACAACAACAACAACAACATAGAATGCTCCATCTTTAATTCCTCCACCACAACCACAACAGTCATAACAACAACAACAAAGGATGCTCCAGTATTAAATAACACAACAATAACAACACAATACAATACACCAGCTTTAATTCCTAACACATCAACAACAACAAAAATGTATCTCCAACTTTTCCTAACATGTCAACAACACAATATTCCATATATATTTACAAATATCACAGATATATATATATAACAACCATAACAACATCAACATCAATAACACAGTAACACAAAATGCTCCAAATTTAATTCCTAACATAACATTAACAACAATACTCCATATATATTTACAAATATCAGGCATATATACATATATATATGTTTATATACATACATATGTATATATATATATACATACATACATCATCATCATAATCATTTTACGTCTGCTTTTCCCTGCTTGCTAGGGTTGGACATATATATAAATATATATACATACATATATATAAATATATATACATATATATGAATGTATATACATACATATATAAATAAATATATATACATAGATTTATATGAATATATATATATATATAAATATATACATACATACATATATACACATATATATATAAATATATATACATATATATGAATGCATATACATACATATATATAAATATATATACATACATATATATGAATATATATATATATATAAATATATACATACATACATATATACACATATATATATAAATATATATATATATATTTATAAGATATTTTCTATTTTATTTTACAACATTATAGAATCTTTTTCAATGTCTTCCTGTATTGAAATGAATTCAAAACATTATATGTATGTATGTGTGTGTGTGTTCGTATATATGTATACTGTGTGTATACACACACACACACACACATATATATGTATATGTAGATACACACATATATAGTTGTACACACTCATTCATATACACACATCTATAAATGTGTGTGCAAGTATTGTTATATATGTGTGTGTGTGTGTTATATTCGTTTCCTATCTGGATTTTTTTTTGTATTTCTGAATAGAAGCACACACATATATATATATATACAGACACATATATATATATACACACACATATATATATATATATACAGACACACATATATATATATATATATATATATACAGACACACACAC
>OZ024760.1:19671115-19681115 GCA_964016885.1 Eledone cirrhosa
TGACAACGATGATGATGGCTAAGAAAACATTGATGACGACGGTGATGATGGCTAAGAAAACATTGATGACAACGGTGATGATGGCTAAGAAAATATTGATGACAACGGTGATGATGGCTAAGAAAATATTGATGACAACGGTGATGATGGCTAAGAAAACATTGATGACAACGGTGATGATGGCTAAGAAAACATTGATGACAACGGTGATGATGGCTAAGAAAACATTGATGATGACGATGATGATGGCTAAGAAAACATTGATGACGACGATGATGATGGCTAAGAAAACATTGATGACGACGGTGATGATGGCTAAGAAAACATTGATGGCAACGGTGATGATGGCTAAGAAAACATTGATGATGACGATGATGATGGCTAAGAAAACATTGATGACAACGATGATGATGGCTAAGAAAACATTGATGACGACGGTGATGATGGCTAAGAAAACATTGATGACAACGGTGATGATGGCTAAGAAAACATTGATGACAACGGTGATGATGGCTAAGAAAATATTGATGACAACGGTGATGATGGCTAAGAAAACATTGATGATGACGATGATGATGGCTAAGAAAACATTGATGACAACGATGATGATGGCTAAGAAAACATTGATGACAACGATGATGATGGCTAAGAAAACATTGATGACAACGGTGATGATGGCTAAGAAAATATTGATGACAACGGTGATGATGGCTAAGAAAACATTGATGATGACGATGATGATGGCTAAGAAATCATTGATGACGACGACAGTGACTAAAAAGAAGCTGTCGTCTAAGACAAGGTCATATAAAATAAAAGAGAGGAAAAAAAAATAAATTGTCGTCCAGTATTGATCTGGTGCCATTATCTGTTGCTAATGGTTCAGAAAATATAGGATGTATATATATACACACACACATATATATATATATATATATGAAATTAGTAGGTAGGCCCATATGTATGTATATATATTCCCAGTACAACCTGTCCCATGGTTGGGTCGTTGGCGACTAAACTGGCAACCCCACCAAGGTTTCTTGGTGAGGAGGGTGACTTTGGACAGCCTGCAGAACTAAAAACAAAACCTGTCAAAGGGCAAAGGAGCTCTTAAGAGTCAATGGCCATCCAAAATCACCGGGAGAGATGACCCCTTAGCCTTTGTCAAGGCAGAATTCTAGGAGAAGGAAAACTCTGATATAACACCTGCAACCCTGATGGTATCCAATGATGTTGACTTGTTCTTCTTTTTGGTAAATATCATCTTGGTTAAGAGAGTGGGACTGGCTTTGTGCAGTGCCTTTGCTCACTATAAAAGCTTCACGGCACAGGCATTGCTTTATATCTGGAGATCTCTCTGCACTTGTCCTCACATGGTACCATGGGCCCAGCACTATGTGTCAATAATTGTCACCAGTGTAGTGTTTGTACCAGAGTTTTCAAGTCGCTGGCTAGACTAAAAAGTCACTCGTTCAGCGCATCGGTAGGGGTTCTCCTACATGGATATAAAGTAGTGGCCGTACTCGAAAACGAGTTGGCAGCCACCATGTATATATATATGTATGTGTATATATATATGTATGTATGATATGTATATATATACATATATATAACAATCACAGTGGAAAGAAGACTAGTTTCTTAGATACAACTGACATATATTTAGAGGTTATAGACCTTCTAGAAACAACAACAGCAACAACTGAACAACGACATTAGCAACCACAACAAAGATAATGATGACAACAACAACAACAACATCATCATAGACATCAACAACAGTAACAACAAGATCATTATCAACAGTAATATGGACATCAATGAGAGTATCATTAGAAAGACATTATAAAGTTGTACTTAGTATAAAACCCCGGATGTGACCAGGTAAGGGCAGGGGTTTATGTCAACCCCCCTCCACTGCTATTTCAGTATCAATAAACAAATCAAAGACAGTCTGATAGTCTAAAATGATTCATTATCAATGAATGGAAGACATGCAAAGAAAGATCTATAAGTGGAGGAGGGAAAAAAATCAGGACATTAAACATTAGCTATAGTCTTAGTTTGTGGAGGTGTGTGGCCTAGTGGTTAGGGTGTTGGGCTTAGGTTTGTAATGTCGTGGGTTTGATTCCTGGACTGGGTGGTAAAGGTGTTGGACGTATGATCATAATGTCGTGGGTTTGATTCCTGGACTGGGTGGTAAAGGTGTTGGACGTATGATCATAATGTCGTGGGTTTGATTCCTGGACTGGGTGGTAAAGGTGTTGGACGTATGATCATAATGTCGTGGGTTTGATTCCTGGACTGGGTGGTAAAGGTGTTGGACGTATGATCATAATGTCGTGGGTTTGATTCCTGGACCAGGTGGTAAAGGTGTTGGACGTATGATCATAATGTCGTGGGTTTGATTCCTGGACTGGGTGGTAAAGGTGTTGGACGTATGATCATAATGTCGTGGGTTTGATTCCTGGACTGGGTGGTAAAGGTGTTGGACGTATGATCATAATGTCGTGGGTTTGATTCCTGGACCAGGTGGTAAAGGTGTTGGACGTATGATCATAATGTCGTGGGTTTGATTCCTGGACTGGGTGGTAAAGGTGTTGGACGTATGATCATAATGTCGTGGGTTTGATTCCTGGACTGGGTGGTAAAGGTGTTGGACGTATGATCATAATGTCGTGGGTTTGATTCCTGGACTGGGTGGTAAAGGTGTTGGACGTATGATCATAATGTCGTGGGTTTGATTCCTGGACTGGGTGGTAAAGGTGTTGGACGTATGATCATAATGTCGTGGGTTTGATTCCTGGACCAGGTGGTAAAGGTGTTGGACGTATGATCATAATGTCGTGGGTTTGATTCCTGGACTGGGTGGTAAAGGTGTTGGACGTATGATCATAATGTCGTGGGTTTGATTCCTGGACTGGGTGGTAAAGGTGTTGGACGTATGATCATAATGTCGTGGGTTTGATTCCTGGACTGGGTGGTAAAGGTGTTGGACGTATGATCATAATGTCGTGGGTTTGATTCCTGGACTGGGTGGTAAAGGTGTTGGACGTATGATCATAATGTCGTGGGTTTGATTCCTGGACTGGGTGGTAAAGGTGTTGGACGTATGATCATAATGTCGTGGGTTTGATTCCTGGACTGGGTGGTAAAGGTGTTGGACGTATGATCATAATGTCGTGGGTTTGATTCCTGGACTGGGTGGTAAAGGTGTTGGACGTATGATCATAATGTCGTGGGTTTGATTCCTGGACTGGGTGGTAAAGGTGTTGGACGTATGATCATAATGTCGTGGGTTTGATTCCTGGACCAGGTGGTAAAGGTGTTGGACGTATGATCATAATGTCGTGGGTTTGATTCCTGGACTGGGTGGTAAAGGTGTTGGACGTATGATCATAATGTCGTGGGTTTGATTCCTGGACTGGGTGGTAAAGGTGTTGGACGTATGATCATAATGTCGTGGGTTTGATTCCTGGACTGGGTGGTAAAGGTGTTGGACGTATGATCATAATGTCGTGGGTTTGATTCCTGGACCAGGTGGTAAAGGTGTTGGACGTATGATCATAATGTCGTGGGTTTGATTCCTGGACTGGGTGGTAAAGGTGTTGGACGTATGATCATAATGTCGTGGGTTTGATTCCTGGACTGGGTGGTAAAGGTGTTGGACGTATGATCATAATGTCGTGGGTTTGATTCCTGGACTGGGTGGTAAAGGTGTTGGACGTATGATCATAATGTCGTGGGTTTGATTCCTGGACTGGGTGGTAAAGGTGTTGGACGTATGATCATAATGTCGTGGGTTTGATTCCTGGACTGGGTGGTAAAGGTGTTGGACGTATGATCATAATGTCGTGGGTTTGATTCCTGGACTGGGTGGTAAAGGTGTTGGACGTATGATCATAATGTCGTGGGTTTGATTCCTGGACTGGGTGGTAAAGGTGTTGGACGTATGATCATAATGTCGTGGGTTTGATTCCTGGACTGGGTGGTAAAGGTGTTGGACGTATGATCATAATGTCGTGGGTTTGATTCCTGGACCAGGTGCTGGACTGTGTTGTGTTCTTGAGCAAAACACTTCATTTCACGTTGCTCAAGTATACTCAGATGAAAATGAGTACCAGTAATAGCTGGGGGTTTAACCCTGCAATGGACTGGTGTCCTATCCAGGGGGGATCAGGTCTCAGTTGCTTCACACCACAGAAACCAGGACGAGCACCAGCCGCCGGTGGTGGTGGTGTTGTGATGGTGGTGACATTGTGCTGGTCATGGTTCTGTTGTTGTTGTAGTAGTGGTGTTGGTTCCATTGTGTTGGTATGATGGGGGCGGGGTGATAACTGTCTTTTCTATGTTTAACAACAACAAACTACAACAACAACAAATGACATTTCATTTGTCAAGATGGAAGCTGTGTAGTCCAACTGTCAGATTGTCCATCAAAGAAGTACTTAAGGAGACATCCATCAAAGCCACCACCACCTCCCCAGTCTACCCTACCACCACCACCGCAAACACCACCCTCACCACCCACCCTACCCTTCCTACCACCACCACCACCTTCATACTGCTAAAGTTCCAGTCACTATATATGAATCCCAAGAAATGTCTTAAAACACCAACAACTGAATGAAAGAAAAAAAAACAATTAAATCCTCCACAATTAACTAGAGTTGAATATCTACTGTAAACAGTAATATATATATGGGGGAGGGTAGTATTGGACATTAGAGTACCATTACAATTGATAAGGCATTGCTCATTACTATATAAGACCAGAAACAGTTGAATATCTACTGTAAACAGTAATATATATATATATGGTGGGGGGTAGTATTGGACATTAGAGTACCATTACAATTGATAAGGCATTGCTCATTACTATATAAGACCAGAAACAGTTGAATATCTACTGTAAACAGTAATATATATATATGGTGGGGGGTAGTATTGGACATTAGAGTACCATTACAATTGATAAGGCATTGCTCATTACTATATAAGACCAGAAACAGTTGAATATCTACTGTAAACAGTAATATATATAACAACTAAGAAGGCCCCCAGCAACCACGCAACATCTATTTTGAGATGCGTGTTGTGTTCCTGAGTAAAACACTTCATTTCATATTGCTCCAGTATAGTCAGCTGTAAATCAGTACCAGCAATAGCTGGGGGTTTAACCCTGCAATGGACTGGTGTCCTGTCTAGGGGGGAGTCTTGTACTCTCAGTCACTTCATGCCATGCAACTGGGATAAGTAGTAGCTTAACAAGCCTTTAGATTCTAGACTTAAATACAGTCTGAATTATATATAAAATAGTCATGGTAAAATATTTTTGTTTGAACATCTCCAGCTCGGAGATGTATGACTTGGCTCTAAACAACAATAGCTCATTAATTTTAAATATTTCCAGTTGAAAATAAATGTTTTTTTTACAAAAACAGTTTTTCACTTGTAAACAACAATATTTTGTTTTACATTTGTTTCAAATTGTTTCTAAAATGAACAGATATACTTTTTGTATTTTTGATATTTTGCCAATAAATCTACATTACGATTCTTTAAGCAGTTTTGTGTATTCTTTCACTTTTAATAAAATATCAAAAGTTTCTACAAAATACAGACATGGTAAAATAAACCAAAACATTTTTTTTCTTATGAGACTTTGAATAGTCTTCAAGACGATGCCACAGTGAAATTATGGTAAGTTATTGACACCAAGAGCATGAAACAACCAACCTTAATAATACTTCTTGTGTGTGTATATAAGCTTCAAGCACAGGCATTGCTTGATATCTGACATTTATTGTGATGCATGGTATTGCTGGCGGCCATATGCAAGTCCCGAGCTGGACTATAAAACCCCATCAGTGATGCTCATGCTTAAGTATCAAGCAATGGCATTACACGAAATCGAATTGCAGCCATCATATATATATATATATATATATATATATATATATATATATATATATATATATATATATATATATGTATATATATATATATATATAGTAATAATAATAATAAATTTGAAGACTAAAATCCAAAGAGGGCTCGATAAGGATAAATATATATCAAATATATAAGAACCGTAGAGCAAATAAATATTTATATATATATATATATATATATGACAAACAAAGAAAGTGTGGTAAGATACCAGGTGGACCATAACGCACCAGAGTACTTGAAACTTAGGGTTAAGGCTGTAGACTGTCAAAATGGCTGGAGCTCAGCCGTCGGAGTCCTGACGCTTTTCCTATATATTATATATATATATATATATATATATATATATATATATATATATATATTTTACTGTGGTCTACCCTTCGTGGTAGGGTAAGGATTCTAACTTCATTGTTTCCGAAGAAGACGGTCTGATCGAACCTATATATGAGGTCTGATAGTATACAGTTATATAACTGCTATAGATCAGACAATATGTCAATATGATCAACCCTCTGAAACGATTGTAAAACAATGACATGAATAGGTAAAATAACTTGACTTTGTTATTATTTTCATTGATAAATTAATATCTAATATATATATATATAGGAACGAGTAGGACCCCGACGGCTGAGCTCAAGCCGTTTCGACGGCTAATTCAGTCCAGAATTAGCCGTCGAAACGGCTTGAGCTCAGCCGTCGGGGTCCTACTCGTTCCTATTACCCACTCTACTACCCTAAGTATTGAGTACTTTGGTGCGTTATGGTCCACCTGGTTCCTTACCACATTTCCTCCGTTTTATATATATATATGGAGGCACATGGCTTAGCGGTTAGAGCATTGGCCTTGCAATCGAAAGGTTGTGAGTTCAATTCTCAGACTGGGTGATGTGTTGTTTCCTTGAGCAAGACACTTTATTTCACATTGCTCCAGTTTACTCAGCTGTAGAAATGAGATGATAGGGACTGGTGTCCATATCATTCCACTACAAAGTGGTCGTGGAGGTGCCACGGCAAAAAAAAGCACCCAGCACTCACTGTAAATGAGGTTGGTGTTAGGAAGGGCATCCAGCTGTAGAAATTAAGCCAGCATCAATTCCCGTCCCACCCTTGCAAGCAGGCAAAAGCGGACGTAAAATGAAATGATGATGATGAAATGATATATAGTAGTTAACATTCAAGGGTTGTCCCAAAAGTAAGGGTACTCATGTTTTATTCAAATGTATATTAGTAACACTGATCAGTGAAACATAAACTACATTTTTTTCAAAATTGTTTTATTTTCTGCGTTGCATTAATTCATTTGAATGTTTGCACACATTTTCTTCTGTTAATAAAAGTAGCTTTGAGAATCTCTGCATTGTATTGTGATAAGGTAAGGAGGAATATTTGAAATATTAAAGAAAATTAATAATTTGAACATGTATAACGCAGAACATAAATTTATCAAAATGCAAATTTCCTTGTTTGTATAATTGTTTATATATCTGGTAACCCCTTTATATATCGCATACCAATACTAGTCTCTTCTTATTATTATTCCTGCCGAGGTTAACTTTACCTTTCATCCTTAAGGGGTCGATAAAATAAAGTACCAGTAAAACACTGGAATAATTGCTGGCCGTTTGCCAAAAGTAGAAGTAATTATTATTCTTGGCGCCCACTTATTTCTGAGAGGGTGGGGGGGGGGGGATAGAGTCCTTAAACACTCCTTCCAGCGGGTCCTGTCAGAAATAACCATCTCCAACTAATCCGACTGGATCCCCAATCAAGACCAGCCAAGCTCATGGATGTTATCCAACCATCTTGTTCAGGTTCTACCCCTGGGTCTCCTGTTGGTTGGTTTTGCCCAGCTAAATGATTCTTTCCTGAGACATTCTAACCACATGTCCATAGTATTTAGTATCAGAGCTGTGATCTCTCAACTCAGAGAAGTAGCAGCTCTACCTGGAGTGACTCTCTGATCTCTGAGCTACAAATCTGTCCAGTGATTCTTTCCTCAGACATTCTAACCACATGTCCACAGTATCAGAGCTGTGATCTCTCAACTCAGAGAAGTAGCAGCTCTACCTGGAGTGACTCTCTGATCTCTGAGCTACAAATCTGTACAGTGATACTTTCCTCAGACATTCTAACCACATGTTCATAGTTTCAGAGCTATGATCTCTCAATTCAGAGAAGTAGCAGCTCTACCTGGAGTGACTTTCTGATCTCTGAGCTACAAATCTGTCCAGTGATTCTTTCCTCAGACATTCTAACCACATGTCCTCAGTATCAGAGCTATGATCTCTCAATTCAGAGAAGTAGCAGCTCTACCTGGAGTGACTCTTTGATCTCCAAGCTGCGCACTCTATAAAGTAACATTACTCCAAAGACTCTTCGGTTCCAATCCTGAGCTCTAAAAATTAGATATCTTCAATGTCACTGCCCTCATTATTGGTGGCATTTGGTACACTAGTATAAAATAAGAATAATCTTCACCGAAATTTGTCAAATTTTGATAATATAATCCTCTTAGCCTTTGTTTCTAACTTTTTTAAAAACTATTTTTAAAACTGATCACTGATCACTTATTGATCTGCAATTAGAACAAATTATGTTTTCTTGATTTCCAATTCTTCTTCAATGATCACAGAGAAACGCCGTCAGAATATAATAGAATTCTACTATACATTCTCTCAGATATTTTAGATTACAGCAAGAAACAAGATTTTGTGGTTTGTTTGGTTTTTTATGAGTCAAGAAATTTTAAGGAAGAATAAACATTTGAATATGATATTGTTTTGATGGAATCTAGAAGAGGTGGGGGAGGAGGGGGCGGGTATGGCTTGTGTGTTGGGGTGTGTAGGGGTGTTGGGTGTGTGTTGGGGTGTGTATAAGAAGAGGTGGAGAGAGATGGAGGAGGAATACAGCTTGAGTCTGTATAGGTTGTGTGTGTAGGAGTGTGTGTGTGAGTGTCTCGGAGTGTGTGTGTTTGTGTAGGGGTGTAGGTGTGTGTTTGTGTAGGGGTGTAGGTGTGTGTGTGTGTGTGTATGAGAAGAGGTAAACTAAACAAAGAAGGAAGGATGAATACATCATCTGTATGTCTATATATGTGTGTCTGTATGTGTGAGTGTATATATATGTGTGAGTATGTGAATGGGTGTTTGCTAATATGTTGAGATAACAGATTGTTTTAGATGTCAGCTTCAATGGTTAAAGATGGCGCAGCTGGTGTGCCTAGCCAACGTGTGTGTAGAGTTATGTCAGGTCCTCAGTGTGTGTGCCTGTGTCTCTATGTGTGTATGTGTGTATGTGTGTGTTGTGAGAAATACCAATGAGAGAGAAACATTGATATATATATATATATATATATATATATATATATATATATATATATATATATATATATATATATATAAAAGAGAGATAAACAGATGAAATCATAAGGGACCAGGTTCGCTAAGGTGAAAAAAATACTAACTATGGACAATAGGGGTTACCAGACTCAATTTAAGAATACATCAAGAAAATAAATACAAACCGGAATTGTGGTAACTACCGATCACCCATACAACGTTTGGTCCCTTAAGATTTAAACACATATATGTATATGTCTGTGTTTATCTCTCTTTTATATTCAATTATATTATACAGCTCGGAAAAATCTCTTTCCTAGAGCTATTTTATTGTAAGAGACTATCTTGAGTTTCTAACTCAATATATATCTTTGATATATATTTATATATTCATTCATTCATTTCATTTTACGTCCGCTTTTTCCCTGCTTGC
The DNA here is from genome assembly GCA_964016885.1 of Eledone cirrhosa. NCBI lineage: Eukaryota > Metazoa > Mollusca > Cephalopoda > Octopoda > Eledonidae > Eledone > Eledone cirrhosa. The sequence continues at coordinate 19,680,842 of OZ024760.1, forward strand.
AAGGGTAGGATGGGAACTGATGCTGGCTTGATTTCTACAGCTGGATGCCCTTCCTAACACCAACCTCATTTACAGTGAGTGCTGGGTGCTTTTTTGCCGTGGCACCTCCACGACCACTTTGCAGTGGAATGATATGGACCCCAGTCCCTATCATCTCATTTCTACTATATATATATATATATAGTAAAATAACGGAGTAAAGGACTCGCGTATACTCCTGTCCTGTGTTTTTCTTCTCTATATTGTATATATATATATATGTTTAGAACTCAGA
>OZ024760.1:19686115-19688615 GCA_964016885.1 Eledone cirrhosa
TACATATTTATTATGTTTCACAGTTCTGTAATCAGTAGATTTCATATAAACATAGTTGTATACATACACACACAAACACATATATATATATGTGTGTGTGTGTGTGTATATATATTTGTTTGTGTGTATGTTTGTGTGTGTGTGTGCGCATGTGTCTATATATATTTATGAACGCACATATATATATACATATAGATATATAAATATATATGGAGGCACATGGCTTAGTGGTTAGTGGTTAGAGCATTGGCCTTGCAATCGAAAGGTTGTGAGTTCAATTCTCAGACTGGGTGTTGTGTTGTTTCCTTGAGCAAGACACTTTATTTCACATTGCTCCAGTTTACTCAGCTGTAGAAATGAGATGATAGGACTGGGGTCCATATCATTCCACTGCAAAGTGGCCATGGAGGTGCCATGTCAAAAAAGCACCCAGCACTCACTGTAAATGAGGTTGGTGTTAGGAAGGGCATCCAGCTGTAGAAATCAAGCCAGAATCAGTTCCCGTCCCACCCTTGCAAGCAGGGAAAAAGCGGATGTAAAATGAAATGATGATGATGATATATAGACACACACGTGTGTATGTATGTGTATATATATATATATATATATATATGTGCACATGTGTCTATAAATATATATATATATAAAGAAAAAAAGATGAAACCGAAAATGCAACTGGAGTCTTATTTTTTTTAAAATATATGTATTTATTTGGTTCCTTTACCGGTTTCGCAGTTCTTCTGCTTTTCAAAAGTAGAGTTGAGATGGAGGGTCTGTAGTTTTTCTCACTTCTCACATCTGTGAAAAAAACTACAGACCCTCCATTTCAACTATATATATATATATATACACGCCAGTGTGTATATATATATATATATATATACACACACATATATAAAGCTAAATGATAATTCAATAATAGAATAATAGTTGTTTGTTTTCATTCAGTACATTAACTCTTTTCAATCAATCAAAATCTCAGTCATGTGACCAATATTGATCTCAACATCAATGTCTTGACTAGGATAATAATTATGTAACACCACACGGGATGTAGCACCACACGGGATGTAGCACCACATGGGATGTAATGGCACATGGGGGTATAATACCACATGGGATGTAACACCACATGGGATAATAATAATAATGAAATTATTGTGTACAGTGCTCAGGTGCACTACAACTCATCAAAGGTGCATGTATCGAACATAGAATAATGTTCAAATGTCAGGAAAATGAACAGTGTATGAGTCATGAAATACATGTGTGTGTGGGTGTAACATCACATGGGATGTAGCACAACACTCCACTGTAATGATAAGAATTCTTTTTATTAATGGTACAAGGCCAACAATTTGAGGGAAGGGGAAATGTCAATTATGTCAATCTTTAGTACTTATATATATATATATATATATATAGTAACAATAATAAATGTGAAGACTAAAATCCAAAGAGGGCTCAATAAGGATAAATATATATCAAATATATAAGAACCATAGAGCAAATATTTTAATCTGTTATTTTAATAAAAATATATATATATCTAATAAATAAATACATTATCAGAGAAAGCTTTTTAGCGATACTCCGGCCAAATTCCAACTCACTCAACAAACATTAGGAAATCAGTGAGTATATTCCTAATTATGCGTTCGGGGTGCTAACTATATGTATTGTGTGGAAAATTGGCTGTATTATTTCATATGAGACATATCGAATATATCTCTTCCCAGACGGACGTCTCGTTTCATTATAGGATTCCTACAGTTTGGGTGAAATTATATCAATTTATGTAGGAGCTTGTATACGATCAACAGATATATATTCAAGTAGGCTCCTATAATATATATCTAATATATATTTGTGAAATGGGTGGTGGTTGAAATTCAGATTTGCATGGTTAAATGGTAGCAGACGTGGTCGGACGGACATGAAAATTTACACACCTATGTAAAAAGTGCAAAGGAAGCAAATAGATCTCTAACTTGAAAAATGTGGTCCCTACGGCCCCCAAACGGTCTATTTACTATCGCGTTCGGTGAGTTATTTCCCCCTGTTCTAATACTTGGATGAGTTATTTACAATTTCATACAAATTTTTAAACTCATCAACGTTCTTTCGCTGTTAACATACAATACCAATAATTTGAAAAATATTATTGAAAGTTTATTATAAAGAAGCAGTTTCAGGAAAAAAAATAGAAATATGCACTTGGGGCTGGACGGCGTACAATGAGGAGTGGAGCGATGTTAAAAGCATTGTTTATTAACAGCGAAATAGCAATATCGATGATATGCAAGTTTGAAAATGCAGATTGGGTTAGTTATTTCCCCCTCTTCTAATAAACATCTAATATATAGAGGCCCCTCTTGCTGACCAGGGCAATCAAAGTGTAAACTATCATACAAACCTTCATAATATGCATTTTTAAACTTGCATATCATCGACATTGCTATTTCGCTGTTAATAAACTATCATCCTTCTACATTTAACG
>OZ024760.1:19693615-19703615 GCA_964016885.1 Eledone cirrhosa
TATATATATATATATATATATATATATATATATATATAAGTATTGAAATTTCCGTTGAAAACAGAAAAGGTCATAGAAGTGAAGAGTGCTCTATGTAAGTATCAGAGCAAAATTTAATGTATAAAAATCAATACAATATAGTTACCTCATTACCAGAGGTTTCCCGAATGAGGTGATTTTTATACATTATATATATATATATATATATATATATATATATATATATATATATATATATGAGAAAAATGGAGCGCTGCATGGTTGCACATGGGTTACATATGAATAAAATTAGTCCTTCATCAGTGATCTTCCAACTTTCATTGGTATTTCATCGCTTTAAAAATCATATACCTCTGGTTGGTGCGAGCAACAACAAATAAAGTTATTGGGACAAGTGAAATAGGGTGAAACAAGCGAGACATGTAAACAAACAAAGATGGTTTGGCAACGGAAAGATAAGAGACAAGTACATGAAATCTGTAAGCTTGGTGAATTCATGGGCGAGAGATACAGACCATCCGACAATACAAATACTTTTATGTTGGTATTTGAGTTTTATCATATATATGAATTTATATTAACTTGTATTACACGGCTCAGAAATACTTCTTTCTTTGAGCTATTTCATTGTAAAGGACTGCTTGAGTTTAGAACTCATTATTCTTAGTATATATATATATATATATATATATCACTTTCTCTCTCTCTATATATATATATATTTTTTTTTTTTTCTTTCTCTCTCTCCGTCTTTTTTCTTTTTTTCTTTCTCTCCGTCTTTTTCTAATTGTGCTTAACACTATGACTTATTAAAATAATATAAACAAATCACTATCCAGACAGCCTCCAAAAGTAATGGTTGCATTTTAAAAGGGTACGTCAAAGCTATTTGTAAAACTGTTATATATTGTATTTTGTCTGATGAAGGCATACCATAATTTAATGTGGTATCCCTGAAATATGTATAATGAAATAAATATGGTTTTATAAATATAGTTTCCATTTATTAATATCGTATATATATATATATATATATATATATATATATATATAACGAAGGAATTGTGGTAAGGAACCAGATGGACCATAATGCACCAGAGTACTCAATACTTAGGGTAGTAGAGTGGGTAATAGGAAAAGGTATGAACCCGACGGCAGAGCTCAAGCCGTTTCGACGGCTATTTCTGGACCAGAAATAGCCGTCGAAACGGCTTGAGCTCTGCCGTCGGGTCATACCTTTTCCTAAATATATATATATATATATATATATATATAGTGAAAAATTGAACGGGAACAAAACAGAGAGGCAGTACAAACAAAGGTTTATTAATTTCACGCTCTTGAGAGTGGGGTGGTGGTCACTGTCTCTCTCTCTCTATCTGATATATATATAATCACTCTCTCTCTCCCTCCCCCCGCCCCTCTCCTGTCTGCTGTATTTACATGCTCCATGTATTATAACACATGAGAGAAAAATTAAATTATCTTCTTTTTCTTCTTTTTCTTCTTTTTCTTCTTTTTTTAACCGTTTCCACAGAATTCAAGAAACTTTGTTTCCTTCCAGGCTGACAACATTTCCATAGAAATAAAATATTGGTTATTGAAGTAGAGAGGCTGTATAAGTGAGACTAGTCAAAGACAACAGTACATATATGTAGACATCATCAGTGTCATCATTACTATAACTATCATCATCATCATCACCATCATCACCACCACCATCACTATTTACAGCACAAACCACTGGTACCACCTTCATCATAGCCATAGCCATCATCATCATCATCATCACCACCATCACCATCATCATCACAATCACCATCATCACAATCACCATCATCATCATCACCACCACCATCACCATCATCATCACAATCACCATCATCATCATCACAATCACCATCATCACAATCACCATCATCACAATCACCATCATCATCATCACCACCACCATCACCATCATCATCACAATCACCATCATCATCACAATCACCACCATCATCACAATCACCATCATCACAATCACCATCATCATCATCATCACCACCATCACCACCATCAAAATCACCATCATCATCACAATCACCACCATCACCACCATCATCATCATCATCACCACCACCACCACCATCACCACCATCAAAATCACCATCATCATCACAATCACCACCATCACCACCATCATCATCATCATCACAATCACCATCATCACCACCACCATCATCATCACCGTCATCATCACAATCACCATCATCACAATCATCACCATCACCATCACCATCACCATCACCATCACCATCATCATCACCACCACCACCACCACCATCACAATCATCACAATCACCACCATCATCACCACCACCACCACCATCATCACAATCATCACAATCACCATCACCATCATCACAATCACCACCACCACCGTCATCATCACAATCACCATCATCATCACAATCACCACCACCACCATATGACACTTATTCTCTAGTCTTGCATGAGTTAGGTTGTCGTGTGCATTGGGTACTTTTTCATGGGACCAGTACTACCACCTTACAAGGTGCATTGGGTACTTTTTCATGGGACCAGTACTACCACCTTACAAGGTGCATTGGGTACTTTTTCATGGGATCAGTACTACCACCTTACAAGGTGCACTGGGTACTTTTTCATGGCACCAGTACTACCACCTTACAAGGTGCACTGGGTACTTTTTCATGGCACCAGTACTACCACCTTACAAGGTGCACTGGGTACTTTTTCATGGCACCAGTACTACCACCTTACAAGGTGCACTGGGTACTTTTTCATGGCACCAGTACTACCACCTTACAAGGTGCACTGGGTACTTTTTCATGGCACCAGTACTACCACCTTACAAGGTGCATTGGGTACTTTTTCATGGCACCAGTACTACCACCTTACAAGGTGCACTGGGTACTTTTTCATGGCACCAGTACTACCACCTTACAAGGTGCACTGGGTACTTTTTCATGGCACCAGTACTACCACCTTACAAGGTGCATTGGGTACTTTTTCATGGCACCAGTACTACCACCTTACAAGGTGCACTGGGTACTTTTTCATGGCACCAGTACTACCACCTTACAAGGTGAATTGGGTACTTTTTCATGGCACCAGTACTACCACCTTACAAAGTGAACTGAGTGGTTTTTTTCATGGCACCAGTACTACCACCTTACAAGGTGTACTGAGTGGTTTTTTTATGGCACCAGTACTACCACCTTACAAGGTGATTTGGGTACTTTTTCATGCACCAGTACTACCACCTTACAAGGTGTACTGAGTGGTTTTTTCATGGCACCAGTACTACCACCTTACAAGGTGTACTGAGTGGTTTTTTCATGGCACCAGTACTACCACCTTACAAGGTGTACTGAGTGGTTTTTTCATGGCACCAGTACTACCACCTTACAAGGTGTACTGAGTGGTTTTTTTCATGGCACCAGTACTACCACCTTACAAGGTGTACTGAGTGGGTTTTTCATGGCACCAGTACTACCACCTTACAAGGTGAACTGAGTGGTTTTTTTCGTGGCACCAGTACTACCACCTTACAAGGTGTACTGAGTGGTTTTTTCATGGCACCAGTACTACCACCTTACAAGATGAATTGTGTGCTTTTTATCATGGAACTAGCACTACAATTTTATAGAGTGAACTGGGTACATTTTATCATGGTACCAACACTAACTCATATATATATATAATAGTAATAATAAATACAAAGACCAAAATCCAAAGAGGGTTCAATAAGGATTGCATATATATATATATTTATATATTTATATATGTAGAAGTTATATTTAATTTGTTGGGATACAACAAGCAAATATTTTTATAACTGATATAAAGCACTCAACAAATTTTTGGAGTAAAAATACAATATATTAACAAATGGAAACTATATTTATAAAACCATATTTATTTCATTATACATATATACACACAGACATAAATATGTACACACATACATATATACACACACACATATATGCATACACACATACATATATACACACAGACGTAAATATGTACACACATACATACATACATACATATGTACACACATACATACATACATACATACACACATACATATATACACACACACATATATACATACACACACATATACATACATACACATACAAATGCATACACACAAACACACATACACATATATACACTCACACAAACATACATACACCCACACACACCCATATACCCACACACACATCCACACACACATACATACACCCCACACACACACATATATATACAGAGAGAGGCAAAACTGGAATGTACCGGAAGTCTGTAGTAAAATGGTTTGTTTGAGAATTTAGAGGTGGCTTTGGAAAACATTTCTCTGTGAATAAGAATTAGATTAGTGTCGGATGTAAAGTTGAGTTAGAATGGACCTGGAGAAGGAAGTGGAAGTGTTGAATATACTGGAATGGATATCAGAGGACAATGGTAGCAGTAGTAGTGGTGAGAGGGGGAGAGAGTGGGGGAGTGGGATAGGGGGAATGTGTGGTGGGTAGGTGGGTAGAGGGGGGTGATAGAGGGGATGTGTGAGAGGGAGAGGGGGAATGTGAGAGGGAAAGAGGGGAAAGTAGTGACAGATAAGGGGGTGAGGGGGTGAGAGAGCGGTGTAGATGAGGGGGGAGAGGTGTGGAGTGAGAGAGAGAGGGGGAATGAGAGAGGAAGAGGGGGAGAGGCAGTGAGAGAGAGAGAGGGGAAGAGAAGTGGAGTGAGAGGGAGGGAAAGAGAAAGAGAGAACGCTCTGTATTGATAAGAGAGAAAAGAGAGAAAAGAGAGAAAAGAGAGGAAGGGAGTGAGAGAGTGACTGAGAGGGAGGAAAAAAGAAAAAGTGAGAACCATCTCTATTGATAGAAATTGCAGTCTGTAGGTTAAGCCCAGAGATAAATTATAAATCTAGAAATGTAGTAAATAGCATAAGGTGTACCAGGGTACAATGTAGAAGGATAACCACATTGTACATTGGACAAACAGGTTGTAATGGTAGGAGAAAGGATGAAGAAACACTGGCAGGAACTCAAAGACATGAAAATCTCATCAGGCTTCTACTAACATACCAAATTAGATCATAGCGGCTCACTAAAAGACATCAAAGTAAAAATTGCATCAACACACAGAACCGACACAATGTTCAGACAGATTAAGGAAGCCACCCATTTAACAGAAAATAAACCTAACCTTAATAGGAAGCAAGAATAGAATTGCAACAACCCCCACAACCTTGTGACAATTGTTGAAAATATTATGACACATGAGAAGAAATACAAACAAACATAAGCTCACCCTCGATGTAATGCAGGAATAGAATAGTAATGATAGAGAGAGAGAGATTTAATTATGGTGTTGATGATGGTGGTGATGTTGATGATGATGGTGATTGAGTATCTATCTATCATCAGGATTTTCTTTTGAAAAGAATTAATGACACGGTTTCTTTTTTAAGAAATAGTAAAGTAAATACTTAAAGATAAAGTGTATGTGCATATATATATATATATATATATATATATATGTATATATATATATATGTATATATATATATATATATATGTATGTATATATATATATATATATGTATATATATATATATGTATATATATATATATATATATATATATATGTATATATATATATATATGTATATATATATATATATATATATATGTATGTATATATATATATATATGTATATATATATATATATATATGTGTATATATGTATGTATATATGTATGCATATATATGTTTATATATATGTGTGTGTGTGACAGACAGACAAACAGAGAGAGACAGAGAAAAACAAAACAGATATAGAGAGGAATAGATAGACAGACAGACAGACAGACAGACAGAGGTGAGAGAGAGACCGAGAGAGATTAATAAAGCTTAAAAATAATTAACCTATTTTTCCACTGGAATCAAGAATGGTAATTTGCAGTAAGAGATTATTTAAAGAACAAAAGATTATTCTTTAGTAAAATGTCAAAATAGAAATAAAAACTACTTAGTCTTACTTTATACCACAGAATATATTTGTAGCTGACTATGAGAAGAACAACAACAAGAAACAGAGACCCAAATAACTACTAATGGCCTGAAGAAGTTAAATTAGTTGGAAAAATAAAGAAAATATCACCTGGATTAATGTAGCATAATGCAATTAGCATAAAAGCTGAGGTATAATCTTGTTTAGAAAAGATACACTACATGTTGTAAGAGGTGTTTAAAAGGTTGGTGTCAGGTAAGACATACATTGGTAAAACTATGTATATATGGTTTAGAATAGGGATACTGTATCGCTGTAGGTGTCACAACAAAAAGCACCCAGTCCACAGAGTAAAGGGGTCATGTAGGTGTCACAACAAAAAGCACCCAGTCCACAGAGTAAAGTGATCATGTAGGTGTCACGACAAAAAGAACCTAGTCCACACAGTAAAGTGGTCATTTAGGTGTCACAACAAAAAACGCCCAGTCCACACTGTAAAGTGGTCATAAAGGTGTCACAACAAAAAAACACCCAGTCTACACTGTAAAGTGGTCATAAAGGTGTCACAACAAAAAACACCCAGTCCACACTGTAAAGTGGTCATAAAGGTGTCACAACAAAAAACACCCAGTCTACACTGTAAAGTGGTCATGGAGGTGTCACAACAAAAAACACCCAGTCCACACTGTAAAGTGGTCATAAAGGTGTCACAACAAAAAACACCCAGTCTACACTGTAAAGTGGTCATGGAGGTGTCACAACAAAAAGCACCTAGTCCACACAGTAAAGTGGTCATAGAGGTGTCACGACAAAAAACACCCAGTCTACACTGTAAAGTGGCCATGGAGGTGTCACAACAAAAAGCACCCAGTCCACACTGTAAAGTGGTCATGTAGGTGTCACAACAAAAGCACCTAGTCCACACAGTAAAGTGGTCATTTAGGTGTCACAACAAAAAACACCCAGTCCACACTGTAAAGTGGTCATAAAGGTGTCATGACAAAAAACACCCAGTCTACACTGTAAAGTGGTCATGGAGGTGTCACAACAAAAAAGCACCCAATACTCACTGTAAATGAGGTTGGTGTTAGGAAGAGCATCCAGCTGTAGAAACCGAGCCAAAATCAGTCCTGTATGAGCAAGATACAGTCACCTGACCTGGCATTGCCTACAACAGGACAACCCGTCTAACCCATGCTAGCATGAGACATCGATGTAAAACGGTAATGATGATAATGTATCACTGTATGTTGTAAGAGGTTTATAAAAGGTTTGGTACCAAGAAGTCCAGCTAGTTTTATAATAATGTGTTTAGAATAAATATACTATATCCTTGCATGTTGTAAAAGGTATATAAATGGTGGCTGCTAGGAAGGACACCCATCTGTAAAACTGTGTGTATCTGGTTTAGAATAGGGACTCTATATCCCTGAAAGTTGTAAGAGGTCTTTAAAAGCGTTAGTGCCAGGAAGAATCATCCATCTTTAAAACTGTATCGAGTTTAGAATAGATACACTGAATAACTGCATGTTGTAAGAGGTGTATAAAGTGATTGGTGTTAGGCAGGATGTCTAGTTGTAAAACATTGATTTGAAATCACTATAAAGGGGACCCCTGTAAAGCTAACCCCTGCTTTAGGAGGGAAAATAACCTTAAACGGCTTGCTGTATATAAAGAAACAACACACACACACACACACACACACACACACACACATATATATATGTATGTATGGATATATATATATATATATATACACATATGAGCTTAATCAATAAAAACCTGAATTTGAAACCTCATTTTGTTCTTCCTAATATACATATATATGGAGGCACATGGCTTAGTGGTTAGAGCATTGGCCTTGCAATCGAAAGGTTGTGAGTTCAATTCTCGGACTGGGTGATGTGTTGTTTCCTTGAGCAAGACACTTTATTTCACATTGCTCCAGTTTACTCAGCTGTAGAAATGAGATGATAGGGACTGGGGTCCCTATCATTCCACTGCAAAGTGGTCATGGAGGTGCCACGGCAAAAAAGCACCCAGCACTCACTGTAAATGAGGTTGGTGTTAGGAAGGGCATCCAGCTGTAGAAATCAAGCCAGAATCAGTTCCCGTCCCACCCTTGCAAGCAGGGATAAGCGGACGTAAAGTGTTGATGATGATGATGAGTGTATGTGTAGGTAACATATAGATATACAGTTAACTATATATATAGTTAACTGTATGTCTATACTTACCTACACACACACTCATATATATATATATATATATATATATATATATATATATATATATATGAGTGTGTGTGTGTAGGTAACATATATAGACAGTTAACTTTATATATGTGTAGAGAGAGAAAGAGAGATGGGAGGGAGCTGGGGATACTTGCCATAGAGTCACTCAATCAATGACAACATTATACTTTTAGCTATTCTAAATATAAAAACAATATAGATAATTTAGAGAAAAGAAGTGAAAATTAAAAAAAATATTCAAAGATCAAAACCTGATTTCACGTCACCAAACGTTTGAGATTTACTTTAAGATAATTTCAAGATTAAAAAAGAAATGTCTATGTGTATTTTACTGCATTGCGAGAAAATCATTTTTTTAACTTTTCATGTAGTTAGGAAGGAATATAATATATAGTAAAGGTGTGGAGGTGTATGGCCTAGTGGTAAAGGTGTTGGACTTATGGTTTTAACTGTTTCTACTTTTGGCACAAGGCCTGAAATTATCCAAGCGTATTACTGGTACTTTATTTTATCAACCCCCGTAAGGATGAAAGGCAAAGTTAAGGATTTGAACTCAGAACGTAAAGGGCCACAACTATGCTGCAAAGCGTAATGTCTAACCCTCTACCGGTACTGCCAAACCACGGCCCTTAAATAAATGCTTACAGCACCTAGGGTTTCCTTACGGTTATAATGTCAGGGGTTTGGTTCCTGGACTGGGTTGTGTCGTGTTATTGAGCTAAACACTTCATTTCATGTTGCTCCAGTATACTCAGTTGAAAATGAGTACCAGTAATTGCTGGGGGGGTCTAACCCTGCGATGGACTGATATATCTACCACATCGACTGTACCATGTGATATGATAACTGTATATCTACTACCTGTACTGTAGCATGTGATATAACTATATATCTTCCTCCATGTGATATGATGACTCTATATCTACTACCTGTACTGTAGCATGTGATATAACCATATATCTTCCTCCATGTGATAAGATAACTGTATATCTACTACATCTACTGTACCATGTGATATGATAACTGTATATCTACTACCTGTACTGTAGCATGTGATATAACTATATATCTTCCTCCATGTGATATGATAACTGTATATCTACTACATCTACTGTACCATGTGATATGATGACTGTATATCTACTACCTGTACTGTAGCATGTGATATAACTATATATCTTCCTCCATGTGATATGGTAACTGTATATCTACTACATCTACTGTACCATGTGATATGATAACTGTATATCTACTACCTGTACTGTAGCATGTGATATGATAACTGTATATCTACTACCACAACTGTACCACATGATATGATAACCCTATATCTACTACTATACCATGTGATATGATAACCCTATATCTACTACTATACCATGTGATATGATGACTGTCTCAGAAGTATATTATATTATATTCCCATTACTTCTATGATATCTGTACATGATATCACATTACTATAAGATTTAGTGCAATAACATAATAGTGTAATAACATATATACATTCCTATATTGTAGTTTATGACATGGTCATATTATATTAGAGATAAAAATGATGCTTATAAAACTATTTCAATTTTATTTATGAGCTGAGTGTGTATGTCTACATATAGATGTGTGTGTATGTGTGTGTATGTCTACATATAGATGTATGCGTATGTGTGTGTATGTCTACATATAGATGTGTGTGTATGTG
>OZ024760.1:19706115-19718615 GCA_964016885.1 Eledone cirrhosa
AGAGAGGAGAGAAAGGGAAGAGAGAGAGAGGAAGAGACAGAGAGAGAGGGGAAGAGAGGAGAGAGGGTGAGCTAGAGAGAGGAGAGAGGGCGAGAAAGAGAGGGGAAGAGAGAGAGAGATAGGATAGAGGGTGAGAGAGGGGAAGCGAGAGAAATAGGATAGAGGGTGAGAGAGAGAGGGGAAGAGAGAGAGATAGGATAGAGGGTGAGGGAGGGGAAGCGAGAGAAATAGGATAGAGGATGAGAGAGAGGGGAAGAGAGAGAGATAGGATAGAGGGTGAGGGAGAGAGGGGAAGAGAGAGAGAGAGGAGAGAGGGTGAGAGAGAGGGGCGAAGAGAGAGATAGGATAGAGGGTGAGAGAGAGAGGGGAAGAGAGAGAGATAGGATAGAGGGTGAGGGAGGGGAAGCGAGAGAAATAGGATAGAGGATGAGAGAGAGGGGAAGAGAGAGAGATAGGATAGAGGGTGAGGGAGAGAGGGGAAGAGAGAGAGGAGAGAGGGTGAGAGAGAGGGGCGAAGAGAGAGATAGGATAGAGGGTGAGAGAGAGAGGGGAAGAAAGAGAGAGATAGAGAGAGGAGAGAGGGTGAGAAAGAGAGGGGAAGAGAGAGAGATAGGATAGAGGGTGAGAGAGAGGAAGCGAGAGAAATAGGATAGAGGGTGAGAGAGAGAGGGGAAGAGAGAAAGATAGGATAGAGGGTGAGAGAGAGAGATAGGATAGAGGGTGACAGAGAGGGGGGAAGAGAGAGAGAGAGATAGAGAGAGGAGAGAGGGTGAGAAAGCGAGGGGAAGAGAGAGAGATAAGATAGAGGGTGAGAGAGAGAGGGGAAGAGAGAGAGAGATAGAGAGAGATAGAAAGAGAGGAGAGATGGTGATAAAGAGAGGGGAAGAGAGAGAGAGATAGAGAGAGGAGAGAGGGTGAGAAAGAGAGGGGAAGAGAGAGAGATAGGATAGAGGGTGAGAGAGAGAGGGGAAGAGAGAGAGATAGGATAGAGGGTGAGAGAGAGAGGGGGATAGAGGGTGAGAGAGAGGGGGAAGAGAGAGAGAGATAGAGAGAGGAGAGAGGGTGAGAAAGAGAGGGGAAGAGAGAGAGAGATAGAGGGTGAGAGAGAGAGGGTGAGAAAGAGAGGGGAAGAGAGAGAGATAGGATAGAGGGTGAGAGAGAGAGGGGGAGAGAGAGATAGAGAGAGGAGAGAGGGTGAGAAAGCGAGGGGAAGAGAGAGAGATAGGATAGAGGGTGAGGGAGAGAGGGGAAGAGAGAGAGATAGGATAGAGGGTGAGGGAGAGAGGGGAAGAGAGAGAGAGGCAGAGGTCTATATTATTATTATTATTCTTGTTGTTGTTGTTGTGGAGTTCTTTCTGTAACAAGAAGACAAGAGCAACCAATGAGAAAGAAATATTATGGAACATAACAAGTCTTTAATATCCAAAAGACATGTTTTTATTGTCTGCCATTGTCGGGGGGAGAATGGCGCCGCAGATGTTGGAACTTCTGCAGATTCTTTCAACTGCACACAACTGCATTACAGACAAGAAAAGGTGCATCTGCAGGTGATGGTGGTGCTGCTATTTATAAAGTTAAACCCTCCACACACCTCTTTCTCTTCATATACCTATAATAATAATAATAATTGTTTCTACTTTTGGCACAAGGCCAGCAATTACCCAGTGCATTACTAATAGAGTACCAGTAATGTACTGGGTAATTGCTGGCCTTGTACCAAAAGTAGAAACAATTATTTCTTTATTCACCACTAGGGTGAACATTAACAACATTAACAACAACATTAGCAACAACATTAGCACGAAAATATAGAGTGTGTGTATGTGTGTGTATGTGTGTAAGTGTTGGTGTGTGGGTTTTGTGTGTAAACAGATTATACCATAACATCAGTATGAGTGGCTAGTTACAGCCGGTTTGAACAGAAAGAGGTGAGTGAATTCTGGCTGGATAAGCCTGGTTTAAATGCTAAAGGGTTAAAAAAATTACCAGCTATTTCTAAAACAGAAATATCATGATTGTGATTAAGCTATAAATATATAAATATATCATCATCATAAATAAATATATATATGTATAAATATATATATATAAATATATATATATATAAATATTAAAATATATATATATATAAATATTATAAATATATATATATATAAATATTATAAATATATATATATATAAATATATATTGTTGTTGTTTATTCCTTTATTTCTTTTACAAAAATGTCATCTAATTTCTCTCTTTTTCTTATCAATATTCTGCAATTGCTGCGAAATAAATATTTTCCTCATTGGAATGGTTTAATAATCTTCCAAAAATACAACTTAAAAGAATAAATAAAACACTTCGATACATTTTTATTTTTATATTCCAATTGGATATTGTTGTTGTTGTTGTTGTTGTTACATTAAGGAGACTCCATTCATTTCTCTAATAATATATAAAAGATAACAAGTTATAGAATTTAATAAACCTGTAACGAGAAGACAATAAAAATAATAATAATTTTTTTCTACTTTAGGCGCAAGGCCAGCAATTTGAACGGGAGAGGAAAATTGATTAAATTAGAACCCAGTACATTACTGGTACTTTATTTTATTGACCCTGTAAGGATGAAAGGCAAAGTTAACCTCGGCGAGATTTGAACTCAGATTGTAACAGGCCGTAATAATATTGGTTTGTAATTTTGGGCCAAGGTCAGCAATTTGGAGAGAGTGGAAAATCGACTTATTTAACCCCAGTGTAGTACTGGTACTTTATTTTATCGACCCCGTAAGGATGAAAGGCAAAGTTAACCTCGGCGGGATTCAAACTCAGAATGTAACAGGCCGTAATAATAATGGTTTCTGATTTACGCACAAGGCCAGCAATCTGGGGTGGGGAGGGAAATCGACTAAATCGACCTCAGTGTACTACTGGTACTTTATTTCATCAACCTCGTAAGGATGAAAGGCAAAGTTAACTTCAGCTGGATTAATATTGGTTTTTAATTTAGGGCCAAGGCCAGCAATTCAGGAAGAAAGAGAGTCAATGAAATTGTTCCACGATATATAACTGGTACTTCATGTTATTAACACCAGATGGATGATAAGTAGAGTTGAGCTCAGCAGGATTTGAAATTAGGATCTAAATACTCAGATCAAATACTGAAATATATTTCGTACAACACAAAAAGAAAGAAAAATTTGACACAAAAGAATTATTGGAGAATGAAAGATATATGTCAAATAACCACAAACTATTGTCTTCAGTGTTCTAGCGATTCTGAAGATAGTTAATTATTTGTTAATTAGGAATATATTGACAAGGAATATTGTCTATGGAGGATCAGAAGGAAGCATGAGAGGGAGGGAGAGAGAGAGAGAGAGAGATGGGGGCAGAGAGAGAGAGAAACAGAGAGATGGGGGCAGAGAGAGATAGGGGGACAAAGAGGGAGAGAGTAACAGAGAGGGAGAGAGATGGGGGCAGAGAGAGATAGGGGGACAAAGAGGGAGAGAGTAACAGAGAGGGAGAGAGATGGGGGCAGAGAGAGAGAGTGATGGGGGCAGAGAGGGAGAGATGGGGGCAGAGAGAGAGAGAGATGGGGGCAGAGAGGGAGAGATGGGGGCAGAGAGAGAGAGAGAAACAGAGAGATGGGGGCAGAGAGAGATAGGGGGAGAAAGAGGGAGAGAGTAACAGAGAGAGAGAGAGAGAGATGAGGGCAGAGAGAGAAAGAGAAAAGTATATAATTTTAGCCTAAGAGGAATATATGAGTAAGCTAATCTCCTTGGTTACTGGAACTGAAAATATCTGCTGTAAAATAAACACAATATTTCTCTGTTGACAGTTATTGAAAGAGAGCGAGATGGTGGTGTGGGAGAGGGAGAGGGTGTGGGAGAGGGGGGTGAGAGGGGGCGTGTGGGAGAGGGGGGTGAGAGGGGGGTGAGAGAGAGATAGTGAATCAGGATATGGACTGTTCGGAACCATGAGTATTTTCTTTCTAATAATATATATAGCTTAGATGCAGCACACACGCTTATACATACATAGTACATACATAGTACATACTGCGTACATATATATACATACATATATATATATGTATATATGTGTGTCCGTAATGGTGATGGTGTACTTGCCATCACTGATGCTGATAAGAAGGTAGCTTGGAAGTGTCACCACGAAAAGCTACTAAATGAGGAGAATAAATGGGAGAAAGACAGTCTCCCCCAAAAGCTACTAAATGAGGAGAATAAATGGGAGAAAGACAGTCTCCCCCAAAAGCTACTAAATGAGGAGAATAAATGGGAGAAAGACAGTCTCCCCCAAAAGCTACTAAATGAGGAGAATAAATGGAAGAAAGACAGTCTCCCCCAAAAGCTACTAAATGAGGAGAATAAATGGGAGAAAGACAGTCTCCCCCAAAAGCTACTAAATGAGGAGAATAAATGGGAGAAAGACAGTCTCCCCCAAAAGCTACTAAATGAGGAGAATAAATGGGAGAAAGACAGTCTCCCCCAAAAGCTACTAAATGAGGAGAATAAATGGGAGAAAGACAGTCTCCCCCACATCGATCCAATAGAGGGACCAGCAGTGCAAGTTGAAGGTAAGATAATAAGTAAGGCAATCAAAGATAAGAAGACGGGCAAGGCGGCTGGGCCTTCGGAAATAGTTGCTGAAATGCTGAAAGCATCTGGAACGGAGGGACACACTATGGTAACCCGGATAGTAAACCAAGTTATACAGAATGGGGTCGTACCAAAGGACTGGCGTAGCAGCAGCATCATCATTAACTGCTACAAGGGTAAAGGAGATGCCCTAGATAGGGGAAACTATAGAGGTATTAAATTAATTGACCAGGTCATGAAGATCACAGAAAAAGTAATAGCGCAACTAATCAGAGAGAGAATTGATCTAGATGAAATGCAGTTCGGGTTTGTGTCAGGTAAAAGTACCACAGACGCTCTTTTCATTGTACAACAACTACAGGAGAAGTACCTAGCTACTTAGTTTTTGTAGACCTGGCGAAAGCCTTTGAGAGAGTCCCCTGCTCCATTATCTGGTGGGCTCTTAGAAAACTAGGTGTAGATGAATGGCTTGTGAGAGCTATACAAGCCATGTATAAAGAAACAGTCAGCAAGGTTAGAATTAACAACGAATATAGTGAAGAGTTTAGCGTAAAAGTTTGTATTCATCAGGGCTCCGTCCTTAGCCCCCTCCTATTTATTATCGCCCTCCAAGCTATAACAGAGGAGTTCAAGACCGGCTGCCCATGGGAACTTCTATATGCAGATGATCTAACGCTCATAGCCGAATCAATGGCTGAACTAGAGAAGAAATTCCAAACATGGAAGTATGGCCTAGAATCAAAAGGCTTTAAAGTTAACTTGTCTAAGACTAAAATCCTAATATGTAGGAAGGAGAATAGGGCACTGGTCCCATCTGTGAGTTCAATTCTCAGACCGGGTGATGTGTTGTTTCCTTGAGCAAGACACTTTATTTCACATTGCTCCAGTTTACTCAGCTGTAGAAATGAGATGGTAGGAACTTGGGTCCCTATCATTCCACTGCAAAGTGGTCGTGGAGGTGCCATGGCAAAAAAGCACCCAGGACTCACTGTAAATGAGGTTGGTGTTAGGAAGGGCATCCAGCTGTAGAGATCAAGCCAGAATCAATTCCCGTCCCACCCTTGCAAGCAGGGAAAAAGCGGACGTAAAATGATGATGATGATGATGATATATATATATATATATATATATATATATATATAGGTGCTCCAATTCCAGAGTCAGGTTTGATCATTAATAGATACTTAAGCTGATCGACAGTGAAACACATGTAATATGTAATAAATATGTATATGATACAACACTGATTCTTTGTTCCCTTGTATATTAATACTATCTTTCTCTCTCTCTATATATATATATATATATACATATATATATGCATATATGTATGTATATACTATGTATGTATATGTGTATATTGTTACCTGGTGTATGATTGTAATCACTAAAGAAAGAGACCCCAACATTTAATCATAGAGGTAAATGTACTATATTGAGTACAATACATGGCAAACTAATGTATACCCTCCTAGGTACTCAGAGTGTTATATATATATATATATATATATATATATATATATATATATATATATATATATAAATGTGTGTATATTTATATATAAATATAATTATATATATATATATATATATATATAAATGTGTATAAATACATTTATATACAAATGTGTGTATATATATACAAATGTGTAAATATATAAATATATATATATATAAATGTGTGTATACATATATATATATAATTACAACAGTAACATAAACAGGTACTTAAGTTTCGTTAGGTTCTGGACATCAACTCATTCAGCCTGTCATAAGTAAAATAAAAAATAAAGATGGCCGCCAGAGGTTGATTGTGATTTCCTTTCAGAAATATAACATAAGAGCTTAAACAAAGGAAGGTAATTTAGAAATTATATATATATATATATACACATACATATATACATACATACAAGATTTATCTCTTAGAATCTTTGAACTTATTCGACAGAGGGTATAGCGCATGTTTCTCAGACATAACATCCTTAATTTAATTTTGGTTATACATACAAGTACACATATATACACACACATATATATATATATAAATGAAAGTATAGAAATTATTGTAAGCATGAAGCCAACAGTATTTCATAATATATAAGTGACTATAACGTCAAAATGGAAAAATAATTAACGTAAGATGTGAGAAAATTATTCAAACTCAATTCAATATATATATAGAAAGAGAGATATACTTTAACTTTAATTATATCTCATAAAATAATACAACTGATTTTTCCACATTATACATATTGTTAGCACCCCAAACACTTAAATTGGGTTTATATTTTAATATAACCTAATGTTTGTTGAGTGAGATGGTTACCAGTCAGAGTTTAGCTTTAAACTATCTCTGTTATTGTATTGAATATATATATATATATATACGATATTAAACAAATGGAAACTATATTTATAAAACCATATTTATTTCATTATACATATTTCAGGGATACCATATTAAAAATATGGCATGCCTTCTTCAGATAAAATACAATATATAAGCAGTTTTATAAATAAATTTGACGTACCATAGAATTTTGAACAACTTCCATTTAAAAAAGTTGTTCAAAATTTAAAAAAGTTGGTTTTTTAAATGGAAGTTGTTCAAAATTCTATGGTACGTCAAATTTATTTATAAAACTGCTTATATATTGTATTTTATCTGAAGAAGGCATGCCATATTTTTAATATGGTATCCCTGAAATATGTATAATGAAATAAATATGGTTTTATAAATATAGTTTCCATTTGTTTAATATCATATATCTACTCCAAAACTTGTTGAGTGCTTTATATCAGTTATAAAATATTTACTCGTTGTAACCCAACAATTTTAAATAAAACTTTTGCATATATATATATATATATATATATATATATATATTACACAAAGAGAAGTGTGTTACACAATGAGATGTGTGTAAAGAATTATTACAAGTGAGTTTGTAACACACTTCTCTTTGTGTAATATATTTGCATTTGAGCTCAGAAGGAAATTCTCTATTCTTCTTTGAGCTAATACTATTATTATTATTATTACAGTGAACTGCGGAATACTCTTAATTCCGATCTTTGTATATATATATATATATATATATATATATATATATATATCATCATCATCATCATCAACGTTTAACGTCCGTGTTCCACGCTTGCATGGGTTTGAACGGGGGTTTTCCCACTTGAGGCAAGAGTGATTGTCATTGCTCGCATAGGACTGTCTGGCAGGTTTTCTACAGCTGGATGCCCTTCCTAACACCAACCACGTTTACAGTGTGGGGCTGGGAGGTTTTTACCGTGTTGCCTACACGGCCACATTACAGCGTGGACTGTGTGTTTTTTTGTCGTGACACCTACACGATCTCATTTGTTTCGGCCTGGATGGTGTGGCACCAACATAACTTTACATAGAAGGGGGCGGTGTGGATAGGGTGGGGGTGGTGGGACGGGGGTGTATTTTGTTAGAGATGCCTACTGACTGTAGTAGGTTTTACTATGTATTTAGGTAAGGCGGGTCTTCTCTATTACTGAGTACCGCCAAAGGTCTCGGTCCAGTGACATTGTCTTGGAGAGGTGTAAGTGTGTGATATATATATATATATATATATATATATATATATATATATATAGTAATAATAATAAATTTGAAGACTAAAATCTGAAGAGGGTTCGATAAGAATAAATATATATCAAATATATAAAAACCATAGAGCAAATATATATTAAAATAACAGATTAAAGTTTAAGCAAAGAATCGTTGCTTTCACCCTTAACGGGATCTTCTGAAACTCATATATATATAAAGGTGCATTTATATATAAATGCACCTTTATATATATTTATATATAAATGTACACACACTTATATATATTATATATATATATCTACTCCAAATACTTGTCGAGTGCTTTATATCAGTTATAAAAATATTTACTTGTTGTATCCCAACAATTTTAAATAGAACTTTTGCATAAATATAAATATATATATATGAAGATGGATGTTAAACGATGATGATGATGATGATATATATATATCATTAGAAATTTAAAGACGCTGGTCTGAGACTTTTACTTCCCTCCGAAGAAGAGATATTATCTCGAAAATTAAGGACATTTAAATAAATTCAAGGTGAAAGACGAATTCTCATCAATATCTCTCACTATTGCATTCTTTTTTCTATGTCCATATCTGCATTGTCTTGGCCTTATTACACATATTCTAACGTTTATACCGCATTACACAATGCTTCAAGTGAACTATAACCTCCTCCATATATATATATATAAGTCCAGAAATAGCGTCAAAACGGCTTGAGCTCTGCCGCTGAGGTCAAACATTTTCCTATTACCCACTCTACTACCCTAAGTATTGAGTACTCTGGTGCGTTATGGTCCATCTGGTTCCTTACCACAACTCCTTCGTTATAAATATATATATAATACTATAATTGTTAGCATATTCCAATGACTTTTCATAAAACACTACAACCTGCAGCTACTGATACTACAGGTGCTGCTGGTGGTAGTGCTGGTGGTGCTGCTAACCAAACACACATCTGCACATGAATTAATTCTCCAACAAGAATACTAGTATCTTCTTACAACAATTGACATCATTTTTTTTTTTCTTTTGCCTCCTTTTTTCAGAAAATCAATTGAAACCACGCAGCAGATCTGACTGTGTTCTATTGCAGTTGCTAGGAATAGTATGGTTAGATATAATAGTACAGGTGCGGGGGGAGGGGGTAGTTTGGTTAGATATAATAGTACAGGGACAGGGGTTAGTTTGGTTAAATAATATAGTGTAGGGGGGGGGATATTCTGGTTAAAGAATATAGTACAGGGGGAGGGGTATAGTTTGGTTAAATAATATAGTACAGGGGGAGGGGTATAATTTGGTTAAATATTATAGTACAGGGGGGGATTGTTTGGTTAAATAATATAGTACAGTGGGAGAGGGGAATAGTTTGGTTAAATAATATAGTACAGGGGTTAGTTTGGTTAAATAATATAGTACAGTCAGGGATAGTTTGGTTAAATAATATAGTACAGGGGGATAGTTTGGTTAAATAATATAGTACAGTCGGGGATAGTTTGGTTAAATAATATAGTACAAGGGGGTAGTTTGGTTAAATAATATAGTACAGGGGGGTAGTTTGGTTAAATAATTGTTTCTACTTTTGTCACAAGGCCAGCAATTACCCAGTGCATTACTGGTACTTTATTTCATCGACCCCGTGAGGATGAAAGGCAAAGTTAACCTCGGCGGGATTTGAACTCAGAATGGCAAGGACCGTAACTCTATGCGTCAAAGCATGGCGTCCGACCCTCTACCGATACTGCCAATAGAACAGTCGGGGATAGTTTGGTTAAATAATTGTTTCTACTTTTGGCACAAGGCCAGCAATTATCCCAGTGTATTACTGGTACTTTATTTTATCGACCCCCGTAAAATAAAGTACCAGTAATACACTGGGATAATTTCTGGCCTTGTGCCAAAAGTAGAAACAATTATTTAACCAAACTATCCCCGACTGTACTATATTTGGTTAAGTAATATAGTACAGGGGGGTAGTTTGGTTAAATAATATAGTGTAGGGGGTGAGTTTGGTTAAATAACATAGATAAGTGTTAGTTTGGTTATTGAATATAGTGTAGGGGGGGGGGGGGTAGTTTTGTTAAATACAGGAGGAGGGGAATAGTTTGGTTAAAGAACATAGCAGAAAATTTTGGAACTATTCCTACAGGTTCAACTCGGTACTGGTTCAATATTTTCAATTCATTTATTTTTTGCATTTTATATCCCAATTTATTTTTTAATGTTTTTTTGGCAGGCGGACGTGGGGGTAATTGTTTTTATTTATTTTGGTAGAATTCACAGTTTTGTTATTTTTTTTTTTTTCAATTCTTCACATTTACAAATTCTGAATAAAAATTTCATGAATAGTCTTCGTTTCAGAGATATTTTCTTAAATCAATCAATAATAATTGTAGCTGTTATTGTTGTTATTATAAAGAAACCATTTTTATGTGAATTGGCAGTATTGGTAGAGGGTCGGACACCATGCTTTCTAGCATAGTGTTATGGCCCTTTACAGTCTGAGTTCAAATCCCGTCGAGGTTAACTTTGCCTTTCATCTTTACGGGGGTCGATAAATTAAAGTACCAGTAATACACTTGGGATAATTGCTGGCCTTGTGCCAAAAGTAGAAACAATTATTATTATTATTATTATATTATTATTATTATTATTGGTGGATTGGCAAGGTCAGTAGAGCATTGGACAACATGCTTCGCGGCATAGAGTTTATATATGTATATATATATATGTATTTATATATATATATATATATGTATATATATATATAAATACATATATATATATATATATATATATATATATATATATATATGTATATATGTATATATATATATATATATATATATATTAATATGTATATATTATATTTAATATATATGTATATATAATCATTAATATATAAATGTGTGTGTGTGTATCAGGGTTAACCACAGTAAGTAAGGTGCTCAATACATAGTAGAGTATATTCAATATTTAATATAGAAATGGCTTCTACAGGACTAGAACTGTTTCATTTTGATGATTTCCTTCAAATGAAACAGTTCTCGTCCTGTAGAAGCCATTGCTATATTAAATTATATATATATATATATGCATATTAATGGTAAAATATATTTTCTTTACCAAAATCTATTACAATTTAAGAATAAATTATGGTAAAAATCTTTAATAACAATTGAAAATTTTTTTTAAATAATTTGAGTTTTAAATCTTTGGAAAATATTTTAATACTATTTCAAAGCTCGCTAATTGAGGGTAAACTTTTTCAAAACCTTCTTTCTTAATAACTTTTAAAACCTATATTATAGTTCTTAGTAATTCTAAACAAATTTATATTTTAAAGAATACAATTTAAAATTGAATGGAACCTGTCATTACCAAATATAGTTTAGTTTTTATTTATTTATTTATTTATCTACTTTTTTAAATCATATTTTTGAAAATTGAATTTTTTAGAAATGTTTTTATTCAGTAAAAAAATGTACAAGAAATTTTTAAAATCAATTTAGGTTCAATATTAATAAACTCAACATAAAATATTTCTTTGTATGAGATAAAAAATCTCCAGTAGACCATGTCTTTTTAATGTTATTATTATTATTCTTTGAGTTTCAGTCGTTGATGTTTATTTAACTGAAAGTTTGTTCAAATGAACATCAAGCTGCTACCTGCAGCCTCAGATATTCAGGACATATCGGAGGGTTCTTGCCGTTCCCAGCAAGCATGCCCTTTGAAGTGTTCCAAAAAACGGGGCTGGACTAATCTTCTTTAACCATCCTTGGAAACTCTTTGAGATAGTACCTAGTGCTCCTACGACAATCGGGACGACCTTGATTTCATCGCAGTTCCAAATCCTTTTTAACTCCCACTTTAAATCCTGGTATCGGTTAATTTTCTCCTTCTCCTTTTGTTGCACTCTTGAGTCAGGCTACATCTACAATCAGGCACAATCTTTTTTCCTTGTTAATATTATTATTATTATTGGCCGAGGTTAAGTTTGCTTTTCATCCTTACGAGGTAAATAAAGTACCAGTAATACACTGGAATAATTGCCGGCCTTGTGCCAAAAGTAGAAAAATTATTATTATTATTGGCAATATTGCTAGAGACATGGACAACAAGATTAACAGCATATAGTTTTATGTTCTGAGTTCAAATCCCGCCAAAGTTAGCTTTGCTCTGCCTTTCATCCTTACAAGGTCAATAAAACAAAGTACCAGTAATACACTGGAGTTGATTTAATTGCCTTTCCTCATCCCCAAAATTGCTGGCCTTGTGCC
>OZ024760.1:19723615-19733615 GCA_964016885.1 Eledone cirrhosa
GTTCCATCCGAGATTTACTGTAATCCTTTCTAACTCTATTACAAATAATTCTTGAAGCTTCAAATACTCCGACTTTATGGAGAGAAAACTGACAAAACTGAAAGCTTGAGCGAGTTTCAAGGATATTTTTACACCTGAGCAGATTCATTGCACGCCAACAATTATATCTGGTGATTGCTGTGGAATTATTAATACCAATACTATCATCATCATCATCATCACCATCACCATCACCTTAACCATCACCTTAACCATCACCATCATCACCATAATTATTATTATCATTACCATCACCACCATCATCATCATCATCATCATAATTATTATCATCATCATCAACATCAACACCACCACCATCACCATCATCATCACACTATCACCATCATCACCACCATTATATATTTTGAGTTTCCAGCATAGAGTTACGTCCCTTTACGATCTGAGTTCAAATCCCGCCGAGGTTGACTTTGCCTTTCATCCTTACGGGGTCGATAAAATAAAGTACCAGTAATGCACTGGTAATTGCTGGCTTTGTGCCTAAAGTAGAAACAATTATATATTTTGAGAACAATACCTTAACATCAGTATGAGCACCCGGTTATGGCTGGTTTGAATAGAAAGAGGTGAGAGAATTCTGGCCGGATACGGCCGGTTTAAAAGCTAAAGGGTTAATATTTGTGTATGTCTCATAACTTAATGGTTCAGCAAAACAACATTGACCAAATTAAGTACTGGTTCTTACTAAATCCTCTTATGGCAGTGCCCCAGCATGGCCACAGTCTAATGACTGAAACTAGCAAGAGTGAATATGACTGAATCCTTTCAAGGCTGTGCCCCAGCATGGCCACAGTCTAATGACTGAAACTAGCAAAAGTGAATATGAGTAATCCTTTCAAGGCTGTGCCCCAGCATGGCCTCAGTCTAATGACTGTAACTAGCAAAAGAATATGACTGAATCCTTTCAAGGCTGTGCCCCAGAATGGCCACAGTCTAATGACTGAAACTAGCAAGAGTGAATATGACTGAATCCTTTCAAGGCTGTGCCCCAGAATGGCCACAGTCTAATGACTGAAACTAGCAAGAGTGAATATGACTGAATCCTTTCAAGGCTGTGCCCCAGCATGGCCACAGTCTAATGACTGAAACTAGCAAAAGTGAATATGAGTAATCCTTTCAAGGCTGTGCCCCAGCATGGCCTCAGTCTAATGACTGTAACTAGCAAAAGAATATGACTGAATCCTTTCAAGGCTGTGCCCCAGAATGGCCACAGTCTAATGACTGAAACTAGCAAAAGTGGAAATAATAAAAAAATGTAATGTCTGTTTGATGTCATTTTTTAAAGATGAAAATAAAAAATTAATATATAAAGGAAAGAAATTGATCGAAGTGGAATTAAAACTAAGACAAACTATTTTATTTTAACCACGGAAAAACCAGCAATACTCCATTACAGCAATATTTCACTTATTCAAATATACACACATATATATATACACACACACACATATATATATATATATATATACACACACACATATATATATACACACAAACACACACATATAACACTCATATATATATTTACATACACATATATATATACACATACTCACACACATTATACGCACATGCACACACACACACATATATACACACACACGCATATATATATATATATATATATATATATATATATGGTGGCTGCCAACTCGTTTTTGAGTACGGCCACTACTTTATATCCATGTAGGAGAACCCCTACCGATGCGCTGAACGAGTGTATATATATATATATATATATATATATACACACATATATATATATATACACACACACACACACATATAACACTCATATATATATACATACACATATATATACACATACTCACACACATTATACGCACATGCACACACACACACACATATATACACACACACGCATATATATATATATATATATATATATATATATATACATACACACATATATATATATACACACACTCACACACATGTATATATACACACACACACACTCACACATATATATATACACACATATATATATATATATCACTGAAACGGTTTCTTTTAAGTAAATATCAAATCAAAAGAAATATAGATTATCCAGATTAAAATTTCATTTATTGACAAAATGAGGTTGGGGTGGGGCGTAATGGAAGTTGATTGATGAATTTATTGAGAAAAAATAACGAAAAAAGAAAAAAGAAAAATTAAGTTTTAACTATAAATTGATTTACTTTAGTAAAGAATAAAGGAGAGTTAATATTTTAATATTTAAAAACATAAAACTGAAATTTTGTTTAAATAATCTATGTAATGTTTGGTTTTTTGGTTTTTTGCGGGGTAAATTACAATTTATAATAAAATCTATAGCTCTTTTTGTCTGTTAAAAATATAGGTCAAAGCAGTTAATGGAAGGCAAACAATCTTTTTAAAACATTTGTTAGTGTATTTCTAATGAAAGACATTACCTATGTTGTTCAAATAATTTTGGAAATTTTTTAAATTTAGAGGTGTTTAGTAACACAGGTAAAATTCTGTTATAATGAATACAAGTATAATTGTTTCTGCTTTTGGCATAAGGCCAGCAATTATCCCAGTTTATTACTGGTACTTTATTTCATCGATCCCCGTAAGGATGAAAAGCAAAGTTAACCTTGGTGGGATTTGAACTCAGACCATAAAGGGCCATAACTCTATGCTGCAAAGCATCGTGTCTGACGCTCTAATTTAAATAATTGTTTCTACTTTTGCCACAAGGCCAGCAATTAACCCAGTACATTACTGGTACTTTATTTTATCGACCCCGTAAGGATGAAAGGCAAAGTTAACTCCGGCAGGATTTGAACTCAGATCATAAAGGGCCGTAATTCTATGCTGCAAACATGGCGTCCAACCCTCTACTGATACTGCCAATCCGCGTATAATGAAATCTTTTTTTCAATCCCTGAGGTAAAAACAAACATTTTATTTGTTTTGGTCGATCTCGTTATAAAGAATTTTTCGTTACAACAAACTTTTTTTATACCCAGTGAATTTCTTTCATTAAATTGGAATTTTACTGTAGAACTATTTTTTTCATTATTAACCTTGCAATCGAAAGGTTGTGAGTTCAATTCTCAGACCGGGTGATGTGTTGTTTCCTTGAGCAAGACACTTTATTTCACATTGCTCCAGTTTACTCAACTGTAGAAATGAGATGATAGGGACTGGGGTCCATATCATTCCACTGCAAAGTGGTCGTGTAGGCACCACGGCAAAAAAGCACCCAGCACCCACTGTAAATGAGGTTGGTGTTAGGAAGGGCATCCAGCTGTAGAAATCAAGCCAGAATCAGTTCCCGTCCCACCCTTGCAAGCAGGGAAAAGCGGATGTAAAATGATGATGATGATAACCATTTAAACAGGCCGTATCCAGCCAGAATTCTCTCACCTCTTTCTGTTCAAACCAGTTGTAACTGGCCGCTCATACTGATGTTAAGGTATTATTCTCAAAATAAATAATATCAAAATCTCATAGATTTGATATCATGTGAGATATTTATGTGAGGTAAAGCCTTTACTGTGAAAGTATATACACACACATATACACACACATATACACACACATATACACACACATATACACACACATATACACACACATATACACACACATGCAAAAATGACATAAATACACACAGATGCATATATATACACAGTGACTTGTAGATAAACACACAATGACACACATACACACTGATGAGGACGCATTGCACACTAACACACACACGCACTGATAGATACACACAACACACACATGCACTGATAGATACACACAACACACACACACGCAATGATAGATACACACAACACACACACGCACTGATAGATACACACAACACACAATGTTAGATACATGTAACACACACACAACACACACATACAACACACACACAAACACAGAACCAATACACACAACACACACACAACCAACACAGAACCAATACACACACACAAAAAACACACAAAACACACACACCACACACAAAACACACACACCACACACAATACACAAAACACAACACAGTGCTAGCTACACACATACACCCAATAATACACACCACACACACACACAATGCTAGCAACACACACACACAATGCTAGCTACACATATACCACACACACAATGCTAGCTACACACATACCACACACACAATGCTAGCTACACACACACCACACACACAATGCTAGCTACACACATACCACACATACAATGCTAGCTACACACATACCACACACACAATGCTAGCTACACACATACCACACACACAATGCTAGCTACACACATACCACACACACAATGCTAGCTACACACATACCACACACACAATGCTAGCTACACATATACCACACACACAATGCTAGCTACACACACACCACACACACCACACACACAATGCTAGCTACACACACACCACACACACAATGCTAGCTACACACATACCACACACACAATGCTAGCTACACACATACCACACACACAATGCTAGCTACACACATACCACACACACAATGCTAGCTACACACACACCACACACACCACACACACAATGCTAGCTACACACACACCACACACACAATGCTAGCTACACACACACCACACACACAATGCTAGCTACACACACACCACACACACACCACACACACAATGCTAGCTACACACATACCACACACACAATGCTAGCTACACACACACCACACACACCACACACACAATGCTAGCTACACACATACCACACACACAATGCTAGCTACACACACACCACACACACAATGCTAGCTACACACATACCACACACAATGCTAGCTACACACACACCACACACACCACACACACAATACTAGCTACACACACAATGCTAGCTACACACATACCACACACACAATGCTAGCTACACACACACCACACACACAATGCTAGCTACACACACACCACACACACAATGCTAGCTACACACATACCACACACACAATGCTAGCTACACACACACCACACACACCACACACACAATGCTAGCTACACACACACCACACACACAATGCTAGCTACACACATACCACACACACAATGCTAGCTACACACACACCACACACACCACACACACAATGCTAGCTACACACACACCACACACACAATGCTAGCTACACACATACCACACACACAATGCTAGCTACACACACACCACACACACCACACACACAATGCTAGCTACACACACACCACACACACAATGCTAGCTACACACACACCACACACACAATGCTAGCTACACACACACCACACACACAATGCTAGCTACACACACACCACACACACAATGCTAGCTACACACATACCACACACACAATGCTAGCTACACACATACCACACACACAATGCTAGCTACACACATACCACACACACAATGCTAGCTACACACACACCACACACACAATGCTAGCTACACACATACCACACACACAATGCTAGCTACACACACACCACACACACAATGCTAGCTACACACACACCACACACACAATGCTAGCTACACACACACCACACACACAATGCTAGCTACACACATACCACACACACAATGCTAGCTACACACATACCACACACACAATGCTAGCTACACACACACCACACACACCACACACACAATGCTAGCTACACACACACCACACACACAATGCTAGCTACACACATACCACACACACAATGCTAGCTACACACATACCACACACACAATGCTAGCTACACACATACCACACACACAATGCTAGCTACACACACACCACACACACAATGCTAGCTACACACACACCACACACACAATGCTAGCTACACACATACCACACATACAATGCTAGCTACACACATACCACACACACACAATGCTAGCTACACATATACCACACACACAATGCTAGCTACACATATACCACACACACAATGCTAGCTACACACATACCACACATACAATGCTAGCTACACACATACCACACACACAATGCTAGCTACACACACACCACACATACCACACACACAATGCTAGCTACACACACACCATACATACCACACACACAATGCTAGCTACACACACACCACACATACCACACACACAATGCTAGCTACACACACACCACACTACATATCAGGCTGACATGTTTAAGAGGTCATACAACAAGCAGTACTTCATGACATTCCACCAGAGAAAGATAAGAGAGCATAGATTGTTGTTGAAAATAAAATCAATATGAGGTGCGGTAGTTGAGTTCTTAATGTGCTGGATTATTGATCCAATGTCTGACGGTGTAAAACTGTCATTACAACTAAATTATGTCATCTTTTAACCCTTTCATTACTTCCATTAATGGAAAATACTGCCTGTGGTTTTCAAATAATTTCGAAAATAATGAAGAATTTGTAAGAATTTAGTTATATAACAAAATTCACCATTATTAAACTGATGTTTGGAACTTAGCAAATATTCTTGTGAAATATGATGGAAGGTTTTTAGATAAATATAAACACTTTAACCCTTTTGTTACCATATTTCTAATAAAAAAAACATTGGTATAATTTTCAAATAATTTTGTTTTAAATCAAGAATTTGGAAGAATTTAGTAATATAACAAAATTCACCATTATTAAACTAGTGTTTGGAACATAGCAAATATTCTTGTGTAATATGATCGAAGTGTTTTAGATAAATATAAACACTTTAACCCTTTGGTAAAGATATTTCTAATGAAAAAAGATTGATTAGGATTTTAAGTTAATTTTTTAAATCAAGAATTTGGAAGAATTTAGTAATATAACTAACTCTTTCATTATTAAGCTGGTGTTTGGAACATAACCAAGGTTCTTATGTAAAATTATAATGGAAGGTTTTTAGATAAATATAAAGCATTTTAATCCTTTTGGTACCAGATTTCTTATGAAAAACAAGCATTTTCAAATAATTTTTTAAATCAAACATACATAAAAATAGAGCAGCTTTAGAAAGGACTATAAATACCATAAATGAGAAGAAAAGAAGGGAAAGAGAAAGGATTACTGGACAAAGGGAGAAGGGGAGAGGGTATCTTGGATTATAAAAGCCAGATTAATCAGAGCTCAATACAATTGACTAAACCTTTGAAGGTGGTGCCCCAGCATGGCCACAGTCTATGTTAACCTTAATCCTGGGCCAAACACCTCATTATATTCTGGCCAGAGTTCTAATGAGTTTGTTTCTAGGATTATAAATAAAAAAATAATAATTTGTCGATCGACTTTCATCAAATCAGACCGAGGAAACAATGTTTCCATTGGTCTTTCCAATTGCTAATACTATCTATTGGTCGCAACTTCAGGTAGAAGGAGCAATGTGAAATAAAGTGTCTTGCTCAAGGACATAACGCATCGCCTGGTCCAAGAATCGAACTGACAACCTCACGATTGCGAATCCAGTTCTTTAACCAATGAGCCACATGCCTTCACTATTATAAAAAGGATTATAAAAAGCTAGATTAATCAGAGCTCAATACAAGGTAGTGTCCCAGCATGGCCACAGTCCAAGTTAACCTTAATCCTGGGCCAAATATTCTAGCCAGTGTTCTAATGAGTTTGTTTCTAGGATTATAAAAGCCAGATTAATCACGCCAGTATATATACAAAGTGGTGCCCCAGCATGGCCACAGTCTAAGTTGATCCTAATCCTGGAACAAACATCCCATAATATTCTAGCCAGTGTTCTAATGAGTTTGTTTCTAGGATTATAAAAGCCAGATTAATCACGCCAGTATATATACAAGGCAGTGAAGAATAAAGTTAATTAAATCAATTTCATCTATTCTTAGATTGAGAAATAGATTTATTTTTAGGTGCAAATTATTGGATTTATACATTGCCAAATAAGAAAAGGTTATTTAAGTCGACCCCATGTCAGAAGGGTCAACTTTACAATATGTTTATCCAACCAAAAACAACAAAAAAACCCCACATAAAGGTCAAAGAGATATGAAAGATAAGAGGAGGTCATACAAGCTGACCTCTTGTGCCAGAACATTGGACTTTACAGAATGATATCCTCCCCCCCCCCCCCCCTAAAAAAAAAGGTCAAAATAATGAAAGATCATACTAGCTGACCTCATGTCAGAATATTCAACTTTACAATATGTTTAGCCCCCCCCCCCCCTCTCTCTCTCTCATGTACAAAAGGTCAAAGAGGTGTAAGGTCAAACAGTACTTGAACATTCATCAAATAATAATTCTATTGGGATTAATTTATATAGAGAGGTGTGGAGATAATCTTAACAGTAATAGATTGTATGTCAGATAGACAGATGGATAGATAGATGGATAAACAGATGGATAGACAGATGGATAGACAGATGGATAGACAGATGGATAGACAGATGGATAGACAGATGGATAGACAGATGGATAGACAGATGGATAAACAGATGGATAGACAGATGGATAGACAGATGGATAAACAGATGGATAGACAGATGGATAGACAGATGGATAAACAGATGGATAGACAGATGGATAAACAGATGGATAGACAGATGGATAGACAGATGGATAAACAGATGGATAGACAGATGGATAAACAGATGGATAGACAGATGGATAGATAGATGGATGGTCAGATAGATAGATAGATGGATGGTCAGATAGATAGATAGATATATTTCTTTATTAGCCACAAGGGCGCACAAGAAAAGGGGACAAAGACATGCCGGGGATTTTACATACAGTCTTGTAAAATATCTAAAAACAAACAATTACAACAATCGAAATCCCCAATAGGGGGGAGGCACCACAAATGGGTTGTTTAATACCCCGTCAATAGAACAACCCTCAGCTCCAGGAGCGTGTTGTGCAAGTGCTCCTTTCTTCCTTTTGCTCTCTTCTTCAACCTACAGGCTTATAAACAGAGAAGGCCCAACCACTCGGGCCATTTTCGCTTCATTCACCCACCTTTCAGTAAATTTACTGGGGTGCAGTACCTCTCTCTCCACCCTGATTCTCCTAAAGTGATAGATAGATAGACAGACAGATGGATGGTCAGAAAGATGGATAGCTAGATATCTTTCTTTATTTGCCACAGGGGCGTACAAAAATGGGACATTACAAGACGTGACGGCGGGGGTTTTACATAAAAATTATATAACTTTAACATTTATAAATAACAATAAACTATATATAATAAAATAACAATTGAAATCCCCAATAGGGGGCGGGGGAAGTTACTGCAGGGTTGTTTTACACCCCGTGGATAGAACAACCCTCAACACCAGAAACACGTTTTGTAGGTGTTCCCGTCTTCCTTCTGTTAATCTTCCTCAACCTACAGGTTTATATACAGAGAAGGCCCACTCACTCAGGCCATTTTTGCCACATTCACCCACCTTTCAGCGAATTTACTGTGAAAATTGTGGGGCATAGTCCTCAAACACTCCTTCTGACAGGTCCTGCCAGAAGCAGCCGTCACTAATTGATCTGGCTGGATCCCCAATACAAATCAATTGATGTTGTCCTCTAAAAATATCTAAGGCAAGCTGAGACACACATAATAATAATAATAATTAAATTATTGTGTAAAGTGCTCAGGTGCACTACAACTCGTCAAAGGTGCATGTATAGTACATAGAATAATACACAAATGTCAGGGAAGTGAATAGTGTATGAGTCATGGTATACATGTGTGTATGTGTATGGAGGGGGAATATTAGGTGTAGTGTTGGCGGATCTCGGGAAGCATGGAGGCCTTAAAGGATGCAGTGTCTCGACAGCTAACAACTGATGCAGGTAGTTTGTTCCATGGAGGCCTTAAAGGATGCAGTGTCTCGACAGCTAACAACTGATGCAGGTAGTTTGTTCCATGGAGGCCTTAAAGGATGCAGTGTCTCGACAGCTAACAACCGATGCAGGTAGTTTGTTCTATGGAGGCCTT
>OZ024760.1:19738615-19743615 GCA_964016885.1 Eledone cirrhosa
ATTGGCAGTATCGGTAGAGGGTTGGACGCCATGCTTTCCAGCATAGTTACGTCCCTTTACGATCTGAGTTCAAATCCCGGCGAGGTCAACTTTGCCTTTCATCCTTACGAGGTCGATAAAATAAAGTACCAGTAATGCACTGGGTAATTGCTGGCCTTGTGCCAAAAAGTAGAAACTATTATATAATTAGTGTAACTTATTAACGAGGAAGAACATTGATGCTGAAGTGGACAGAATTCATTTCCGAATTAGAAAATAAAATAATTCAGTTTTCGTAAATGGACAAAAGAGAAATGTGAATTATTGTCGGAGTTGTGAGAGTTGTCGGAGCGTAGAACAATAAAATAGTTTATAGTATTTGTTCCTGCTCTCAGGATTCTGAGTTCAAATCCTACCACTAGGCCACAACACTAGGCCTCATCTCTTCACCATAGCCACATGTCTTCACTAGGCCACATGTCTTCACTATAGCCACATGTGTTCACTGTAGCTACATGTCTCCACTGTAGCCACATGTGTTCGCTAGGCCACATGTGTTCACTATAGCTACATGTCTCCACTATAGCCACATGTGTTCACTATAGCCACATGTATTCTCTATAGATAATGTGTTCACTGTAGCCACATGTCTCCACTATATCTATGTGTCCACTATAGCCACATGTGTTCACTGTAGCCACATGTGTTCACTGTAGCCACATGTGTCCACTATAGCCACATGTGTCCACTATAGCCACATGTCTCCACTATAGCCACATGGCTCCACTATTGCCACATGTGTTCACTGTAGCCACATGTGTCCACTATAGCCACATGTCTCCACTATAGCCACATGTGTCCACTATAGCCACATGTCTCCACTATTGCCACATGTCTCCACTATAGCCACATGTGTCCACTGTAGCCACATGTGTCCACTATAGCCACATGTGTCCACTATAGCCACATGTCTCCACTATAGCCACATGTCTCCACTATAGCCACATGTGTCCACTATAGCCACATGTCTCCACTATAGCCACATGTCTCCACTATAGCCACATGTCTCCACTATAGCCACATGTCTCCACTATAGCCACATGTGTCCACTATAGCCACATGTGTCCACTATAGCCACATGTGTAGCAGCAGTAGACACAGGTGTGAAACATGAGAAAAGCAATGACATCAATTCAATTTCAGTAGAGACGAGGATCATGACAATGGTGATGATAATAGGGTGGGGATGAGGATGGGGATGATGGGGAAGATAATGATGGCGGTGGTGATGATGATGATGATGATGATGATGATGTTGATGATGAAGATGATGATGATGAAGATGGTGAAGTTCATAATGAAGATGAAAGTGATGATGATGATGATGATGATGATGATGATGGTGGTGGTGGTGGTGGTGTTGATGATGGTGATGGCGGTGGTGTTGATGATGGTGATGGTGGTGGTGATGATGATGATGATGATGATGATGATGATGGTGATGGTGGTGGTGGTGTTGATGATGATGGTGGTGGTAGTGATGATGATGGTGGTGGTGATGAAGATGATGGTGGTGGTGGTGATGATAATGATGGTGGTGGCGATGATGATGGTGTTGGTGGTGATGAAGATGATAATGATGATGATGGTGAAGCTGACAGTGAAGAGGATAAAAAATGGTGGTGATGATGATGATGACAACAATGATGATGATGTTGATGACTTCATCAATAAATTGTTCATAACAAATCCCAAACAATAGTTTTATTGTTCTAATTTATTGATTATTTCTTCAGATTAATTACATTTTTCCTCCTTTGTTTCTACCGAAATATTTGCTGTTTTTTCCATTGGTTTCTAAATGTTTTTTGTCATAAAACCATATTTTGTTTTTTTACTCTGTATAGACACAGTTACCTCAGTGAGAGTTGCTGGGTCTCAGGGGAAAATATATATACAATCATGTACACACACACACACACACACACACACACACACACACACATATATATATTACTCTAAGGTCCTATCTTATCGAGTGCTTTGCTAACTCATCATTTCATATAAGTAGGCCGAATTTACTTGCAAACCGCCAGAGATTCGATTTTACTGATTTCCAATTATATTATTCTCCTAGATTTAATAATTAACTAATTAATTTAATTAGACAATTATGTTGATTGGTTAATTATTTGTGTTTGTTTTATAACATCTAGTCGAGAGCTTATCATGATGATTAGCGGAAATTAAAATATTTCCTTTCGCTAACATTTTGAATGAACCGCCTAAAACCGGGGGTTATTTCCCTTGCCAGAATTAACATGTGATAACTATAGATACAATAAGCAACATGTAGCAGCAACATATAATTTATCACTCTGGTCCTAGGCAGAACGAAAATCCTGTTGATAAACTGTATCCTCCGTTCGATCACCAATACCATGAGCTTGCCATTCACGTAAGTCTGATATTTGATTTCGGATTCAAAGAAACACTTTAACGATTGTTCGTTTGATTTGTCCAGGTGTACTTTTCTCAACCTGATTAGTTCTAACGTTACTCTGGTATGTATTGTGTGTTAGTTTCGCCTACCACAATGTTCGATTTGTCAAGCTATTTAAACATATGTTATTACTCTGAGGTCCTATCTTATCGAGTGCTTTGTTAACTCATCATTTCATATAAGTAGGCCGAATTTACTTGCAAACCGCCAGAGATTCGATTTTACTGATTTCCAATTATATATATATATATATATTCACACAGTTACCTCAGAGATAGTTGCTGGGTCTCAGGGGAAAATATATACAACTATGTACATATATATACATACATACATATATATATATATATATACGCTTATACACACAGCTGGGTCTCAGGGAAAAACATATATATATATATATATATATACACAGTTACCTCAGAGATAGTTGCTGAGTATCAGGGGAAAACATATATATACATATATACATATACACATATATATATACACATATATATATATATATATATATATATATATATATACACATATGTTGCTGAGTATCAGGGGGAAATATATGCAACCACATACATATATATACACATATATACATACACAAATACACATTCACATACACACACATACACATACAAATGCATAGCACACACTATACATCACATAAACACTACATACCACACATTACATAAACACACACATACACCACATACCACACACAACATACACACACATGAACACACACATCATAAAAACACACACCACCCTACATCAACCCACACACCATATATATTTATTGCCATCATCATCATCACCATCATCATTATTTAATGGCCATTTTCCCTGCCAGCAGTATTTAGACAGGTTGTCATAGATTAAGTGAGTACTTAATCATAGCCAGGGGTTGATTCTGTTTACACATATTCCTGAACTCTACAGGGACCCTGTTTTATAGTGACACCAGTACTAGGGAGGTTTCATGTCTTTGACATAGCTGAAGAGTCCTTCTGACCCTTTCTGCTAGCAGATTCTTTATACCATAGAGACTAAACAGGTACTAAATCACATATGTATATGTATATATATATATATAACTATATGTTTGTATATATATATATATACAACTATATATATATATATATATATATATATATATATATATATATTAGAAAGTGAGGTTTTTTTTACAAAATGAAAAATAACCAAGGTGTCATACACGAGTGAAAATATAAAGAGAAAAAGATGAAAGCGAAAATGCAACTGGAGTCTTATATTTTAAAAAATATATATATTTATTTGGTTCCTTTACCGGTTTCGCAGTTTCTCTGCTTTTCAAAAGTAGAGTTGAGATGGAGGGTCTGTGGTTTTTCTCACATCTGGTTGGTCTCTGAATGTTACTTGTTTTATATGGAAAAAAGTGGCTCGAAATGCCAGGTTTTTAGAGAAGTAAATTGATTGGTTGGTCAATAATTATAATAAATTTTGTGCCAGTTCGCGTTACAAAGTTCTATACATATATATATATATACATATATATATATATACCAAACTGGCAGTAACCAGCCGCTTATACTAATGTTAAGGTATTGTTCTCAAAATAAATAACATCATAGATTCGATATTATGTGAGATATTTATGTGAGGTAAAGCCTTCACTGTGAAAATACAATAGTATATAAAGAGTAATGTAAATGTTAAAGGTTTGAAAGGAACTATAGACATACTAAAAGAAAATATGATGAGGTTAAACAGATTTATTATGGTAGCAATTTATATGTATCAATCAAAGGTGTGAAAGTGTGTGGCTGGTTGGTTAAAGAATTGGATTCGCAATCGTGAGGTTGTGAGTTCGATTCCCGGACTGGGCAATACATTATGTCCTTGAGCAAGACACTTTATTTCACGTTGCTCCTTCTACCTGGATTTTTTACTGATAGATACTATTAGCAAATGGAAAGACCAATGGAAACATTGTTTCC
The DNA here is from genome assembly GCA_964016885.1 of Eledone cirrhosa. Taxonomy (NCBI): domain Eukaryota; kingdom Metazoa; phylum Mollusca; class Cephalopoda; order Octopoda; family Eledonidae; genus Eledone; species Eledone cirrhosa. The sequence goes on from OZ024760.1 coordinate 19,743,074, forward strand.
TCAGTCCAATTTGATTTGATATCTATCAATATATATATATGTGTGTGTATGTATATATATGCTTGTGTGAGATGTGCGATGTTGCATGGTAGTGAGACATGGGCAGCAACTGCAGAAGATATGCGATGGCTGGAGAGAAATGAAGCAAGTATGCTCCGTTGGATGTGCAATGCCAATGTGCGTGAACGACCAAGCATAGACGAGTTGAGAAAGAAACTGGGTATAAGAGGGATAAGTTGTGGTGTGCAAGAGAGAAGGCTGAGATGGTATGGACAAGTGATGCGTATGGTAAAGAAGTGCCAAGAAACCCCAGTAGAAGGACAATGCTGTAGAGGTAGACCACGGAAAACACGGGCAGAGGTGGTGAGAGCAAACCTCAGATCGCTGAAGCTTACGGAGGAGATGACGAAGGATCATGACAAGTGGAGAGATGCTGTGCTGAATAGGACCCGTCCCACCCTTGCAAGCAGGGAAAAGCGGACGTAAAATGATGATGATGATGATGATGATGATGATAGCTAACTTTCTCATTATTAAGATAA
>OZ024760.1:19778615-19781115 GCA_964016885.1 Eledone cirrhosa
CGGTAGAGGGTCGGACACCATGCTTTCCAGCTTAGTTGCATCCCTTTACGATCTGAGTTCAAATCCCGCCGAGGTTAACTTTGCCTTTCATCCTTACGGGGTCGATAAAATAAAGTACCAGTAATGTACTGGTGAATTGCTGGCCTTGTGCCTAAAGTAGAAACAATTATATTGTACTACATACATATATATATATATATATATATATATATATATATATATATATATATATATATATATATATATATATATATATATATATATTATATATATGTCGTCATCATCACCATCATCATGATGTATGTATAAAATATATATATGTTTATAAAATATATATGTGTTCGGATCTGGCTGTCGAATCTAGCTGTCGAAACGGCCGGAGCTCTGCCGTTGGGGTCCTGACTCTTTTCCTATTACCCACTCTACTACCCTAAGTATTGAGTACTCTGGTGCATTATGGTCCACCTGGTTCCTTACCACACCTCCTTTGTTATTTATAATATACATACATATATCATCATCATCATCATCATCATCATCAACGTTTAACGTCCGTGTTCCACGCTTGCATGGGTTTGGACGGGGGTTTTCCCACTTGAGGCAAGAGTGGTTGTCTTGCTCGCATAGGACTGTCTGGCGGGTTTTCTACAGCTGGATGCCCTTCCTAACACCAACCACATTTACAGTGTGGGGCTGGGAGGTTTTTACCGTGTTGCCTACACGGCCACATTACAGCGTGGACTGTCTGGCGGGTTTTCTACAGCTGGATGCCCTTCCTAACACCAACCACATTTACAGTGTGGGGCTGGGAGGTTTTTACCGTGTTGCCTACACGGCCACATTACAGCGTGGACTGTCTGGCGGGTTTTCTACAGCTGGATGCCCTTCCTAACACCAACCACATTTACAGTGTGGGGCTGGGAGGTTTTTACCGTGTTGCCTACACGGCCACATTACAGCGTGGACTGTCTGGCGGGTTTTCTACAGCTGGATGCCCTTCCTAACACCAACCACATTTACAGTGTGGGGCTGGGAGGTTTTTACCGTGTTGCCTACACGGCCACATTACAGCGTGGACTGTCTGGCAGGTTTTCTACAGCTGGATGCCCTTCCTAACACCAACCACATTTACAGTGTGGGGCTGGGAGGTTTTTACCGTGTTGCCTACACGGCCACATTACAGTGTGGACTGTCTGGCAGGTTTTCTACAGCTGGATGCCCTTCCTAACACCAACCACATTTACAGTGTGGGACTGGGAGGTTTTTACCGTGTTGCCTACACGGCCACATTACAGCGTGGACTGTCTGGAAGGTTTTCTACAGCTGGATGCCCTTCCTAACACCAACCACATTTACAGTGTGGGGCTGGCAGGTTTTTACCGTGTTGCCTACACGGCCACATTTACAGCGTGGACTGTCTGGCAGGTTTTCTACAGTTGGATGCCCTTCCTAACACCAACTACATTTACAGTGTGTGGCTGGGAGGTTTTTACCGTGTTGCCTACACGGCCACATTACAGCGTGGACTGTCTGGCGGGTTTTCTACAGCTGGATGCCCTTCCTAACACCAACCACATTTACAGTGTGGGGCTGGCAGGTTTTTACCGTGTTGCCTACACGGCCACATTACAGCGTATATATATATATATATATATATATATATATATATATATATATATATATATATACCTATGCCGGCATGGAAACATGGACGTTAAATGGTGATGATAATGATAATGATGTTGATGTTGATGTTAATGAATTAATGAAGCTGAAATTTTAATTATTTCCTTCCTACCAAAAGCTTGCTATGCAGGATGTCATATGGAGTCAAACAGCAATTAGATGTTTCCATATTTCAGTTCAGGAAGTTTTCATTTTCAAAATGAGATTTGCCTATCTCAAGACGAGATTTGCTCATCAAAATGAGATTTGCCTATCTCAAGACGAGATTTGCTCATCAAAATGAGATTTGCCTATCTCAAGACGAGATTTGCTCATCAAAATGAGATTTGCCCAATTTCAGATTATTTTCACATTTTACAAATACATGTTTGGATAGTAGGAGAAAAATAAAGCATTTTCCATGTGTGTGTGTGTGTGTGTGTGTGTGTGTGTGTGTGTGTGTAATATATGCATGAATATGGGTATGCGTGTATGTGTGTGTGTTCATGAGTGTGTGTGTTCTTTGAAACAATGTATCTACTTAGACTCAGATACCTGCAATCGACACACACATACCTACACACACACACACACACCTACACACACGTACACACACACACACCTACACACACACACCTACACACACACACCTACACGCACACACACCTACACACACACACACACACCTACACACCCACACACACCTACACACACACACCTACACCCACACCCCTACACACCTACACACACACACACCTACACACACACACCTACACACACACACACCTACACACACCCACACACACCTACACACACACACCTACACCCACACCCC
>OZ024760.1:19786115-19788615 GCA_964016885.1 Eledone cirrhosa
GGTATATGGACATATATAGATACTCACAGACCCTTTTAAGCTTTGACATATGGACATACACAGACACTCACTCTTCAATCTGCCTACATTGTCTCATCAGAATATCTGTCTAGGTCTTTTCAGGTGAGTCTGTGCTTGATATTCTCCCTAGTGCTGGTGCCATGGTAAAATAGACCTCTAGCACACACTCTGTAGAGTGGGTGAATATATGTAAGCAGGACACAGTCCCCCTCCCTCCCAGGCCAGTCTGAGAGGTCACAGGGCTCTGATTAAATACTGACTTGGTCTATAATGACCCAGCTAAACCTTGCTAGCAAAGAAAACTTAAATCCAAACCTCATTTTTACGTAGTTTCAAGTTGGTGTAAATCCTCAAAATATTGACCCCCCCAAATATAAGCTGACCCTATCATTTTATGTTTGAGAAGGGCAAAAATCTAAACCTTATTTATGTAGAATTTGAAGTTTGGTAAATCATCAAAATATTGATCCCAAGTATAAGCCAACCCCTACTCCTACCATCGATTTTTTGGTCACATATCCCTCGGCTTATATTCAAGTATACACGGTACTTATTTCTATTCCCTCTTAATAAATGCTAATCACTTAATTAAAATGGTTTATTCCATTTCATTTGAATTCCAAAATTTATAGAAAATTTTGTCAAACATTAGAATCTACTCTTTAATCATTTAAATTTTTAGACTATTCAAATAAAATAAAAATTCAATATTAAATCAAATCTGATATTTTGAGTTGCCAGATCCAGATTTAATTAAAGCTCTCTTAACAACAAATAGATGACCTCATTAAAACAACCCTGATATTTAATTAATGTTTTGTTCTATTCCAAATAATGAATAGGCGCGTAATTCATATGTTGGGGAAAAAGTGAAAAGCTTTCAAGAAATGGAGAGGATGAAACTCAAATACAATTTTGTGTAGTTGCAATAATGATTTCAAAAATATTTCATATCATTTTTACAGAAAAAAATTCTAAGATAAAAAATATTGCAACGAAATTTATGATATAAACAAAATTAACTCAAATATCGAGTTTTGAAAACAGATGTGTATTTGAATTTGTAGAAAAATGGAAAAATTCAGCGTATGGAAGCTGTAAAAACAGCAAAATGCTGCCGAAACGGCGTTGGGTAAAACATTACTTCGAAGGACAGAGATCAGCAGCTCGAACAGTGAATTAACTTGAAGAATTGGTAGGAAGGAAGAAATAGAATGGATGAGAGGAGATTACAAACATTAAAATATGGCTCATCAGATTTCAGACCACCTGCAGTTTCAATGATTTAACTGCTGGTGCTTTGAGATCTGATGAGAGTATTTTAATGTTTTTGATCTGGATGCCCATCCGAACACTAACAACGTATACATTGTGGAACTGGGTGGTCATTTTATGAAGGTCTGGCCAGTTGGCCATGCCATACCCTGCTTGCATCAGAACCATAATTTGGGAGCTGGGTGGTCCCATTGTGAGGGGGAATCTGACCAGTAGACCGCACCAAGCATTACCCATAGTGGAGCTCTGGGTGACATTGTTATGTGGAGGGCCTGACCAGTTAACTGTGCTGTGTTGGAACCATAGTTTGGGAGATGGGTGATCCCATTGTGAGGGTAGGTCAGGCAAGTTGATTGTACCAAACCTTACTCATAGTGGAGCCGTGTTACAGGGAGGTCCTGTTACAAGCCAAATATAGTGAGAGGGCCACACCATACTTTGTACAATATCAGAACCATTGCTGTGTTTTGGGATCTGGGGGGTCCCATTATGAAGGAAGTCAGGCCAGTAGACCATACCAAGGATTACTCATAGTGGAGCTGTGTTACAGGGAAGCCCTGTTATGAGCCAAGTCTGGCCAGATAGCTGCACTAACCCCTGCATATATCAGAAATATGTATGGTGTAAAAATCAATAGTAAGTATTTTAAATTTTAAATTTTAAATTCAAAATGTCTGAGACTATGTAAATAATATTCTATAATTCCAATCATCGCTATGGTTACAATATGAAAGAGATAATTACAATAGCAAAGAAAAACAATTACCATATTGATAATAACAATATCAAAATGTCATTGAAATAAGAGGTCGATGACATTTGTGTCACAGTCAATATCAATTTCTATAGATCAAACACACATGTACATATATAGATGTCTGTGTGTGTGTGTCTGTGTGTGTATATATATATATATATATATATATGTCTGTCTGTGTGTGTGTATATATATATATATATATATATATATGTGGGTGTGTGTGTATATATTATAATAGTTAATAAATGAAACAAACAAAACACAGGAGGCAATTTTTACACATTTATATATATATACATATATATATACATATACATATATATATCTATACATATATATATATATACATATATATATACGATATTAATAAATGGAAACTATATTTATAAAACCATATTTATTTCATTATACATATTTCGAGTGCTTTATATCAGTTATAAAAAT
>OZ024760.1:19796115-19806115 GCA_964016885.1 Eledone cirrhosa
AGTGTGGACTGGGTACTTTTAGCTGTGACTCCTACACAACCACTTTATAGTATGGGCTGGGTACTTTTAGGTATGACTCCTACACAACCACTTTACAGTGTGGACTGGGTACTTTTAGCTGTGACTCCTACACAACCACTTTATAGTATGGGCTGGGTACTTTTAGGTATGACTCCTACACAACCACTTTACAGTGTGGGCTGGGTACTTTTAGCTGTGACTCCTACACAACCACTTTATAGTATGGGTTTGGTACTTTTAGCTATGACTCCAACATAACCACTTTATAGTGTGGGCTGGGTGCTTTTTGTTGTGATACCTACATTAAAGTAAAAACTTCAATTTTTTAATGTGATGCAACCATAATGCTGGGGTTTTTTTTGTTTGTTTGTTTTTTTTGTTTTTCTATTCAAGAATATCTTGCTAATGTGGTTTCATGTGGAACAGGATGTTAAGAGTTAATTATAAAAACAATAAAAGCTTTACACAGAACAGAAATACGTAACAACCTAAGTATAATCACCCCACTGTCATCAACATTATCAACATTGGCAGTATCAGTAGAGGGTTGGATGTCATGCTTAGCATAGTTACGTCCCTTTACAGTCTGAGTTCAAATCCCGTCGAGGTTAACTTTGCCTTTCAACCTTGCAGAGTCGATAAAATAAAGTACCAGTAATGTACTGGGGATAATTGCTGGCCTTGTGCCAAATGTAGAAACAATTATTAACATGATCATCATCATCACCTTTTATCTATTTTTCTATGCTTGCATGGGTTAGACAGGTTGTCACGCTCTGAATCTAGACCAGTCAGGAAGCCATGTCTTGTTCATATATTCCGTCTATACACACATTCAGTACAGAATGAAAGACAATTATAAATTTCACATGTAAAGTGATCTAAGAGGTAAGAAAAACATACTTGAAATGGCCACAATCTAAACTATAATAAATTATATTAAAAAAGAAGATTTAATTTTCAAGTAGGAATATAAGGCCTCAATATGTTATATAATGGAGGAGGTGCACAGCAGTTAATGTGGAAATAGATCATGATAAATGGTTTAATCTGTGAGACTTCAACTTACTGAAGTGGGTGCTATTTGAACAGACCTAAAATTCTAATATCACTTTTTGTATTTTTGTTTCGTCCTGGTTTTTGTTTTGTTTTTTGTTTTGTTTTGTTGTTTTTTTCATATTATTATTATTATTATTATCATTGTCTAACAAACATGTTATTTCCAAATTAATAGCTACAAAAATAATTTAGAAATATAAACAAGGTTAACAGACGTATTTAATTGGAAAAAAACAAAAATAAGTTGAATAATTCTCACAATTTCTGATAAAACTACTTTGAAAATCTGACAACAGAACAGGTGTTTTAACCTACCTAGCCATACACTACCTTCATTGTCATGACAAGGGGTTGTATAATGGCACCCCGTGTATAATGGGCTTCATACTGATCATAGGGTCCTTTTATGAAGCAATGTTTTTGAGCCAGTTTATTTTACTGACATAAATCCGTTTAGTCACCTTTTACGACACACAGGTATCCTGTGTACCTATTCGAAACCGAAGACACGGCAGATAACTAGTAATGGATACAAATATTTTAAGTTCATTTTCCCTTCTCAAGGATTGGTTTACCTTGCAGGCCTCATGAAAGGTTTCATATTCATCAGACAATCATTATGGCGGTGGATTGGCAGTATCGGTAGGGGGTTAGACACCATGCTTTACAGCATAGAGTTATGACCCTTGCTATTCTGAGTTCAAATCCCGCCGAGGGTTAATTTTGCCTTTCATCCTTACGGGGTCGATAAAATATAGTACCAGTAATGCACTGGGGTAATTTCTGGCCTTTTTTGCCAAAAATAGAAACAATTATTTAAGCAATGTTTTATAGCCTGATACCATTCCTGGTGCCAACACTTTCAGTTATCTCTTACAACAGACAAGGACAGAAATTGTTGTTACTCTAAACCAGATATATATACACATATATGGAGGCACATGGCTTAGTGGTTAGAGCATTGGCCTTGCAATCGAAAGGTTGTGAGTTCAATTCTCAGACCGGGTGATGTGTTGCTTCCTTGAGCAAGACACTTTATTTCACATTACTCCAGTTTACTCAGCTGTAGAAATGAGATGATAGGGACTGGGGTCCATATCATTCCACTGCAAAGTGGTCGTGGAGGTGCCACGGCAAAAAAGCACCCAGCACTCACTGTAAATGAGGTTGGTGTTAGGAAGGGCATCCAGCTGTAGAAATCAAGCCAGAATCAGTTCCCGTCCCACCCTTGCAAGCAGGGAAAAAGCGGACATAAAATGAAATGATGATGCTGATGATGATATACATACAATAAAGATTATCTTGATAAATGGTTTAATCAATGAAGTTTCAAGTCAGTGAAGTGTGCTATAGAAGCAGACCTAAAATTACAATATCATGTTATATTTTCGTCTTATTTTTCCTTATCATCTAATAGACATTTTATTTTCATGTTAATAGACACTAAAATAAATTGGAAACAAAAACAAATTTAATGAGTAATTTTAATTGGAAAAAACGTCAGAATTCTCAGAAATTCTTACAATTCCTAACAAAACAAAAAAAAAACGTTTCAAAAGGCAAAAGAAAAAGAAGCTAACAAAAAAATTACTCTTGGAAATGGTCGTTCAAATAAGAATTGTTTCTACTTTTGGCACAAGGCCAGCAATTATCCCAGTGCATTACTGGTACTTTATTTTATCGACCCCATAAGGATGAAAGGCAAAGTTAACCTCGGCGGGATTTGAACTCAGATCATAAAGGGAGGTAACTCTATGCTTCAAAGCATGGCGTCTGACCCTTACCGATACTGCCATAAGAATATTAGATGTTTATAGAATATATATATATATATAGAAAGATAGATAGATAGATATAAATATAGATAGATATATATATTATATATATTATATATATAGGTGATGAATTTGTTTTGCAAGGTTTTTTATATGAAACCAAACAGTGAGTGTGTTTTATTATATATTTCTGGCAATATTATAACAACATTACCCTCCCCAAATATAAGATATATATATATATATATATAGTAAGGTGTATTATTGGTTGTGTAAAACAGTCCAATAAATTTATGTTAGCAATATTAAGTTCTCCACGCTTTTGTATATCTCCAATTCCATTCAAGGGAACAGCTAGATGATGTAAAATGGAGTATAAGTATCAAAAGGAAAATCTGAAGGCAAGGTAAAATTCCAATGATTTTAATCACGACACATGTTTCACTCTGTGAGTGAACATTGCTAATTTTCTCCCTCATATCAAGAATTTGAAGACAATTCATTTTCACCTGATGAGATCAGTGATAATTGATCACGGCTTTACGATCGATCTATCTCTTATTGAAACATGTGTCGTGATTAAAATGATTGGAATTTTACCTTGCCTTCAGATTTTCATTTTGATATATATATATATATATATATATATACATATATATATATATAGTAATGATAATAAATGTGAAGACTAAAATCCGAAGAGGGCTCGATAAGGATAATATATATATCAAAATATATAAAACCATAGAGCAGTTTCAGAAGATCCCGTTAAGGGTGAAAGCAGCGATTCTTTGCTTAAACTTTAATCTGATATTTTAATAAATAAATATATATATATATACATTTTTGTTTACCTTTTACATACATATGTTTGTGTCTGGGTGTGTGTGTGTGTGTGTGTGTGTGTGTGCATGTGCGTGTAGTAGAGTATGGATATACTATAAAAAGTCAGGACCCAACAACTGAGCTGTTGAAACAGCAAGAGCTCAACCATGGGTCCTGACTGTTTATAATATATATATATATATATATATATATATATGAGAGTTGACCTCAAATGGCTAAGACTGGAAGAGGAGATGATGAAGAACTGCAACAAGTGGAGAGATGCCGTGTTTGGAAGGACCCGTCCAACCCATGCTAGCATGGAAAAGCAGCCATAGAAACGACGATGATGATGATGCTTAAGAGGAAATCTATTGTATTCCTTAAATTTAGTTCTAAAGCTCTCACCTCTCAGACCCCTAAATAGATTGTTGAAATATCCATCTGTAAAAACCATTCATTTTTCTTTCAAGTTACAGAACGAGATAGAAAATGGAAATTATTCTGGTTTTATCTGAAGTGTTAAAGAAAGGTTTATTGAAAGTCTGTGAATGGATTGGGTCTAATTGGAATGAAGGAATGAAAGAAGAAAACAATACAAATAAATTTATGAATAAATATTTTAATTTTTTACTACAGAATAAAATATTCATTCTAAAGAAAACTTCAAGAATTTTAATTGTTTTTTGGGGTAACATTATAATTACTATTATCATTTCCCGCCGAGGTTAACTTTACCTTTCATACTTACGGGGTCGATAAAATAAAGTACCAGTAATACACTGGGTAATTGCTGGCCTTGTGCCTAAAGTAGAAACAATTATTATTACTATTACTATTACTTCTATTACATTCTGAGTTCAAATTCTGCAGAGGTTAACTTTGCATTTCATCCTTACAGGGTCGATAAAATAAAGTACCAGTAATACACTGGGTAATTGCTGGCCTTGTGCCTAAAGTAGAAACAATTATTATTACTATTACTATTACTTCTATTACATTCTGAGTTCAAATTCTGCAGAGGTTAACTTTGCATTTCATCCTTACAGGGTCGATAAAATAAAGTACCAGTAATACACTGTGATCAATTTAATCGATTTTCCCCTCCACTAAATTGTTGGCCTTGTGCCTAAATCAGAAACAATTCTTCTACTTCTTCTTTTTATTATTATTATTATTATATTATAGGGTAGTGGTTTGGCAGTAATCGGTGAACGTCAGACACCATGCTTTGCAGCATAGAGTTATGGCCCTTTACGTTCTGAGTTCAAATCCTGCCGAGGTTAACTTTGCCTTTCATCCTTACAGGGTCAATAAAATAAAGTACCAGTAATGTACTGGTAAATTGCTGGCCTTGTGCCAAAAGTAGAAATAATAATTATTATTATTATTCTAAATTTCAATAGAAAATGAATGAAGATCTTGAGACATGTGTGAATATGATTAGTGTGCAACTCTCGTTGGTATCTTCCAATCAATAAACCCTACTACTCACAAGTCAATATATTCCAAGGAGTCAATTATTGTTTTGACAGACAAAAGAAAAAGTTTACTTATGGGAAGAAAAAAGAAAGAAAGAAAGAAAAAAAATTAAATTAAATAAAAATAAAATTTTCAAAAAATAAAATAGAAGGAATTTTAATAAAAGCTAAACCAGCCAGAAGGAAAACTAAGGAAATTTGGTGAAAGTTAAAATAGATTATATCTATTAATACATAGTACAAAGACAGACGTCTCTAACAAATTTTAATTTCTTGCAAATTTTCTTTACAAGACAAAGATACTGTAATAAATTATATGCAGATATACTGTTATATAAGCAATTGTTTTATATAATATATTGTTATATATAATATATTGCTATATATAGTATATTGTTATATAAAATATATTGTTATATATAATATATTGTTATATATAATATATTGTTATATATAATATATTGTTATATATAGTATATTGTTGTATAGAATATATTGTTATATGTAGTATATTGTTATATATAATATATTGTTATATATAGTATATTGTTATATATAGTATATTGTTGTATAGAATATATTGTTATATATAGTATATTGTTATATATAATATATTGTTATATATAGTATATTGTTATATATAGTATATTGTTGTATATAGTATATTGTTATATATAGTATATTGTTATATATAGTATATTGTTGTATAGAATATATTGTTATATATAGTATATTGTTATATATTGTTATATATAGTATATTGTTATATATAGTATATTGTTGTATAGAATATATTGTTATATATAGTATATTGTTATATATAATATATTGTTATATATAGTATATTGTTATATATAGTATATTGTTGTATAGAATATATTGTTATATATAGTATATTGTTATATATAATATATTGTTATATATAGTATATTGTTATATATAGTATATTGTTGTATAGAATATATTGTTATATATAGTATATTGTTATATATAATATATTGTTATATATAGTATATTGTTATATATAGTATATTGTTGTATAGAATATATTGTTATATATAGTATATTGTTATATATAATATATTGTTATATATAGTATATTGTTATATATAGTATATTGTTGTATAGAATATATTGTTATATATAGTATATTGTTATATATAATATATTGTTATATATAGTATATTGTTATATATAGTATATTGTTGTATAGAATATATTGTTATATATAGTATATTGTTATATATAATATATTGTTATATATAGTATATTGTTATATATAGTATATTGTTGTATAGAATATATTGTTATATATAGTATATTGTTATATATAATTGTTTCTACTTTAGGCACAAGGCCAGCAATTACCCCAGTGCATTACTGGTACTTTATTTTATCGACCCCGTAAGGATGAAAGGCAAAGTCAACCTTGGCGGGATTTGAACTCAGATCGTAAAGGGACGTAACTATGCTGGAAAGCATGGCGTCCAACCCTCTACTGATACTGCCAATCCACTGCCATAATATATTGTTATATATTGTTATATATAGTATATATCGTATATATATTGTTATATATAGTATATATCTTGTTATATATAGTATATATATTGTTATATATAGTATATATAGTATATATATTGTTATATATAGTATATATCTTGTTATATATAGTATATATAGTATATATATTGTTATATATAGTATATATAGTATATATATTGTTATATATAGTATATTGTTATATATAATATATATATATAATATATTGTTATACATAATATATTCTTATATATATAATTATCATCATCATCATCCCCGTTTTACGTCCATTCTTACACACTAGCATGGGTTAGACGGGTTGTTGCGGCATCGAGTTATGTCTTTTATGTTCTGAATTTAAATCCTGCCAAGGTTAGCTTCGCCTGTCATCCTTATGGGGTCAATAAAATAAAGTACTGGTCATGCACTGGGATCGATTTAATCGACTTTCCTCCTCCTCTCCTTCAAATTGCTGGCCTTGTGCCTATATTAGAAATCATCTACCACTGGGTAAAGAAGTGCCAAGAAATCCCAGTAGAAGGAAGACACAGTAGAGGAAGACCACGAAAAAACATGGGCAGAGGTGGTGAGGGATGACCTCAGATCACTGAAGCACACGGAGGAGATGACTAAGGACCGTGACAAGTGGAGAGATGCTGTGCAGAGTAGGACCTGTCCCACCCTTGCAAGCAGGGAAAAGCAGGCGTAAAATGATGATGATGATGACGATATATATATATATATACACAATATATAATTTCATCATCACCATCATTTGTGAAGGCACATCGCTTAGTGGTTAGAGCATTGGGCTTGCAATCGAAAGGTTGTGAGTTCAATTCTCGGACTGGGTGATGTGTTGTTTCCTTGAGCAAGACACTTTATTTCACGTTGCTCCAGTTTACTCAACTGTAGAAATGAGATGATAGGACTGGAGTCCCTATCATTAAATCACCTAAGACACCTCCAACGAGATATACTTTGGAGGAGGCCAGCTAAACCTGCATAGGTGTGAGCTGTCACACACACACACAATACATAATTTATTAGGGGAGAAATTGCTGAGAAAATTTAGAGTAAAAAACTGAAGATTTCAATTTTTAATGTGACACAGCCATACTACTGTTTTGTACTTTTGAAGAATTTTTTGCTAATGTGGTTTGCTCATTAAATTATAATTAATTCAAGAGGATATTGTAGTTTACTTGAAGCATTATAGAATACGCAGAAAGTAGAGTGTAGCCATCTTAAAAATACAATATTTTTATAATTTAATTATACTTTTCAAGAATGTTTTGTTCATGTGTTTTCATGTGGCGCAGCGTATTAAGAGTTAACAGTACGAATAAAAAAATATATTTTAATAGCTCTGTATATTATATATATCAATATAACATTCACAGCCTCATTAGATAAGAGGTTAAGATTAACATTTGTCTAGTTTTCTCTCTGATCAATGCAAGACAGATAAGAACTTAGCCAAGATAAATAAACCATTGATAAACCAATCGAAAACAACAATTTGTACAGTAATATACACTATATAATATATACATATACATTATATATATATACACTATATAATATATACATATACATTATATATATATAAAATAAATATGCATAAAATATATATAAAATATACATACATACACACATTATATATATTTTATATAAATATACATAAAATATATATAAAATATACATACATACACACACACATTATATATATTTTATATAAATATACATAAAATATATATAAAATATACATACATACACACACACATTATATATATTTTATATAAATATACATAAAATATATATAAAATATACATACACATTATATATATTTTATATAAATATACATAAAATATATATAAAATATACATACACATTATATATATATATATACACACACATTCTTATATATATATATATATATATATATATATATATATATATATATATATATATGTATATATATATACATGTTTTTATATATATATATACATACATACACTATATATATACATACACACACATATATATACATACACACACATATATATACATACACACACATATATATACATACACACACACATATATATATATATATATATATATATATATATATATATATATATATATATATGTATGTATGTATATTGGCACTGTTACAGTTTGGTAGAGAGGTTATTGTATTGTGCTGTTTATATTATTTATAGAAATATAGCCATGTACTGTTATTGTTATCGGTGATGTCTTGCAGCTAAGTTAATATCACAAACTACCACACCCACTATTACTACTACCACACACACACACACACACACATACATACACGCATATATATATATACATGTATTCAAATAATGCAATATGATTGAAAAATACAAATTAGAAATATCTTTGCTTTGCTGCAATCTTGCCAGCTTCATATGCAATATATATGCATGTATGTATATATATATATATATATATATATATATAGACACAGACATACACATATAAATATACATATATATATATATCATCATCATCATCATCATCACCGTTTTACGTCCGTTCTTCCACGCTAGCATGGGTTAGACGGGTTGTCCTGTTGTGGGCAGTGTCTGGTCGGCTGACCATGCCTTGCTCATACAGGAACTGATCTGGCTTGATTTCTACAGCTGGATGCCCTTCCTAACACCAACCTCATTTACAGTGAGTGCTGGGTGCTTTTTCGTGGCGCCTACACGTCCACTTTACAGTGTGGGCTGGGTGCTTTTTTGCCGTGGCACCTCCACGACCACCTTGCGGTGGGGGGGGGGGCATATTGTTTATATGCTTCAGCATGTACCCATGGGAGGTCGGGTACCCTGTATTACTGCGTGACGCCAGAAGTCACGGTCGTGTGTCATTGACTTTGAGAGGTGTAGTTGGGTAAGGTCGGCTTTTATCACCTCATCCCAAGTCATCTTGGGTCTCCCCACTCCGCGGTTTCCATCAACTTCTAGTGCTCTGCACCTTTTTATGCAGCTGTCATCCTTCATACGCATCACATGTCCATACCAGCGTAACCGCCTCTCCTGCACGCAGCATTTGATTCCTCTTATGCTCAGTCTCTCTCTCAATTCATTTATGCTTTGTCGTTCACGTATATTACTGTTACACATCCATCGGAGCATGCAGGCTTCGTTTCTCTCTAATCTACGTAAGTCTTCCACCTTCAGCGCCCAGGTCTCACTACCATGCAACATCGCTGTTCGGATACACGCATCATACAGTCTGCCTTTCATTCTGAGGGAGAAG
>OZ024760.1:19811115-19813615 GCA_964016885.1 Eledone cirrhosa
TGTTACAGGCCCTGATGGTGTGGGAGAAGCATTCTCTGGTATGTAGGAGCCCAGGTGTAGGACACCTCGTGGTGTCCTACACCTGGGCAAACAGAATAGAGAAAACTTTGCCCTAAAGGATGGCAAGAGAGAAGCGAGGTGTTGAAATAGCAATTTTGACTCACAAAGCTCACTCCTGCAAGTGGCCATCTCTGATATGCTCCTATAGCAGCTAATAAGGAAGGTGGTTGAGGTGGTTCGAGGACCCAGAACATCGGAAGTCTCCCCTGCTATACATTCGGGGGACTCAGAATGACAGAAGTCTCTCCTGCTACACATTCGGAGGCCCAGAATGACAGAAGTCTCCCCTGCTATACATTCGGGGGACTCAGAATGACAGAAGTCTCTCCTGCTACACATTCAGAGACCCAGAATGACAGAAGTCTCCCCTGCTATACATTCGGAGACCCAGAATGACAGAAGTCTCTCCTGCTACACATCCAAGGACCCAGAATGACAGAAGTCTCTCCTGCCACACATCCAAGGACCCAGAATGACAGAAGTCTCTCCTGCTACACATCCAAGGACCCAGAATGACAGAAGTCTCTCCTGCTACACATCCAAGGACCCAGAATGACAGAAGTCTCTCCTGCCACACATTCGGAGACCCAGAATGACAGAAGTCTCTCCTGCCACACATTCGGAGGCCCAGAATGACAGAAGTCTCCCCTGCTATACATTCGGAGGCCCAGAATGACAGAAGTCTCTCCTGCTACACATCCAAGGACCCAGAATGACAGAAGTCTCTCCTGCTACACATCCAAGGACCCAGAATGACAGAAGTCTCTCCTGCTACACATCCAAGGACCCAGAATGACAGAAGTCTCTCCTGCTACACATCCAAGGACCCAGAATGACAGAAGTCTCTCCTGCTACACATCCAAGGACCCAGAATGACAGAAGTCTCTCCTGTTACACATTCGGGGACCCAGAGCATCGGAAGTCTCCCCTGTTACACATTCGGGGCCCAGAACATCGGAAGTTTCTCCCATGCTACACATTCGATGATGAACTTATCAGAGAGCCTATGATACATCAATCAACAGCTTGTGATCTTAAAAATTTATTTTCTTTTTTGTCATCGTCATATAAACTATTTAATCATATTGACAAGTACGCAGAAATGTCTAAAAGAATATTGGTAAAATTTCTGCTGCTTCTTCATTCCCATCAATCCAAATTTTTGACAGAAAGGAAGAGGCACACAAAAGAAGCAATGAGGAGAATTAAATGTTGATATATATTTTTAGTTTGGTAGAAAAACGTTGTTTTTATTTATTTAATTCAACGGATAAAGAAAAAGTAAATATAAAATGAAATGATGAAATGATGATGGCTTATTTTCTTGGATTTTATGAGATTTAGACTAGAAATTTTCCTTTAATCAAACAAAAAAAATAATAAATAAAATAAACAAACATAAAGACTTGACGTAAAACTGCAGTGAAGCATAGCATTTAATATGTTCCGATAATTTCTGGTTGAATGAAAACACAAACTTAATCTTCAGAAATATAATAAAGTGCTTTTTCTCTACTGAAGAGGAGTGGATAAAGAATGAATTTGAATCTCTTTCACTCTCTCTCTCTATCTCTCTCTCTCTCTTTCACTCTTTCTTTCTCTCTCTCTGTTGAACAATAGGTGAAGAATGCCTCATTCTACAGAGAAGTAAGTAGTATGTGAAGTATGGCTTCGAATCACTCTTTGCTGTAAAGAATGTCTTGGGACACCTCTCACTCTCACTCTAATACACACACCTACACAAACACACTCTCTCACATTCCTACTCTCTCTCTCTCACTAACGGGGATTTGTCTATAAAGAATGTCTTGGGACACCTCTCACTCTCACTCTAATACACACACCTACACAAACACACTCTCTCACATTCCCACTCTCTCTCTCTCACTAACAGGGATTTGTCTATAAAGAATGTCTTGGGACACCCCACCCCCCTCTCACCCTCACACATATACATCCTCTCGCAAGGAGTAGTCTATAAAGAATGGCTTAGAATCTCTCTCTCTCTCTCTCTCACTCTCTACAGAGGAGGAATCAAACCCACAACCCTATGATTAAGAGTCCAACACACTAACTACAAGGCCAGGTGTCTTCACTACTCCAAGAGCGATGCCTTTAGGCGATGACTGGTTTCTATCTAGAATTACAATGACATTTTTATGATAGATTTCAAACAGAAACAAGCTTGTCAGAGCGTAGCAAATTATTTCTAATTTATAATTTAGTATCGGAGCTGTGATCTTTCAATTTGGAGAAGTAACAGTAGAGCTGCTACTTCTCTCAATTGAGAAATCACAGCTCTGATACTACGGGCATGTGGTTAGAATGTCTCAGGAAAGAATCACTGGACAGATCTTACAGACAAAACCAACTGGCAGGAAACCCAGGGGGTAGACCCTGAGCAAGATGGTTGGATAACATCCATGAACTTAGCTGGTCT
>OZ024760.1:19818615-19821115 GCA_964016885.1 Eledone cirrhosa
TGGTGGTATATGGGGAGGTTGGTGATGGTTTGTTGGTGGTTGGTGAGGGTTGGTGGGTAGTGGTGTGGGTTAGAGATATATGAGGAGGGGTGGAGAGATATAGGGGAAGTGATGGTGTTGAGCTGATGTGGGGCTTTGTTGGGGGCTGGTGAGGGTTGGTGGTATATGGGGAGGTTGGTGATGGTTTGTTGGAGGTTGGTGAGGGTTGGTGGTATATGGGGAGGTTGGTGATGGTTTGTTGGAGGTTGGTGAGGGTTGGTGGGTAGTGGTGTGGGTTAGAGAGATATGAGGAGGCTAGTGGAGGTTTGTTGGAGGTTGGTGGCGTTTGTTGGAGGTTAGTGAGGGTTGTGGGGGTTGGTGGGTGGTGATATGGGTTGGTGAGGGGTTTGATGATGTGGGGTGGTGAGGGTTGGTGAGGGGTTTGATGGCGCGGGGTGGTGGGGGTTGGTGTGGGTGGTGGGGTTTGGTGAGGGGTTTGATGGCGTGGGATGATATTGTGGGTGTTGGAGGTGTGGCGCTGTGGATGTGAAGATATGGTAAGGAGGGTTGATGGAGGTGGCCATATATGGATTATAGGGCTAGGGTTGGGTCTGGAGATGTAAATAAAGGGATCAGTTGAAGCAGCTGATATAGATTGGTGATGTGGGTGGGTGGAGGTGATGTGCTGCTGTAGATCTGAAGATATGGGGATGTAGAGATGGCAATGAGGGTTGGTGATGTGGGTGAGTGGAGGGGGAGTGTTGACAAGATGTGGAGGGGGAGAGTTGACAAGATGTGGAGGGGGAGTATTGACAAGATGTGGAGGGGGAGTATTGACAAGATGTGGAGGGGGAATGTTGACAAGATGTGGAGGGGGAGTGTTGACAAGATGTACTCTGATCATAATGTTTTTGTTTTGGGTTTTTTTTCCCAGGTAGACAATGTATCTAGGACTCCTTTATCCAATGTATCCTTTATTTTTTTTTATTCCTTCCCTGATAATGTTTCTAATGAAATGCATTGCCGAAAGTGTTTTAATTAATTTCGAAAATAATCAAGAATCCTAATGGGATTAAAAAAGTAATTAACGTGTTCGTTAATTAGTTGGTGTCTTTAGCTCAATAAATAATTCTGATAACAAATTACGAGGTTTTAATTAAATTGTGAAACACTTCAAAATGTTAGGTGTCATGTCAGAAAACAAGAGATGGTCCTAGATGGACTGGTATGGGATTTGAGGGAGAATTAGTTTTATTTTTAGCAAGAGGAGTTACAGTAGAGGTTTCATGGCTGGTTTCAATGTTATATCAATTTATTCTCTGTTTAGAATTCTCATATTTCTATGAGATCAGATATTCCAGTCATAATAAATAATTGTTTCTACTTTAGGCACAAGGTCAGCAATTACCCAGTGCATTACTGGTACTTTATTTTATCGACCCCGTAAGGATGAAAGGCAAAGTCAACCTCGGCGGGATTTGAACTCAGATCGTAAAGGGACGTAACTATGCTGGAAAGCATGGCGTCCGACCCTCTACCGATACTGCCAATCCACCGCCCTCTTAATCCACCTTAAAATAGATAATGAACTTACTTTATAAATGATATTGTAAAACACTGTGTTATAGAAAGCAATAGCAATGTTAATGCCACATTATATATCACTCATAACAAACACAAAGATACTGAAATGTTACCGTAGAAATATTGTATTGATCCTTATATTTTGAGTGAAATATACCTTTACAAAGATGTTAAGATAATACAAGAAAGAAAATTATGACACATCTATTGTGTCTACAATAAATTCAGCATGCCAACTTAGCAGACATATAATTATTTATCCCTGTGTTTCATTAATACTTTCATAAAGGACTGAAATATTACCTTAGAAACATTATATTGATCCTTATATTTCGAGTAAAATATCCCTTTACAAAGATGTTAAGATAACACAAGAAAGAAAATTATTATACATCTATTGTGTCTACAATAAATTCAGCATACCAACTTAAAAGACACATAATTATTCATCCTTGTGTTTCCTTAACACTTTCATAAAGGACTATTCCATCTGAAATATTAAGAACAATTAAACATTTCCATAACAAACTTCGATTAAAATCTGTAAAAAAAAAAGGAGAAAAATTTCAAGAAGCTTCACACAAAGACCAAGCCTGGCATTTCTTGCACTATGAGTCAAATGTCAGAATACTAATAAGAATACATTGAACTGACAAGGGTAAAGCTATTTACAGACGTAACTAAGACTAAAATGCAGAGATCTAACTACATAAAAGGAGCAGTTTCTAAGCAGTTTTTTTAGAACGTTCAGCACAACTTTAGAGGCTTTTCTCAGATCTTACAGTGACAGAAGCAGTTGACACAAGAATGAGTGCATCTACCAAGAAAGCAAAACATAAAACTATATACACACATACAAGCAAGTGTATAGGAGTACACACACATATATATATATATACATACATATATATATACACATACATATATATACATATAT
>OZ024760.1:19851115-19853615 GCA_964016885.1 Eledone cirrhosa
ATTATACAGCGATGAAATGCACCTACTACACTCTGTAAAGTGGTTGTGCTGATGACATGATAAAATACACCCAGTACACTCTGTAAAGAGGTAGTGCTGGTGCCATGATAAAATACATCCAGTACACTCTGTAAAGTGGTTGTGCTGATGACATGATAAAATACACCCAGTACACTCTGTAAAGTGGTAGTGCTGGTGCCATGATAAAATACACCCAGTACACTCTGTAAAGTGGTAGTGCTGATGACATGATAAAATACACCCAGTACACTCTGTAAAGAGGTAGTGCTGATGACATGATAAAATACACCCAGTACACTCTGTAAAGTGGTAGTGCTGGTGCCATGATAAAATACACCCAGTACACTCTGTAAAGTGGTAGTGCTGGTGCCATGATAAAATACACCCAGTACACTCTGTAAAGTGGTAGTGCTGGTGCCATGATAAAATACACCCAGTACACTCTGTAAAGTGGTAGTGCTGATGACATGATAAAATACACCCAGTACACTCTGTAAAGTGGTAGTGCTGATGACATGATAAAATACACCCAGTACACTCTGTAAAGAGGTAGTGCTGATGACATGATAAAATACACCCAGTACACTCTGTAAAGTGGTAGTGCTGGTGCCATGATAAAATACACCCAGTACACTCTGTAAAGTGGTAGTGCTGGTGCCATGATAAAATACACCCAGTACACTCTGTAAAGTGGTAGTGCTGGTGCCATGATAAAATACACCCAGTACACTCTGTAAAGTGGTAGTGCTGGTGACATGATAAAATACACCCAGTACACTCTGTAAAGTGGTAGTGCTGGTGCCATGATAAAAATACACCCAGTACACTCTGTAAAGTGGTAGTGCTGGTGCCATGATAAAATACACCCAGTACACTCTGTAAAGTGGTAGTGCTGGTGCCATGATAAAATACACCCAGTACACTCTGTAAAGTGGTAGTGCTGATGACATGATAAAATACACCCAGTACACTCTGTAAAGTGGTTGTGCTGATGACATGATAAAATACACCCAGTACACTCTGTAAAGTGATAGTGCTGGTGCCATGATAAAATACACCCAGTACACTCTGTAAAGTGGTAGTGCTGATGACATGATAAAATACACCCAGTACACTCTGTAAAGTGGTAGTGCTGATGACATGATAAAATACACCCAGTACACTCTGTAAAGTGGTAGTGCTGATGACATGATAAAATACACCCAGTACACTCTGTAAAGTGGTAGTGCTGGTGCCATGATAAAATACACCCAGTACACTCTGTAAAGTGGTAGTGCTGGTGCCATGATAAAATACACCCAGTACACTCTGTAAAGTGGTAGTGCTGGTGCCATGATAAAATACACCCTGTACACTCTGTAATGTTGAAATACAGGTGCCACTATAAAAAACGCTTTTCTCACTGTATTTATCATGAAATACATACGACTTCAATTGATTAATGAAGAATTTTGAGGTATTTGCTAAAATTATTAATTATATCATTACTATGATAGTAACTTAACACACGGTTCTTGCATAAAATTGCATTGTAAGATTTTCATTTAAATAGGAACCATGTTGGATGTTCAATGTAAGTGTGAGAGAAAGGCAGAGTTTGGACGAGATGAGAGAGAAGCTGGGCTTAAGGGGAATTAGAGGTGGTGTGCAGGACAGAAGACTGCACTGGTATGGACATGTGATGTGCATGGACAATGAGCAATGGGTGAACAATTACCAAGAAATCCCAGTGGAAGGAAGCCGTGGTAGCAGACAACCAAGAAAGGCCTGGGCAGAGGTTGTGAGAGCTGATCTCAAATATCTGAGACTGGCAGAGGAGATGACAAAGGAACATAACAAGTGGAAGGGGTAAATTATTCAGGATCTGAGAGTAGCAGTATAGAGTTAGGAATAGAAGTACAATGATTTAGTGGAATAATGGAATGACTTGGTATATGTAGTAATATAGAGTTAGGAATAGAAGTACAATGGTTTAGTGGAATAATGGAATGACTTAGTATATCTGGCAGTATATAGATAAGAATAAAAGTACAATGGTTTAGTGGAATAACAGTATGACTCGGTGTATGTAGTAATATAGAGATAGGAATAAAAGTACAATGGTTTAGTGGAATAACAGTATGACTTGGTGTATGTAGTAATATAGAGTTAGGAATAGAAGTACAATGGTTTAGTGGAATAATGGAATGACTTAGTATATCTGGCAGTATATAGATAAGAATAAAAGTACAATAGTTTAGTGGAATAACAGTATGACTCGGTGTATGTAGTAATATAGAGATAGGAATAAAAGTACAATGGTTTAGTGGAATAACAGTATGACTTGGTATATGTAGTAATATAGAGTTAGGAATAGAAGTACAATGGTTTAGTGGAATAATGGAATGACTTAGTATATCTGGCAGTATATAGATAAGAATAAAAGTACAATGGTTTAGTGGAATAACAGTATGACTCGGTGTATGTAGTAATATAGAGA
>OZ024760.1:19856115-19861115 GCA_964016885.1 Eledone cirrhosa
TTGAAAACTCTGGTACAAACACTACACCTGTGACAATTATTGACACATAGTGCTGGGCCCATGGTACCATGTGATGACAAGTGCAGAGAGATCTCCATATATAAAGCAATGCCTGATGTCGTGAAGCTTTTATAGTGAGCAAAGGCACTGCACAAAGCCAGTCCCACTCTCTTAACCAAGATGATATTTACCAAAAAGAAGAACAAGTCAACATCATTGGATACCATCAGGGTTGCAGGTGTTATATCAGAGTTTTCCTTCTCCTAGAATTCTGCCTTGATTTTGGATGGCCATTGACTCTTAAGAGCTCCTTTGTCCTTTGACAGGTTTTGTTTTTAGTCCTGCAGGATGTCCAAAGTCACCCTCCTCACCAAGAAACCTTGGTGGGGTTGCCAGTTTAGTCGCCAACGACCCGACCATGAGACAGGTTGTACTGGGATACATGTTACCAGTAGCACCAACTGGTGACTGACCATACATATACACACATATATACAGACACACACATACACACATATATACAGGCACACAGATACATACATATATATCACACACATATACAGTCACACACAGGCACACAGTCACACACATACAGGCACACACACACACACACACACACACACACACAAGCACACCCAAATGCACACACACACACACAGACAAGCACACACACATAAACACAAGCACCCACACATACACACAAGCACACACACACAAGCACACACACAAGCACCCACACACACACACAAGCACCCACACACACACACACAAGCCTAAGAAAGGTTAAAACATGTTCCTAGAATGTTTAAAAGCAAACATTAAATGTTTATGTCAAGAGGTGTGTTTTCTCCCTGAGATATTTTTACAGGTTGAAAAGTCAACAGAAGTTGAGAGAAAGATTCTTATATTTACCAAAGACTTCTCTCTCTCGATCTGACATTTAAGAATAGCAACAACAACAACAACAACAACATCAACAACAACAGCAACAACAATAGCAGCAATATCAGCAACAACCACATCAGCATATGCATCAGCAATAACAGTACTGTCTTAATTATGTAAAACATTAATAAGTATATATATGTATATATATATATATTTTTTTTTTTCATTTCATTTCATTTTTACGTCCACTTTTTCCCTGCTTGCAAGGGTGGGACGGGAACTGATTCTGGCTTGATTTCTACAGCTGGATGCCCTTCCTAACACCAACCTCATTTACAGTGAGTGCTGGGTGCTTTTTTGCCGTGGCACCTCCACGATCATTTTGCAGTGGAATGATAGGGACCCCAGTCCCTATCATCTCATTTCTACAGCTGAGTAAACTGGAGCAATGTGAAATAAAGTGTCTTGCTCAAGGAAACAACACATCACCCGGTCTGAGAATTGAACTCACAACCTTTCGGTTGTAAGGCCAATGCTCTAACCACTAAGCCATGTGCCTCCATTGCTCTAACCACTAAGCCATGTGCCTCCATTGCTCTAACCACTAAGCCATGTGCCTCCATATATATATATACGATATATTAACAAATGGAAACTATATTTATAAAACCATATTTATTTCATTATACATATTTCAAGGACACCAAGTTAAATTATGGTGTGCTTTCATCAGATAAAATATAATATAGATCAGTTTTATAAATAAATATTGACATACCCTTAAAGAATGCGGGAGCTTCCAACAGAAATGGTCGCATTCTTTAAGGGTATGTCAATATTTATTTATAAAACTGATCTATATTATATTTTATCTGATGAAAGCACACCATAATTTAACTTGGTGCCCTTGAAATATGTATAATGAAATAAATATGGTTTTATAAATATAGTTTCCATTTGTTAATATATCGTGTGTATATATATATCATCATCATCATCATCATTTTTACGTCCGCTTTTTCCCTGCTTGCAAGGGTGGGACGGAAACTGATTCTGGCTTGATTTCTACAGCTGGATGCCCTTCCTAACACCAACCTCATTTACAGTGAGTGCTGGGTGCTTTTTTGCCGTGGCACCTCCATGACCACTTTGCAGTGGAATGATAGGGACCCCAGTCCCTATCATCTCATTTCTACAGCTGAGTAAACTGGAGCAATGTGAAATAAAGTGTCTTGCTCAAGGAAACAACACATCACTCGGTCTGAGAATTGAACTCACAACCTTTCGATTGCAAGGCCAATGCTCTAACCACTAAGCCATGTGCCTCCATTGCAAGGCCAATGCTCTAACCACTAAGCCATGTGCCTCCATATATATATGAATAAATTTTTGTTTCATAATTAGGGTGGTGAGGGTTCTGTCCATTACAATATGGATGGTGGGGTTCTGTTATATTTGGAAAATTATTTTGAGGGGCCTGTAACAAAACATCTGCGATCTGCTTTACATTATTGCATTGTACTGCGTTTGGTTGCATTAAAGGATGCATGACAACTGGTGTAGAGGGAGGGGGGGGGGGCATGAATTACAGCCAATCAGATCTTGTTTTTCTATCAGTAAAATGACTGGTGGACAATGCAGAGAAAGGGTATGCATTTAACGGATGCACATCATGTGCAGCTGCAACATCAGCATCCACACCACCACTACAACAATAACAACAACCACACCATCACTACAATAGCAGCAACAACCACTACCACAACAACCACCAACAACAAACACCACCATCACAACAACAACAACTATCACAACAACAACAACAACCACTACCGCAACAACAACAACCACCACCATCACAACAACAACAACCACCATCACAACAGCAACAACAACAACCATCATCACAACAACAACAACAACAACAACCATCACAACAACAACAACAACCATCACAACAGCAGCAACAACAACAACAACCATCACAACAACAACAACAACAACAACCATCACAACAACAACAATAAAAACAACCAGCATCACAACAACAACAACAACAACAACAATCACAACAACAACAACAACCACCATAACAACAACAACAACAACAACAACAACAACAACCACAACAACAACAACAACAACAACAAAAACAACTAAGGATGTAATTCAAGGGATCTTTCGATACAATAGAAAGATGAAAGTTATCAGATATTTAGAAAATATCTAATATAAACATGTTAGATAAAATAGAGTTTTATTATTGATGTTGTTGTTGTTGTTGTTGTGGAATATAATGATAGATGTGGAACAAAGATATGGTAATATTTATCTATCTATATCCTCGTATATATATATATATATATATATATATATTCTTATATATAATATATATATATATATATATATACAAGTTTATATATATATATATATATATATATATATATATATATATATATATATATACAAGTTTATATATATATATATAAACTTATATATATATATTTGTATATATATATATATATATATATATATATACAAGTTTATATATATATATATAAACTTATATATATATATTTGTATATATATATTAGTATGTATATATATATATCTATATATATATATATTCGTATATATATATATATATATATATTAGTATATATATATATCTATATATATATATATATTCGTATATATATATATATATATATATATTCGTATATTCGTATATATATATATATATAGATATATATATATAACAAAGGAGTTGTCGTAAGGAACCAGATGGACCATAATGCACCAGAGTACTCAATACTTAGGGTAGTAGAGAGCTGTTTCGACAGCTATTTCTGAGTCCAGTCTTATGTATATATATATATATATATATATATATATATATATATATTTAAATATATATATATATATATACTCGTATATAGATATATAAATATATAATTGAAATTAAAAAATGTATGTATAAAGCCATATATCATTAGAAAATCTTGAGTCACTTAACAGGAATGAAACCAGGATAAGCTCCCTCTTGATGACTCTTCACTCTTGGAGACAGACTTCTTCTTCGCCCACTTATTCCTGAGAGGGTCGAGGGAGGAAGAGTCCTCAAGCACTCCTTCCAACAGGCCCTGTCAGATGCAACCATCTCCAATTGATTCGGCTGGATCCCCGAATGAGATCAGCCAAGTTCATGGATGTTATCCAACAATCTTGCTCTCAAGGTCTACCCCTGGGTCTCCTGTTGGTTGGTTTTTGCCAATAAAATCTGTCCAGCGATTCTTTCCTGAGACATTCTAACCACAGGCCTGGAGTATTTAGTATCTGAGTTGTGATCTCTCAATTCAGAGAAGTAGCTGCTCTACCTGGAGTGACTCTCTGATCTCCGATCTACAAATCTGTCCAGCGATTCTTTCCTGAGACATTCTAACCACAGGCCTGGAGTATTTAGTATCTGAGCTGTGATCTCTCAATTCAGAGAAGTAGCTGCTCTACCTGGAGTGACTCTCTGATCTCCGATCTACAAATCTGTCCAGCGATTCTTTCCTGAGACATTCTAACCACAGGCCTGGAGTATTTAGTATCTGAGCTGTGATCTCTCAATTCAGAGAAGTAGCTGCTCTACCTGGAGTGACTCTCTGATCTCCGATCTACAAATCTGTCCAGCGATTCTTTCCTGAGACATTCTAACCACAGGCCTGGAGTATTTAGTATCTGAGCTGTGATCTCTCAATTCAGAGAAGTAGCTGCTCTACCTGGAGTGACTCTCTGATCTCCGATCTACAAATCTGTCCAGCGATTCTTTCCTGAGACATTCTAACCACATGCCCATAGTATCGGAGCTGGGATTTCTCAATTCGGAGATCTAGCGGCTCTACTTGGAGTGACTCCCTGATCTCCGAGTGATACACTCTATTGAATAATCTTAATCCAAAGACCCTTCAAAGAAATTCCATTTCAGCCGCCTGTATTCGCGATTGTATTCTTTTGGTCATTACCCAAGATTCAAGACCATAGGTAAGGGTTAGCACGAATACCAAATTGAAGATAGTGAGTTTAGCTTTTATGCCTACCTCCCTTCTTCTGATTAGTGAATGCTG
>OZ024760.1:19868615-19873615 GCA_964016885.1 Eledone cirrhosa
AATTTTTTTTCTTTTGAGGGGTCAATTTCTTTGGTGAACGTTTTTTAAGGTTTTGTTTACGTTTTTTTTTTTCTGATTTTATTTTTGTTCTTTGTTTTAAGAAGAAAATTTAGTGAAAACTCGAAGGAATTTATTTCAGGGTGATTTCTTTCTTTTGGTTACTTTCCCCCCATGAAGTCTGTTTACTAAATCTGATGTTGTAGATATAAGTAGATGGAGGGGGGAGCAGTTCTATTTAGTTTCCTCACCACCCCTCTCTGTTCTTGGTGACGAGTCCCATAGAAAGGGGGGAAAGTCAGGATTGTCATATGTAAGAGAAAGATAGGGGTAAGAATGACAGAGAGAGAAGAGGCAGGATTGTCATATAGGATATAGTAAAGGGGGAGAGTTTGGTAGTAATGGATACAGAGAGAGGGAATGAGAGAGAGTGTTGTGTGGTAGATATAGAGAGGGGGAGAGTTTGGTACTAATTGATAGAGAGGGGGGATTGGAAGAGAGTTCCGTGTAGTGGATATAGAGAGGGGGAGAGTTTAGTGTTGCATCATATAGAGAGGGTTGTTGGGAGAGAGTCATTTCTATTTATTTGCCACCAGGGCATCAAAGATTGGGACAAATACAAAGAGGGGAGTTTACATACATTTAAAAAGACGTGTAAAAAACATAAATTAAATTTAACAATCGATGTCGTCAATAGGGAAGGGGCGTTGACGTGGGTCGCACACACCCCCGAAAACAATGTGCAACCCTCCTCTTCAGGAGCACAAAGAGCGGGTGCTCCCTTCCTCTCCTCCTTCTTCTCTTCTCTCACCTACAGGCTGATATAGAGAGAAGGCCCATTCTCGCCACTTTCATCCACCTTTCATAAAACTTGCTGGGGTAGAGCACCTCTCTCTCCATTCTGATCCTTCCTCTAAAGTGGTACTTGAAAAAAAGGACCAGTTGTTGGCCGGAGAGAAAAGTGACTGACCTCAGCCCTTTCAACCTCGTCCACCATACAACCTCTTTCGCCATAGCTATCACACAGAGGAAAACCGCCTCTCCTTCGTTTTTGAAAGGGGGAGGCGGTTTGATCGTGACAATGTACTCGGTGGTCAACCGGATTGGTCCCACCCGCGACAGTAGTCGTTCCACATAGCCCCACAGGTCAGCAAGGCCCGGGCAGTGTACGAATGCGTGTGCGACGGTTTTCTCGTCACGCACGCATCTCGGACAGATCTTCTTCGAGGGGTCCCTACCCGGGCGCCCGTGTCTGTAGAGCTTGTCCCGAACGGGTAGAGCTCCTCGGTAGCATTGCCAAGCCAGGGACTTTTGGAAGTTGTCCATCGGTGCCGGGCCAAACGTCCTACCGAACAGACTGGCTAGCTCGTCTTCCTCCATGCCCAGAGCCTCTCCGAGAGCGTCGTCGCACTTGCTGCGCACCAACCCTCTATAGAATGTTGAGGTTGAGTCTCCACTGATTGCCGGATCCGCTTGCCAGAGGGCCGCGAGCGGTTGGGCATATTCAATGTGCCAGTCGCTCACTTTTCTCGGTCTTTGCTTGACCCAGGATAGCAGCTCGGTGAGTGAGACGAGTCTCGGAAAGGCTCGCCTCATAAACAGGGCCCACACCGGCTGACCGAGGAGGAATACCTGGAGGTGCCGCAGCCTTAATGCGTGTCTACGCATCGTCAACCACGGCCCCCCAGCCCTCCGTTCGAAGGGTGTTGACAGCAGATGGATCTTCTCACCAAAGGAGCCCGCTTCTTCCAAAGGAATCGGAAGAGCGCGCGCTCCATTTTGGCGAGCGTTTTCGCTGGGCAAGGCACGACGGTCAAGCGGTAGTAGATGACGGACGCTATATATAAGTGTTCGCCACCTCCGCTCGACCTTTCAGGGATAGTTTGCACTCGGCCCACTTCTGGGCGAGTCCAAACACCCTGCCCGTGACCTCTTCCCAGTTTTTCTCCACCTGGAGGTCCGGTCCGAACCAGACCCCGAGCAGCTTCACCGGTCCCTCCGTCCAGCGTCCGACGACGCCGTCGGAAGGCATCGGTTTGCCCCTCCTGCCGTGTAGTAGATATAGAGAGAGGGAGAGTTTAGTATTGCTTGATAGAGAGAGGGGTATTGGGAGAGAGTGTTGTATGGTAGGTATAGAGAGGGGGAGAGTTCGGTGGTAATGAATAGAGTGAGAGGATGAATAGAGATATGTATTGATAGATATAGAGAGAGGGAGAATTTGGTAGTGATGGATAGAATGAGAGGGGGAGAGTTTGTTAGTGATGGATAGAGTGAGGGGGAATGAGAGAGAGTGTTGTACGGTTGATATATTGTAAATAAACATACGTAGCTAGCCAATAAAACATGTTGTCCGTCGCGCAACCCACCAAGCAATAATAATAATAACAACAATAATAGTAAATAAAAACAAAAGTATATTGGTTTCCAATTACCTGATATTTGGTTTCAGTCGCAGAGTTCTTCAATGGTAATTCCAAAAATCTTATCGAGATGAAGCACTGAGATGGAATTGCTTTTCCATCTATTTTAACTAACTCAATACATGCACAACCTAGGTGTATATATATATATATATATATATATAAATATATATATATGCGCTTGTGTATATATATATATATGCGCGTGTGTATATATATATATGCGCGTATATATATAAAGATATTATATATACATATATATACATATATGTATATATATATATACATATATGTCTATATATTTATGCGTATATACATGTATATATATACGTATATATATGCATATATATATACGTATATATATGTATATATACGTATATATATGCGTATATATATGTAAATATATATATATATGCATATATATATATACATATATATATGTATATATATGTATATATATATATATATATACATATATATATGTATATATATATATATATATACATATATATATGTATATATATATATATATATACATATATATATGTATATATATATATATACATATATATATGTATATATATATATATATACATATATATATATATATATATATACATATATATATATATGTATATATATATATATATATATATACATATATATATGTATATATACATATTTATATGTATATTTATACATATATATATATATGTATATTTATACATATATATATATATGTATATTTATACATATTTATATATGTATATTTATACATTTATATATGTATATTTATACATATATATATATATATATATAAGTATATATATACAAATATATATATATATATATATACACATATATATACATATATATATACATATACATATATATATGTGTGTGTGTGTATAGATATATATGTCCTCATACAACCATTACATAATTTAATCAAGAAAGCTGAAATAAGCATTTGCATTAAGATTGGTTTAATATATATAAGACTATACACATACAGACACATATATATTATATATATATATATATTAGTGTGTGTGTATATATATATACACACATATATATCATTTGCTCCAAGCGTGAACCTAATATAACTTTATTTTTGGATCGCTCGGTTTGTATATATATATATGTATATAAATATGTGTGTGTGTGTGTGTGTGTGTTAGGTAATTACGAAGAAAGAGCAAAAGAAAAGAGAGTGCTCTATCTGATGAACGATCTAGACGTATATTAGTATTGTCTAGGGTCCTGAAACCTTGTGTAATGGAGTAGCTATATATTGTGTTGTTCACTTTCTAAATATATATATATATATATATATATATATATATATATATATATATACATACATATATACAAGTCGTCAAGTATGAAATGTATAGAGATTTAGAGAAAAAATGCAAATTTCTACAAATTTCATACTTTATATTTATAAGTATATATATATATAATTATATATGTAGAGGTTATATTTAATTTGTTGGGATTCAACAAGCTTAAAAAATGTTGTAACTGATATAAAGCACTCAACAAATTAGTGACTATCCAGGAAGCTCCAACCATTAAGGTTGTCTTTTTTCCGGGTATGTCAATATTTATTTATAAAACAAATCTGTATTTTATCTGATGAAAGCGCACCATAATTTGCCTTGGTTGCCCTTTAAATATGTATAATAAAATAAATATGGTTTTATAAATATAGTTTCCATTTATTAATATATTGTATAATTATAGATATATTTGTGTCTGTATTGATGTATGTATATACAGAGAGACGGGTGTATATGAAAGCATTGACAATGTTCTAATACAGACGACACAATGTCAAATAATTTGTGTACAGAAGAAAACCGGCTAAAAGACGACCGCAGTACTTACTTTATGGACCGCGGAAGGTAAGATAAAATAATCCGAGGGGTTACGAAGTACATTAATTAGCCTAGACATCTCTGTTTATAAAAAATGATAGAATTTCTTTATATACAGCCTCAAAAATAAATATTTGTATATAAATATATCTAAATATATCGTAAATTACGATATCCAAGTATGTGAAAAAGAACTATTTTTTTCGTTAATTATTCAATAGTTCTCACGTTACCAATAGTTCGATTACGTAAAACAGACAATTAATTAATTAATATATCCCGTCTTGAATCTTCAATTAATTATGAAATGTAAGTTTATTAATTTGTTTTATTTCTAATTATTTTACATATATATTTATAAGAGAAATTCCCAGAGAATTGAAGAATATTCTAGCTGCAGACTTCGTACAATTAAACATTTATTTGAAACTTTATTCCGACGGGGAATTTCTTGAAATTATTAACATGGCATAAATTTGAAAACATCAAAATATTTCTAATTCTTTCTTTAAACAATTCATACAACAAATTAAGCAAAGTTACCAATTAAAAACATCTTCTCGGTGGGTGTTTTAATAAATTTAACGATGTTTATATTCTCAGTTAAGTTGTAATATGTTGTTTTATTAAGTTTTTAAATAAATATATATATATATATATATATATATATCTTCTACCTGGAGTTGCGACCGATAGA
>OZ024760.1:19878615-19883615 GCA_964016885.1 Eledone cirrhosa
CATCTTTTCAATAATGTCACTTTGACGAATCAAAGAAAGGATAAAAAAAGGAAAACAGACCCTTAAATATATTTTCCGTGCAATTTCCAACTTCACCTTTTCTCTATATATATATTTATATATATATATGTATATATGTATAAAACTTTCTTTATTACTTGTCAATATTGGTGATGTGTGCTTCATTTATTTACCCTCATGCCATATGCCCCTACTCCACACGCCTCACACACCACACTCTACCACCAGCACCACCAACACCACCACCACCACCACTACCATCAACACCACCACTACCATCAACACACCAACACCACCACCACTACCACCACCAACACCACCACCACTACCACCACCAACACCAACACCACCACCACCACCAACACCACCACCAACACCACCACCACCACCATCATCAACACCACCACTACCATCATCACCATCATCAACACTATAGTGCCATTTCTGCCAGGACAATCTATTTGAGATTCTTTGCACATTCCTGGCAACTTTCACATCACAAAATAGACTTCCAACTTTATTCATATATATACACATATACATACATACATTATATATATATATATACATACACACATACACATACACACACTATATGTATGTGTATATATACACATACATATATATATATATACACATACATATATATATATATATACATACATATATATATATATATATATACACATACATATATATATATGTATACACACATATATATATATGTATACACACACACATATATATATATATATATATATATATATATATATATATATATAATATATAGACGTGGTAGAGGTAGACCACGAAAAACATGGGCGGAGGTGGTGAGAACAGACCTCAGATCGTTGAAGCTCACGGTGGAGATGACGAAGGACCATGACGAGTGGAGAGATGCTGTGCTGAATAAGACCCGTCCCACCCTTGCGAGCAGGGAAGAACGGACGTAAAATGATGATGATGATGATGATATATATATGTATACACATTTATATATACATACACACACACACACACACATATATATATAGATACATGCATACATATGTCCATATTGGCACATCACAAAAAAACAGTCACAAACACATACACAAACACACACAACTATACACACCTACACACACAGGTTACTTTAACACACACAACCACACACCTACACACACAGGTTACTTTAACACACACAACCACACACCTACACACACCGGTTACTTTATTTACCTGGCATTTTTGTTTTTGCAGTAAAAAACAATAAACCAGCTCCAATATTTTTACGTAAATCCAATGATGAAAATATCTTCAATATTTGGCAATTTCTTCCTCACTCTAATCCAGCAGGCTGTCAAACTTCCAAAATTTATACATTTATACACATACAAACATGTGTGTATATATATGTGTGTGTGTGTGTGCAGTAATGCAGAAGAACCACCTTCCCCATGTTACATGGGTCGAAGAATACATCTAGTACTGTTTAGTATTCACAATATTTTGTGCACCCTTCACTAGCTATGTGTCCCACTCTAGACCTACCTCTCTAATCCCCACCCTACAAAAATGCACCTCCCCCAGCACTTGATCCACACTGTAAAGTGGTTGTTTTGGTGCCATGACAAATAGCACCCAGTACACACTGTAAAGTGGTTGTGTTGTGACAAAAACGCCCAGGTGATGCTGCAAAGTGTTTTTGGTGCCATGACAAATAGCACCCAGTACACACTGTAAAGTGGTTGTGTTGTGACAAAAACGCCCAGGCGATGTTGCAAAGTGTTTTTGGTGCCATGACAAATAGCACCCAGTACA
Source organism: Eledone cirrhosa (assembly GCA_964016885.1). Classification (NCBI taxonomy): domain Eukaryota; kingdom Metazoa; phylum Mollusca; class Cephalopoda; order Octopoda; family Eledonidae; genus Eledone; species Eledone cirrhosa. Next base: position 19,880,440 of record OZ024760.1, read on the forward strand.
CACTGTAAAGTGGTTGTGTTGGTGTCATGACATTCACCACCGACAAATGCGAGAAAATTCTCCAGAAAGTTAACCAGGATTTTAAAAACCTTACCACCGAAGTTAACAAAGAACTTATTAAATCTAAAAACAAAATTTTTAAATTATAGAATTAAATTGTTATAGAATACCAACTACAAGTGAAGTCATTCTTTTCCTTCTTTTCAAATATACCTAACTGTACCCAAGGCCAGGTTGGTAACTAAAGGGTTAACCAAACACCCATCTATGAGCAACATATGTAAAAACATTATGACACTTGAAGGGCAGTGAATTGGCAGTATCGGTGGAGGGTCGGACATGCTTTCCAGCATAGTTACGTCCCTTTACAATCTGAGTTCAAATCCCGCCGAGGTTAACTTTGCCTTTCATCCTTACGGGGTCGATAAAATAAAGTACCAGTAATGTACTGGGTAATTGCTGGCCTTGTGCCTAAAGTAGAAACAATTATGACACTTGAAGATGGCTGGAAAATACACCAGTTGAACAGTTGTGCAAAACAATTTATAAAATAGCCAAAGATGAGATTATTGAGATCAATATGAGTAGATTATGAGGGTGGTTTCCATAAAACTTATTGATTTTTAACAAACAAATCATTCAAAAGTGAAATCTGATAAAATGTATTTATGTTAACTGTTCTGTGTAGTGGTTAGCAATAACTCTTTTGGAAATTTAGAGTACTGTCTTGTGGTGGTGGTGGTGGTGGTGGTGGTGGTGGTGGTGAGGTGCTGTGGTTGGGGGAGGAGGTCATTGCTGTTGTGGTGGTAGTGGTGGTGAGGTGCTGTGGTTGGGGGGAGGGGGTCATTGCTGTTGTGGTGGTGGTGAGGATTGTTATGGAGAGGGTTATAGTAGTGGTTGTTGTTATTGTTGCAGTGACAGTGGTGGTGGTGGTGGTGAGGTTGGGGGAGGGGGTCATTGCTGTTGTGGTGGTGGTGAGGATTGTTATGGAGGGGGTTATAGTAGTGGTTGTTGTTATTGTTGCAGTGACAGTGGTGGTGGTGGTGGCAGTGGTGGTGAGGTTGGGGGGGGAGGGCGTCATTGCTGTTGTGGTGGTGGTGGTGGTGAGGATTGTCATGGAGGGGGTTATAGTAGTGGTTGTTGTTATTGTTGCAGTGACAGTGGTGGTGGTGGTGGTGGCGGTGGTGAGGTTGGGGGGGAGGGCGTCATTGCTGTGGTGGTGGTGGTGGTGAGGATTGTCATGGAGGGGGTTATAGTAGTGGTTGTTGTTATTGTTGCAGTGACAGTGGTGGTGGTGGTGCTAGAATTAATGTTAGTGATACTACAACTACTAGTGGTGATGGTACTATTGATGATGATGATGATGATGATGGTGGCGGTGGAGGTACTGGAAATAATGTTAGTGATGGTAGAACTGGTGGTGGTGGTGGTGGGGTTAGTGTCAGTGATGGTGATGGGGGGGGGGGGGGGGGGTCGTGGTGCTGCTGCTGGAGGTAGTAGTATTAGTGATGGTAGTACTGCTGATGATGGTGCTGGCGGTGGAGGTAGTGTTAGTGGTGGTGGTGGTGGTGGTGGTGGTGCTAGTAGTGGTTGTATTAGTGGTGGTGGTGGTGGTGCTAGTAGTGGTAGTATTAGTGGTGGTGGTGGTGGTGCTAGTAGTGGTAGTATTAGTGGTGGTGGTGGTGGTGCTAGTAGTGGTGGTGCTAGTAGTGGTAGTATTGGTAGTATTAGTGGTGGTGGTGCTAGTAGTGGTAATATTAGTGGTGGTGGTGGTGGTGCTAGTAGTGGTAGTATTAGTGGTGGTGGTGGTGGTGCTAGTAGTGGTGGTGCTAGTAGTGGTAGTATTGGTAGTATTAGTGGTGGTGGTGCTAGTAGTGGTAATATTAGTGGTGGTGGTGGTGGTGCTAGTAGTGGTAGTATTGGTGGTGGTGGTGGTGGTGCTAGTAGTGGTAGTATTAGTGGTGGTGGTGGTGGTGCTAGTAGTGGTAGTATTAGTGGTGGTGGTGGTGGTGCTAGTAGTGGTAATATTAGTGGTGGTGGTGGTGCTAGTAGTGGTAATATTAGTGGTGGTGGTGGTGGTGCTAGTAGTGGTAATATTAGTGGTGGTGGTGCTAGTAGTGGTAGTATTGGTGGTGGTGGTGGTGGTGCTAGTAGTGGTAGTATTAGTGGTGGTGGTGGTGGTGCTAGTAGTGGTAATATTAGTGGTGGTGGTGGTGGTGCTAGTCGTGGTAATATTAGTGGTGGTGGTGGTGGTGCTAGTAGTGGTAGTATTGGTGGTGGTGGTGGTGGTGCTAGTAGTGGTAATATTAGTGGTGGTGGTGGTGGTGCTAGTAGTGGTAGTATTGGTGGTGGTGGTGGTGGTGCTAGTAGTGGTAGTATTAGTGGTGGTGGTGGTGGTGCTAGTAGTGGTAGTATTAGTGGTGGTGGTGGTGGTGCTAGTAGTGGTAATATTAGTGGTGGTGGTGGTGGTGCTAGTAGTGGTAATATTAGTGGTGGTGGTGGTGGTGCTAGTAGTGGTAGTATTAGTGGTGGTGGTGGTGGTGGTGGTGGTGCTAGTAGTGGTAGTATTGGTGGTGGTGGTGGTGCTAGTATTAGCGATGGTGGTGGTGGTGTTGCTGCTGCTGGAAGTAGTGGTGGTGGTGGTGGTGGTGGTGGTGGTGGTGGTGGTGGTGGTGGTGGTGATGGTGGTGGTGCTGGGGGTAGTGTTAGTGGTGGTGGTGGTGCTAGTAGTGGAAGTATTAGTGACAGTAGTAGTGTTGATACAGTAAATATTGTTAAATCCTCAGAATGACAGACACACAATTTGGCAGACAGTGGACATTTTCTAATGAACTGTTTCATTTCCAGTTTAGTAAATCAGACAATATTTAGATGTGGTCATTTCACCATAATGATTGATCTATCAATATATTACACTTGGCTTATATTGAACTTCTTTTACACACAACAACGTCAAGCCAACCTTACCCAATTACACCTCTCAAAGGCGATGACACACGACCGTGACCTCTGGCGTCACGCAGTAATACACAGTACCCGACCTCCTATGGGTACAAGCTGAAGCATATAGACAATATGCCCCACACCCTCCCACTGTAAAGTGGTCGTGGAGGTGCCACGGCAAAAAAGCACCCAGCCCACACTGCAAAGTGGTCGTGGAGGTGCCACAGCAAAAA
>OZ024760.1:19888615-19891115 GCA_964016885.1 Eledone cirrhosa
GTTGTTAGCTGTCGAGACACTGCATCCTTTAAGGCCTCCATGGAACAAACTACCTGCATCAGTTGTTAGCTGTCGAGACACTGCATCCTTTAAGGCCTCCATGGAACAAACTACCTGCATCAGTTGTTAGCTGTCGAGACGCTGCATCCTTTAAGGCCTCCATGGAACAAACTACCTGCATCAGTTGTTAGCTGTCGAGACACTGCATCCTTTAAGGCCTCCATGGAACAAACTACCTGCATCAGTTGTTAGCTGTCGAGAAACTGCATCCTTTAAGGCCTCCATGGAACAAACTACCAGCATCAGTTGTTAGCTGTCGAGACACTGCATCCTTTAAGGCCTCCATGGAACAAACTACCAGCATCAGTTGTTAGCTGTCGAGACACTGCATTCTTTAAGGCCTCCATGGAACAAACTACCTGCATCGGTTGTTAGCTGTCGAGACACTGCATCCTTTAAGGCCTCCATGAAACAAACTACCAGCATCAGTTGTTAGCTGTCGAGACACTGCATCCTTTAAGGCCTCCATGGAACAAACTACCAGCATCAGTTGTTAGCTGTCGAGACACTGCATCCTTTAAGGCCTCCATGGAACAAACTACCAGCATCAGTTGTTAGCTGTCGAGACACTGCATCCTTTAAGGCCTCCATGGAACAAACTACCAGCATCAGTTGTTAGCTGTCGAGACACTGCATCCTTTAAGGCCTCCATGGAACAAACTACCTGCATCAGTTGTTAGCTGTTGAGACACTGCATCCTTTAAGACCTCCATGCTCCCCGAGATTCGCCAACACTACACCTAATGCTCCCCCTCCATACACATACCCACATGTATACCATGACTTATACACTATTCACTTCCCTGACATTTGTGTATTATTCTATGTACTGTACATGCACCTTTGACGAGTTGTAGTGCACCTGAGCACTTTACACAATAATTTCATTATTATTATTATAAATACTCTTTATGTGTGTTACCTCTATTATCTTTCCTCACACAAGTTACTTTTAAGATCTTATTTGTACCTAAGTGTGAAATGATTAGATTATGTGTGAAACATATGTAAAGCATTTAACTTAGGAAGAATTTCAATTCCATTTATTTGCTTTCATTTTTCATTTCATTTTACGTCCGCTTTTTCCCTGCTTGCAAGGGTGGGACGGGAACTGATTCTGGCTTGATTTCTACAGCTGGATGCCCTTCCTAACACCAACCTCATTTACAGTGAGTGCTGGGTGCTTTTTTGCCGTGGCACCTCCACGACCACTTTGCAGTGGAATGATAGGGACCCCAGTCCCTATCATCTCATTTCTACAGCTGAGTAAACTGGAGCAATGTGAAATAAAGTGTCTTGCTCAAGGAAACAACACATCACCCGGTCTGAGGATTGAACTCGCAACCTTTAGATTGCAAGGCCAATGCTCTAACCACTAAGCCATGTGCCTCCATATATTTATATATATATATAATCAATAGATCATTCCTTGAGCTGATCAACAGTGAAACATATGTAATATGTTATTAAATATGTATATGATGCAACACTGATTCTTTGTTCCTTTATATATTAATACTATATCTATATATATATATAGAGAGAGAGAGAAATGGCTTCTACAGGACTAGAACTGTTTCATTCATTCTTTTGAAATGACCACATTATGGTACATATATAACCATTACCCTCCACCACCTCCACAACCACCACTGGCACTAAGTTCACTTTCAGCCTAATTCTCACCACCCCCACCAACACTACCATTGTCATCATCACAACCACCACCACCACCACTACCACCACTACCACCACCTCAACCACTATCACTGCAATCACCACCATCACCACCACTACCACCACCACCGCAACCACTATCACTGCAATCACCACTATCACTATCACCAGCACCACCACCATCACCACCACTACCGCCACCGCAACCACTATCACCAGCACCACCATCACCACCACTACCACCACCGCAACCACTATCACTGCAATCACCACCATCACCATCACCACCACCACCTCAACCACTATCACTGCAATCACCACCACCACCACCACCGCAACCACTATCACTGCAATCACCACCACCACCACCACCGCAACCACTATCACTGCAATCACCACCATCACCACCACCACCACCACCACCTCAACCACTATCACTGCAATCACCACCATCACTATCACCATCACCACCACTACCACCACCTCAACCACTATCACCAGCACCACCATCACCACCACTACCACCACCTCAACCACTATCACTGCAATCACCACCATCACCACCACCACCACCACCACCTCAACCACTATCACTGCAATCACCACCATCACCACCACTACCACCACCGCAACCACTATCACTGCAATCACCACCATCACCACCACTACCACCACCTCAACCACTATCACTGCAATCACCACCATCACCACCACTACCACCACCGCAACCACTATCACTGCAATCACCACCATCACCACCACC
>OZ024760.1:19896115-19901115 GCA_964016885.1 Eledone cirrhosa
TATGTGTATATGTATATATGTATGTGTATATAAATATAAATATATTTATATGTGTGTATACACAGATGCACACAAGAAAGCAGACAGAGTTGTGTGTTCTTGAAAAGGTAAAATCTAAATGAAATGTGAACACGGTATATGAATTGAAGAAAGCAATATTTCACAGCATTAAAAGCAGTCGGCTTTCCTCCTTAGTTATTCGTTGTTCTCTTGTTGAGGCGGTCAAGCAGCATGGTCAGTCTTGCGCAACCATCGTTAACGAAGTTCCTTTTCTTTCCCTTTTAACTTTTTTTTTCCCTTAATTTTTCCCTTATTTTTTTTTGTATCTTTTTGGACAGGTTTACAACATGGTAATTATCGTCTTAATCCAACCTCTTTGGTCAACAATGGTTAACAATTCCTATTGTTCTCTCTCTCTCTATGTATGTATATATACACTCACACATGTTACTTTTGCAAATAGCTTACAATGCCGTCTTGCAGATGTATGCCAAAATTGCAACACATATATCTGCATATATATCACTATATATATATAGCATGTATAGATATATAGATATATATATACATATAAATGTGGTTGTATATTATTAAATGTATATATATATATATATATATAATTTTTATAGCATGTATAGTATATATATATATATATATATAAATGTATTTGTATATTATTAAATGTATATATATATATATATATATATATATATATAATTTTTATAGCATGTATAGTATATATATATATATATATAAATGTGTTTGTATATTATTAAATATACATATATGTATATAATTTTTTTAGCATGTATATATGTATAAATGTGTTTGTATATTATTAAATATACATATATGTATATAATTTTTTAGCATGTATCTATGTATAAATCTGCTTGTATATTACTAGATATACATATATATAATTTTTATAGCATATACATATATGCATATAAATGTGCTTGTATATTATTAAATATATCAGTATATATATAATTTATATAGCATGTGTAGATATATATATATACATATAAATGTGTTTGTATATTACTAAATATACATATATATAATTTTTATAGCATGTGTATATATATTTGAATGTGCCTGTATATTTCTAAATATACATATATATATGATTTATATAGCATGTATAGATATATTAAAATGTGCTTGTGTATCACTAAATATATATATATATATATAGGTGTGTATTTCTATGCTTATATGAGCGATGTATATATATGTATATAAAAATGTATGCACGTGTGTGTTTGTATAATTGCGTGTGTGTGCATATATGAGATATATATTATATATGTATGCACATGCATGTGTATGTTCATAAGATTTTATGCATATGAGTATGTATGTATAATGGTATGCTTATGTGTGCCTATAAAAGTGATGTGTATATATATGTATATCGGTATATGCGTGTGTGTATGTTAATTTCAGCACGTGTATTTATGCATTGGAAACGACTAGCATTGAAACTTTATCTCAGCTTTTAAAACAACAGCAACAACAACAACAACAACAACAACAGCACCACCAGGAAAAGACAACTGGCAGTATAACAATATATCACGTATACTTTATATGTATGTATATATATATATATATATATATATATATGAGTGTGTATAAAAATATATCACATCCACTTCATATATATATATGTGTGTGTGTGTGTGTGTGTAGATATATATATATATATATATATGAGTGTGTTTAAAAATATATCACATCCACTTCATATATATATATATATATATGTGTGTGTGTGTATAGATAGATATATATATATATGTATATATATATATATATGTGTGTGTGTGTATATGTATGTATATATATTTAGATATTTAGATAGATAGATAGGTAGGTAGATATTTGTCAAATGTCTAAATGTGTAGAGCAACAATGATTTTGATAGTAACAATAACAGCAACAAAAATAACAGTAATATTGATGATGATGATAATAATAATAATAATAATAATAATAATAATAATTTCTATGGGTTTTTTTTGTTGTTTTTTTTGGCTGGTTAGTGTCGACTCTGTAGTATTGTGTGGCTATAATATATATATATATATATATATTTTTTGTATCCTCTTCTCAGCACTTCAGTATTAACTTACCCCCTTCTGAGACATCACATACAAATAGAATTGGTTGCTAGATGATGCAGCGGACATCTAGCTGTTGTTTTTGTTGTTGTTATATTGTTTTGTTGGTTGGTTGGTCGGTTTGGTTATTTTTTTCTTTCTTTTCTTGCTACTACTACTACTACTTCTTCTTCAACTTCGACTTCAACGAGATGAGATTCAGCAGAACTAGCACCGTTAATTGCGACAGTATCAATAACAAAATTAACTTTTACCGTTCTTTGCTACGAGAAACTGCAGTAAGCAAGACATTCTCAAAAAAGTCTCAATCAGTAATACGAATGCATCGTCTTAAAACCTGAAGTATTTTTACCCTGATTCTGTAAATTTTGACAACAGTTTGTCCACTAGTAGAGACATGTAACCACATTAGCAAGACATTCTTGAAAAAGTACAAAATAGTACTATGACTATCACAGTAAAAACTGAAGTATTTTTACTCTGATACTGTAAATTTTGACAACAGTTTAACCACTATTAATGAATCAACAGGCTTCATGAAACCACATTAGCAAGACATTCTTGAAAAGTACTAAACAGCACTCTTTCTGCATCACCTTAAAAACTTAACTCTTTTTTTACTCTGATACTGTGAATTTTGACTACCTGTCCACTAGTAATGAATCAACAGGCTATATGAAACCACATTAGCAAGATATTCTTGGAAAGTATAAAACAGCACTATGTCTGCATCACAGTAAAAAATATATGTAAAGTCTTTACTCGACTAATACAGCAAATTTTCTCAATGATCTGTCGACAAGTAAAGACACAACAAACATTTGAATTAAACAAAGCTGCGTTGTTTCGGTGGGGGTGAGGTGGGGGTGGGGGTTTCTTTCAAAGATAACTTTCTGCTAGATGATGACGGGGATGTCAAGAGTGAACAACAACAGTAACAATGACAACAACAACAACAACAACAACAACAACAACAAAGACAACACCGTTACAGTAACATCTTTGAGGACATCAAACCATCCACGTCTCGGAGGATATTACTAATAGACCTTTTATACTTGTTGGCAATTTTCCCGATGTCTTTAGAATTTGTCATCATTATTATTATTATTATTATTATTATTATTATTATTATTATTATTATGGCAAAAAGAGGAAAAGGGGGAGAGGTAATTGTTGCTGTTATTTGTTACATACTTTTGTTTAAAATTTCCCAGATGCAATATATATATATATATATTTATACATAATACATATATATTACATATATATGTACATTATATATATATATATACACACACACACATATATATATATCTATAAATATTATGTGTGTGTGTATGTATTATATATGTATATGTATATAGTATATTTTATATGTATGTGTATATGTATATAGTATATTTTATATGTATGTATATATATTATAGTATATTTTTGTATTTATCATATCAAAACATTTCTTTTTGCCAATTCTGCATGTTGTCTTTTCATTGTTGTTGTAGTTGGTGTAGTTTGTGTTGTTGTAGTTGTGGTTGTTGTAGGTGTTGCTTTTGCTGCTTTTGTTGTTGATGGTTGTGGTGGTGGTGGTGGTGGTATGTGTGTTATTGTTGCTGTGGTGGTGTTTTTTGGTGTTTGTGTTGCAGTTGTTGTTGATGTTGTTGTTAGTGTTTGTGTTGTAGTTGTTGGTGTTGGTGTTGTTAGTGTTGGTGTTGGTGTTGTTGTTGTTGGTGTTTGTGTTGTTGGTGTTGTTGTTTGTGTTGTTGGTGTTGTTGTGGGTGTTTGTGTTGTTGTTGTTTTGCAGTGATATTGTAGTTATAAATCCCAGTAATAATGGTAATAATCCACTGTTGTTGTTGTTGTTATCCACACTGTCTTGAATTGTTGTTATAGTTGTAGTTGTTGTAATTATCCAGAATGTCATCAATTGTTGTTACAGTTGTTGTTGTTGTTGTTGTTATTGGTATCTACACACACTAGTTCTTGTAATAGTTGTACAAGTTGTACTTGTAGTAGTTGTCGTAAATATCCACACTTATAAGTTGTTGTTGTTGCTGTAGTTGTTGTTGTAGATATCCACACTTATAAGTTGTTGTTGTTGCTGTAGTTGTTGTTGTAGTAGTTATCCACACACACCAGTTGTTGTAGTAGTTATTGTTGTAAATATCCACACTTATAAGTTGTTGTTGTTGCTGTAGTTGTTGTTGTAGTAGATATCCACACACACCAGTTGTTGTAGTAGTTATTGTTGTAAATATCCACACTTATAAGTTGTTGTTGTTGCTGTAGTTGTTGTTGTAGTTATCCACACACACCAGTTGTTGTAGTAGTTATTGTTGTAAATATCCACACTTATAAGTTGTTGTTGCTGTAGTTGTTGTTGTAGTTATTGTTGTAAATATCCACACTTATAAGTTGTTGTTGCTGTAGTTGTTGTTGTAGTTATTGTTGTAAATATCCACACTTATAAGTTGTTGTTGCTGTAGTTGTTGCTGTAGTTGTAAAGGAAGTCGATGTCATTCTATAATGTTTCCAAACAGTTTTTCTCTAATCCTCTCCTTTCAGTAACTGCTGTTGTTACTGTAAATTTAAATTACTATATATATATATGTATATATGTGTGTGTGTATATATATGTGTGTGTAAGTTTGGGAATGTGAGAATCCCAAATATAGAAAATAACTGTAATAACAGCGAGTCGCTGTAGATAATAGCTGAGAAAATGAGGTAAATTACACCCAGAGACAGAAAAGTGGTTCAAGGCTCCACTGAGGAATCAAATCCCCTATCTTTGAAATACCAAATTATATATACTTGTTGTATTCTCCACAGGGTTACATATATATATATATATATATATGTGTGTGTATA
>OZ024760.1:19906115-19913615 GCA_964016885.1 Eledone cirrhosa
TGTGTGTGTGTATTTGTGTGTGTGTGTTATATGTATAAATATATATATATAGGTGTGTGTGTATATATATATATATGTGTGTGCGTGTGTGTATATATAGCTGTGTATGTGTGTGTATATATAGCTGTGTATGTGTGTGTATATATAGCTGTGTATGTGTGTGTATATATAGCTGTGTATGTATGTGTGTGTATATATGGCTGTGTATGTATGTGTGTGTATATATAGCTGTGTGTGAGTGTGTATATATAGCTGTATGTGTGTGTATATATAGCTGTGTATGTGTGTGTATATATAGCTGTGTATGTGTGTGTATATATAGCTGTGTGCGTGTGTGTATATATAGCTGTGTATGTATGTGTGTGTATATATAGCTGTGTGTGAGTGTGTACTATTTCTCGTTTCTCTTTTACCTTGTTGCTTCTTGAAGTTTGGGGAACAATTAATTCCGTCTAAATTCAATGACCAAACATTACATACAGGTGCTTGGTTATTATTAAATATATATATTTTATATTGTATAATACTGTACAATAGTGTTTTATATGGTACTATATTGCATTGTTCTATATTATGCCATATTGCATTGCATCACATATTGTATTGTGTTGTTACATATTGTATTGTTTATTACATATCGTAGTGTTTAATACATATTGTATCATGTTATACAGTGCTGAATTTCAATAATATTGTGTTGTTATATATTGTACTGTGTTGGACTGTTATGTGTGTTATTACATATTGCAATGTATTACTGTACTGTCATATTGTAGTTATATTGAAGTCATATTGAAGTCATGTTGAAATCATATTGTGTTCATATTGTAGTCATATTGTGTTCATATTGTAGTCATATTGTGTTCATATTGAAGTCATATTGTGTTCATATTGAAGTCATATTGTGTTCATATTGAAGTCATATTGTGTTCATATTGTAGTCATATTGTGTTCATATTGGAGTCATATTGAAGTCATATTGTGTTCATATTGAAGTCATATTGAAGTCATATTGTAGTCATATTGAAGTCATATTGTAGTCATATTGAAGTCATATTGTAGTCATATTGTGTTCATATTGAAGTCATATTGAAGTCATATTGTGTTCATATTGAAGTCATATTGTAGTCATATTGAAGTCATATTGAAGTCATATTGTGTTCATATTGTGTTCATATTGAAGTCATATTGAAGTCATATTGTAGTCATATTGAAGTCATATTGTGTTCATATTGAAGTCATATTGTGTTCATATTGAAGTCATATTGTGTTCATATTGAAGTCATATTGAAGTCATATTGTAGTCATATTGTGTTCATATTGAAGTCATATTGTGTTCATATTGAAGTCATATTGAAGTCATATTGTAGTCATATTGAAGGGTTTTAGAAATAAAGGAAATTGTTAGAAATATAGAAATATATGCTAAAAAATTTTTAAAAATAAGATACTGTTGAAAAAAATGATGTTGTTATTGGTGTTGTTGATTTTTTATGATGCTGGTGGTGGTGATGATGATGATGATGGTGATAATGATTTTAATGTTATGTTGGTGATGAGGTTGATGTTGCTGATATTGTTGTTGGTGATGTTGATGGTAATGTTATGTTGTTGATGGGAATGGTATGTTGTTGGTGATGATGGTGATGGTAATGGTATGTTGGTGATGCTGATGTTGATGGTAATGTTATGTTGGTGATGCTGATGGTGATGGTAATGGTATGTTGTTGGTAATGGTATGTTGTTGGTGATGATGATGGTATGTTGTTGGTGATGCTGATGGTGATGGTAATGGTATGTTGTTGGTGATGCTGATGTTGATGGTAATGTTATGTTGGTGATGCTGATGGTGATGGTAATGTTATGTTGTTGGTGATGCTGATGTTGATGGTAATGGTATGTTGGTGATGCTGAAAGTGATATCTACGATGTTGCTAATGCTGTTGTTGTATATCTTATACAGCTGTTGCTACTATCGTTACAGCTGATATATTTGTTGCTGATGTTGTTGATGTTGCTGTTACTGTTGATGGTGATGGTGATGGTAGTAGTGTGGTTGTGGTGATGCTGGTAGCAGTTGTTATTGTTGACAACAATATTGCGGTTGCTGCTGTTGTTGTTGTTGTGGTTGTTGCTGTTGTGGTTGGTGTTGCTGTTGTGGTTGCTGCTGTTGCTGTTGTTGTTATTGTTGTAGTTGTTGTTGCAAGGAGTAGCTAGTGCAACAGTAGCAGAAACCATTTTAACCATCATTCACGGAAACACGGTTGTATTAGTAGCAGTAGTAGTGGTAGTGGTAGTGGTGGCAGTAGTAGTACTAGTAGCAATAGTGGTAGTGGTAGTAGGTAGTACCAGTAGTGTTAGTACCAGTAGAGGTAGTAGTAGTATCACTATTATTATTATTAGTAGTAGTAGTAGTGGTAGTAGTGGCAGTAGTAGTACTAGTAGCAATAGTAGTAGTGGTAGTAGGCAGTACCAGTAGAGGTAGTAGTAGTATCACTATTATTATTATTAGTAGTAGTAGTAGTGGTAGTTGTGGCAGTAGTAGTACTAGTAGCAATAGTAGTAGTGGTAGTAGGCAGTACCAGTAGAGGTAGTAGTAGTATCACTATTATTATTATTAGTAGTAGTAGTAGTGGTAGTTGTGGCAGTAGTAGTACTAGTAGCAATAGTAGTAGTGGTAGTAGGCAGTACCAGTAGAGGTAGTAGTAGTATCACTATTATTATTATTAGTAGTAGTAGTAGTGGTAGTTGTGGCAGTAGTAGTACTAGTAGCAATAGTAGTAGTGGTAGTAGGCAGTACCAGTAGAGGTAGTAGTAGTATCACTATTATTATTATTAGTAGTAGTAGTAGTGGTAGTTGTGGCAGTAGTAGTACTAGTAGCAATAGTAGTAGTGGTAGTAGGTAGTACCAGTAGAGGTAGTAGTAGTATCACTATTATTATTATTAGTAGTAGTAGTAGTGGTAGTTGTGGCAGTAGTAGTACTAGTAGCAATAGTAGTAGTGGTAGTAGGTAGTACCAGTAGAGGTAGTAGTAGTATCACTATTATTATTATTAGTAGTAGTAGTAGTGGTAGTTGTGGCAGTAGTAGTACTAGTAGCAATAGTAGTAGTGGTAGTAGGTAGTACCAGTAGAGGTAGTAGTAGTATCACTATTATTATTATTAGTAGTAGTAGTAGTGGTAGTTGTGGCAGTAGTAGTACTAGTAGCAATAGTAGTAGTGGTAGTAGGTAGTACCAGTAGAGATAGTAGTAGTAGTATCACTATTATTATTATTAGTAGTAGTAGTAGTGGTAGTTGTGGCAGTAGTAGTACTAGTAGCAATAGTGGTAGTGGTAGTAGGCAGTACCAGTAGAGATAGTAGTAGTAGTATCACTGTTATTATTATTAGTAGCAGTAGTAGTAGTAGTACCAGCAGTAGTATAGTAGTACCAGCAGTAGTAGTAGTAGTAGTAGTACCAGCAGTAGTAGTAGTAGTAGTAGTACCAGCAGTAGTATAGTAGTACCAGCAGCAGTAGTAGTAGTACCAGCAGTAGTAGTAGTAGTAGTAGTAGTAGTAGTACCAGCAGCAGTAGTAGTATAGTAGTACCAGTAGTAGTAGTAGTAGTAGTAGCAGTAGTGATGATAGTAGTGTTAATAAGAAACGCAACAAGACCAATAACTATATTCCATTGTGATTGGAACTTTGATCCGCGTAAGTGCTGTTGTTGGTGATGATGATGATGATGATGATGATGATGATGGCGGTCGTGATAACGATGTTGATGATGATGATGATGATACTGTTGGCATCGATGCTGCTGCTGCTGCTGCTGTTGTTGTTGTTGTTGTTGTTGTAATAGAAGAGGAATAGTAGGAGTAAGATGTGGTCGACATTGTTGCTGTTGTTGTTGTTCGCTGTAAAACAGCACCAAGACTCCTTACATCCATATGCACCGCCGCCGCCGCCGCCACCACCTTAACCTCGTTATCCTCGTTATCGTCGTCTCCGCCGGCCGCCTCCCCTCTGCCGCCGCCATTTACATCGCCGTCTCCGCCATCATCACCTCCACCGTCGCCGCCGCCTTCTTCTTCGTCGTCGTCGTAGTCGTCGTCTTTTCTCAAATCACGACGAGATTTCGCGGCAAGCAAGTTCCCGTTGTTGGTTTCACTTGTGTGATGTGATGTGATGTGGTTGGATGTGGTTGTTGCTGGCGTTGTCGTCCTTGTTGCTGCTGTTGTTGTTGTCGTTGTCGTCCTTGTTGCTGTTGTTGTTGTCGTCCTTGTTGCTGCTGTTGTTGTTGTCGTCCTTGTTGCTGCTGCTGTTGTTGTTGTAGTTGTTGTTGTCTTCGCTGGTGGTGGTCGTGTGCTTGTGTGGTGACACTAGCGGCACCTATCTTTCACTTCTGGAACACTGCCTGCTTCCTACTTTCTTTCTCTTAGCATCATGTAGTAGCAACTGCTACACACACACACACACGTACACGTACCTGTATATACACATACACACATATATGTATATATACATACATAATTCTTCATCACACACACACCTGTATAAATATATATATATATATATTCATACTTAATTCGTCACACATACGCATATATATATATATATACATACATAATTCGTCACACATACGCATATATATATATATATATATATACATACATAATTCGTCACACATACGCATATATATATATACACACATACACACTACGTGCATAATTCTTGATCACACACACGCATTCTCATTCATACACATACATGAACATATTTATTCACATGCACATACACACACACGCGTGCATTTTGGTAAAATAGTGTCACCACCACCACCACCATCATTACCACCACCACCACCATCATCACCACGATCATCACCATCACCACCATCATTACCATCACCATCATCACCACAATCATCAGCATCACCGCCATCATCAGCATCACCGCCAACACCACTGTAATATCCACCACCAGCATCATCATCATTACCACCGCTTCCACCAGCATCATCATCATCACTACCATCAACGCAACCACCACAATCTTCGTCATCACCTCCGCCGTCATCACCACCCACTCCCCTCTGTTACTTTCTGTTGCTCCCTAACACCCCCCCCCCACACACACACACACACAAATATGCATATTGCCACACACACATATATACGTACAATCACACACACACACCTGCGCTTATAAGCTCAAACATGCATACGTATACACAACACGTATATTCTCTTATACACATACACATATATTTACACAAATTCCTTTCTTCACGAGAATGCCTTTTTCCTTCTTTCTCTTTCATTCATTATTCACCCCCTCCCTCTCTCTCTTTCCCTCTATATATATATACCTTTATCTCTCGCTCTATCTCTCTCTCTCTCTCTCTCTCTCTCTCCCATAGTCTCGCTATCCCTAATAAACATACCACTACCACAACTACAACCACCTCCACCACCACATTTTCCCCGTCTCTTCCCAGTTCCTTGTTCAGTCAATCATTCACACACAATCGCGTCTGTGTAGTCACACTTTTATTCTCTACATATCTCCCTTGTCTGAGAGCACACCCCCTCCAATCTCTGTATGTGTATATATATATATAACAAACACAAACACACACACATATATATATAGTAATAACACAAACACGCACATATATATATATAGTAATAATCTATCTATCTAAGGCGGGTAAAATTCCCGAGATCCATGGACGAGTTCTCCCCAGCGGTCTCTGTCCCTCATTATCGCTGCCATATCCTGCATCTCCAACAGGCCAGTGTCTGTCCTTAGGGCATCAACATATGTTAACCTTGGTCTTCCTCTTCTAGTGTGTCCATGTAGGGGCTCCCAAAGGAGCACTGAGTGCAATGTCAACTCTGGGTGTCGGTGAGCATGTCCAGCCAACCTCAGTCTCCTCTGTGTCACTTTTGAGCTGACTTTTGGGATGCTCCCATACAGCTCTGAGTTTTTCATCCTCAGTGTATACTGATTAATGTTCAGAGCCATCCTCAGCATTCTCGTGTAGCACCCATCCACCATCTGAGTGAGTTTCTTGGTCAGTGTCCAAGTCTCAGACCCATACAGCAGCACAGACTCCACTACAGCAATGAAGAGGCGGATTTTCAGGTCTCTACGAAGGTCCGACTTCCACACCGATCTCAAGCTGTGGCACGCCGCCCAGGCCTTGCTCTTCCTCTCAACCACATCATCCTCCGTATTCCCAATCTTTGCTCCCAAATACAGGAAGTCCTCAACCAATTCCAGCGGCTTCCCGCCTACATTAGTGATCCCCTCTGGCTTCTCAACATTCTCTACCAGATATTTTGTTTTAGTCTCATTCATTCTCAGCCCCACACTCATCGACACAGTCTCAACCTCCCGCATCAAATCCTCTGCCTCCTTCACTGTATTTGTCACCAAAACTATGTCGTCGGTAAATTCAGCATCCGATACCTTTTTCGCCCCAACTCTCCTGCTCTGAGCCGGTGCTACAGTAAAGCCAGAGTCCTGGTGTTTCTCCAGTGCAAGGCGCATACAATAGTCCACTACGATGACAAAAAGGTAGGGAGCCAATGTATCTCCCTGGAGCACTCCAGCCAGTATCTCAAAGAACTCTGTCATCCCATCAGGTGTAATGACTTGGGCTTTGGTGTTGGTGTAGGGCAGTGATATCAGGCAATAGTAATAATATATATATATATAACGAAGGAAATGTGGTAAGGAACCAGATGGACCATAACGCACCAAAGTACTCAATACTTAGGGTAGTAGAGTGGGTAATAGAAACAAGTATGACCCCGACGGCAGAGCTCAAGCCGTTTCGACGGCTAATTCTGGACTAATTTTTAGTCCAGAATTAGCCGTCGAAACGGGTACCATGGGCCCAATAATTGTCACAAGTGTAGTGTTTGTACCAGAGGTTTCAAGTCGCACTCATTCAGCGCATCGGTAGGGGTTCTCCTACATGGATATAAAGTAGTGGCTGTACTCGAAAATGAGTTGGCAGCCACCATTTGTATATATATATATATGTCTCTATGCTTTGTATGTGTATGTATGTGTGTGTATGTATATGTGTATATATCACCGGGAGAGACGACCCCTTAGCCTTTGTCAAGGCAGAATTCTAGGAGAAGGAAAACTCTGATATAACACCTGCAACCCTGATGGTATCCAATGATGTTGACTTGTTCTTCTTTTTGGTAAATATCATCTTGGTTAAGAGAGTGGGACTGGCTTTGTGCAGTGCCCTTGCTCACTATAAAAGCTTCACGGCACAGGCATTGCTTTATATCTGGAGATCTCACTGCACTTGTCGTCACATGGTACCATGGGCCCAGCACTATGTGTCAATAATTGTCACAAGTGTAGTGTTTGTACCAGAGTTTTCAAGTCGCTGGCTGGACTAAAAAGTCACACTCGTTCAGCGCATCGGTAGGGGTTCTCCTACATGGATATAAAGTAGTGGCCGTACTCGAAAACGAGTTGGCAGCCACC
>OZ024760.1:19916115-19918615 GCA_964016885.1 Eledone cirrhosa
CAAAGGCTTTACCTCACATAATATCTCACATAACATTTACATTACTCTATATATACTATTGTATTTTCATGGCAAAGGCTTTACCTCACATAATATCTCACATAACATTTACATTACTCTATATATACTATTGTATTTTCATGGCAAAGGCTTTACCTCACATAATATCTCACATAACATTCACATTACTCTATATATACTATTGTATTTTCATGGTAAAGTCCTTAACTCACATAATATCTCACATAACATTTACATTACTCTATATATACTATTGTATTTTCACGGTAAAGGCTTTATTTCACATAATATCTCACATAACATTTACATTACTCTATATATACTATTGTATTTTCATGGTAAAGTCCTTACCTCACATAATATCTCACATAACATTTACATTACTCTATATATACTATTGTATTTTCATGGTAAAGTCCTTACCTCACATAACATTTACATTACTCTATATATACTATTGTATTTTCATGGTAAAGTCCTTAACTCACATAATATCTCACATAACATTTACATTACTCTATATATACTATTGTATTTTCATGGTAAAGTCCTTACCTCACATAATATCTCACATAACATTTACATTACTCTATATATACTATTGTATTTTCATGGTAAAGTCCTTACCTCACATAATATCTCACATAACATTTACATTACTCTATATATACTATTGTATTTTCACGGTAAAGGCTTTATTTCACATAATATCTCACATAATATCGAATCTATGAGATTTTAATATTATTTATTTTGAGAACAATACCTTAACATCACTACCAGTGGCCAGTTACAGCTGGTTTAAAGAGAAAGAGGTGAGAGGATTCTGGTCGGATACAGCCTGTTTAAATGATAAAGGTTAACGTTAGTATGAACAGCCGGTTAAAACCAGTTTGAACAGAAAGAGGTGAGAGAATTCTGGCTGGATATCGCTGGTTTAAATGATGACAGGTTAACCCTTTTCATAACCGTATTTCTCATGAAAGACACAGCCTTATGATTTTAGAAATCATTTTGAAAATAATCAAGAATTTGGAGGGATTTGATAATATAACTTTCTCATATGAAATATGTTTGCCCATGAAAATATATGTTGATACTTATGGATTTCTGCAAATGCACTAAACATTTGTGTGTTTGTATGTGTATACATAAGTCTATCTATTTATATTCATTAAATAAGTGTGTGTATATGTGTGTATGTTAATTATATCGGCCAAATTTGGGAGGAAGTATAATCCTCTGGGGCTTGAACTGTGAAATCAATAAAACATCATGAGTTCTGTCTGTCAAGATTTGTTACTCTCTTACTGAACAACTAGCTCTAAAAAGTAGGTGTGTGTGTCAGTGTGTGCACATGTGTACATATATGTGTGTATATGTCTGTGTATACATGTGTGTGTGTGTATATACTTTGCCCGGCCATCTCAATAGTATTCTCTTCCATAACACAAAGTTTGACATTTCTTTATTCCCAGGGTTCCCTAGAAATAAATGATTACCTTGTCAAAGGTGAAACTGTTTTTCTCTGGCAGTAATTATTAACCCTTTCATTACCAACCCAGCCAAAAACTGGGCTCTGGTCACTGTTTTTCCTTGGCATTAATTATCAACCCTTTTGTTACCAGCCCAGCCAAAAACTAGCTCTGGTTCTATGAAACAAAAACAATCAGTATATCAGGTTCCTATTTAAATATATTAATGTGAGACTGTACATAAACGAGACACAGATCTCTGGCTTGCTTAAGAAATCAGTGGCTCTACTAGCAGGGAAAGCAGACATTAAAATGACTAGCAAGGAAAGCAGACATTGCTAGCAGGGAAAGCAGCCATTAAAATGACAATGATGATGATAAACACTTTAGACTAAACAGGATTGTGTTTGATACCAAGCCACAGATGATTTAGTACCAAAAGGATTAACACATTAGTATTTAAACCGGCTGTATCCGGTCAGAAATCTCTCACCTCTTTCTGTTCAAACCGGCTGTAACTGGCCACTTATACTGATGTTAAGGTATTGTTCTCAAAATAAATAATACCAAAATCTCATAGATTCAATATTATGTGAGGTTACTGTGAAAATACAATAGTAAATTTAGAGTAATGTCAATGGTAAAGGGTTAAATGCGATTCTAATTGTGTGGGTCATGGAATACCAATGTTTTGTGTAGTTCTTCCTTTTAACATGATTCCACAAGGATTCAACATGGTTTGTAGTTTCATATGTAACTGGATCAACAACAAAATATAGAGAATGATTAACCACCATCAAGTGCTGAAAACCTGTTTGATTGATGATATTGTACAATATCAAGAGATCACTTACTCATGGCAAAACATAACGTTACACAGAATATTTAACAGTACTGTAGTTGTAGCATTTACTGCAACCAGGAAACAACAACAACTAAAATACCAGAACCAAATTCAAGATCTCCAAAGAAACCCACTGTGTTTTCACAAAATGGCCTATATT
>OZ024760.1:19923615-19934597 GCA_964016885.1 Eledone cirrhosa
TGGTTCTATAGTATTGCTATAGAGACAGTGGTTCTATAGTATTGCTATAGAGACAGTGGTTCTATAGTATTGCTATAGAGACAGTGGTTCTATAGTATTGCTATAGAGACAGTGGTTCTATAGTATTGCTGTAGAGACAGTGGTTCTATAGTATTGCCATATAGACTGTAGTATAGTATTGCTATAGTGACAGTGGTTCTATGGTATTGCTATAGAGACAGTGGTTCTATAGTATTGCTGTAGAGACAGTGGTTCTATAGTATTGCTGTAGAGACAGGGGTTCTATAGTATTGCTGTAGAGACAGGGGTTCTATAGTATTGCTGTAGAGACAGGGGTTCTATAGTATTGCTGTAGAGACAGTGGTTCTATAGTATTGCTGTAGAGACAGTGGTTCTATAGTATTGCTATAGAGACAGTGGTTCTATAGTATTGCTGTAGAGACAGGGGTTCTATAGTATTGCCATAGAGACAGTGGTTCTATAGTATTGCTATAGAGACAGTGATTATATAGTATTGCCATAGAGACTGTAGTATAGTATTGCTATAGAGACAGTGGTTCTATAGTATTGCCATAGAGACTGTAGTATAGTATTGCCATAGAGACAGTAGATATAGTATTGCTATAGTGACAGCTGTAGAAATATGTTGTATAATGTGCCTTTCCCTTGGACATCATATATACTGGACATAATGTATATATAATGTGCTTTTCCCTTGGATATCATATATATTGTGTATATATACTGGACATGATGTATATATAATGTGCCTTTCCCTTGGACATCATATATATTGTGTATATATACTGGACATGATGTATATATAATGTGCTTTTCCCTTGGACAACATCATATATATTATGTATATATACTGGACATAATGCATATATAATGTGCTTTTCCCTTGGACATCATATATATATTGTGTCTATATACTGGACATGATGTATATATAATGTGCTTTTCCCTTGGACATCATATATATTGTGTCTATATACTGGACATGATGTATATATAATGTGCTTTTCCCTTGGACAACATCATATATATTATGTATATATACTGGACATAATGTATATATAATGTGCTTTTCCCTTGGACATCATATATATTGTGTATATATACTGGACATGATGTATATATAATGTGCTTTTCCCTTGGACAACATCATATATATTGTGTATATATACTGGACATGATGTATATATAATGTGCTTTTCCCTTGGACATCATATATATTGTGTATATATACTGGACATGATGTATATATAATGTGCTTTTCCCTTGGACAACATCATATATATTATGTATATATACTGGACATAATGCATATATAATGTGCTTTTCCCTTGGACATCATATATATATTGTGTCTATATACTGGACATGATGTATATATAATGTGCTTTTCCCTTGGACATCATATATATTGTGTATATATACTGGACATGATGTATATATAATGTGCTTTTCCCTTGGACATCATATATATTGTGTATATATACTGGACATGATGTATATATAATGTGCTTTTCCCTTGGACAACATCATATATATTATGTATATATACTGGACATGATGTATATATACTGCACATATATACATATGAGTTGCCACATCACTGGTGCTAAGCTGTATCGGTCATTGCCTTTCCCTCTAGAGAATAAAGTATATATGTTTTCTCACTTCTTTATGTTATAAAAATATACTAAAATATTACAACTAGAATGATAATAATTGTTTCTACTTTTGGCACAAGGCCAGCAATTATCCAGTACATTACTGGTACTTTATTTTAAAGTTAACCTCGACGGGATTTGAACTCAGACTGTAAAAGGACGTAACTCTGCTAGAAAGCATGGCGTCCAACCCTCTACCGATACTGCCAATTCACCACCCTAGAATGATAATAATGGTTTCTGATGTAGGCACATGGCCAACAATTTTAGGGGAGGGAGAGTCAATTAAATCAACACCAATGTATTTCTGGTACTTTATTTTATCAACCCCATAAGGATGAAAAACAAAGCTAACCTCAGCAGGATTTGAACTCAGACTGCAAATGGTTGTAATATAGAATGATAATTATAAACATATGATGTACAAACTTTACACCTTTCATCTCACATTTATAGTTTAACCTCTTCAGTGCCGTAGATGAGATAACTCGTCCTAACATGTTTGAACTCCTTTCCAACAGTTCATAACTTCAAAGCTAGATGGGGTTACTAGTTCATTGATGTGATGTTTGTCAATCAAAATAATCATTTTACTGGAAAAAAAACTGGCACAGCAACTGTAGCTGTGTAAAATATACACGGCAGTCAACAGGTTAAGGCCATTTATTTTAGTTTTTTTTTTAAATAACTGCTTGAATTAACCCATTAGCATTTAAACCGGCCGTATCCAGCTAGAAATATCTCATCTTTTTCTGTTCAAATTGGCTATAACTGGCTGCTCGTAATAATATTAAGTTATTGTTTTCAAAATATATAACAACAAAATCTCATAGATTCGATATAATATGCGATATTATGTGAGGTAAGGACTTTACCGTGAAAATACAATAGTATATATATATAGAGTAATGTAAATGCTAAAGAGTTAAGATGCATCTTGTAAGCCATCAAATACGGTATTTTCTGCTAAATCTTTGCAGGATATTAAGAGTTAACAGAATGTTATGAAAACTAACAAGACAGCGACTTTGATTTGATTTACAAATTCCATTTAGTCCTTGTGGAATATTTTCCTAAACGCTCCGTAGTTTAACTTCCACTGATAATCGATGTTGTCATTTCTTCGTTTTCTAGCAGTAATAGCTAGAGTGCCAACTTGCATAAATATGATCTTAGAAAATGGTTGTAACACTTTTAACCCTTTTGGTAACAATCCACTCCAAACTGGTTTTGGTTCTATGAAACAGAACTATACGTTTTACAAGGGTCTTATTTAGATTAAAACATTTCAACATAACTTGATAGAAAAAGAGAAAAAGAACGTCACACTGATGCATGTTTAGCTGGCCTCCTATGAGGTTACATCTTATAGGAAGGTTCTTGGGCTTTATAAATGATATAAAGAGCTCCAGTCTTATGCTACATAGCAACATGAAATGAAGGATGCTATACAAGAATGCAGTGTTTCCCAGGTCCAATAATTGAATTCATAAACTTATGATCGGAGCTTCAACACCCTAACTACTAAGGTTCTATCAATCCACTCTCTTCCTCTCCTTACATAATGATTTCTACTATAGGCACAAGGCCAGTAACTTAGGGGGAAGGGAAAGTCGATTAAATCGACACCAGTACGTTACTGGTACTTTATTTTATCGACCCTGTAAGGATGAAAGGCAAAGTTAACCTCGGCGGGATTTGAACTCAGGCCATAAAGGGCCGCAACTCTATGCTGCAAGGCATGGTGTCCGACCCTCTACTGAT
Organism: Eledone cirrhosa; assembly: GCA_964016885.1. Lineage (NCBI taxonomy): Eukaryota > Metazoa > Mollusca > Cephalopoda > Octopoda > Eledonidae > Eledone > Eledone cirrhosa. Next base: position 19,927,059 of record OZ024760.1, read on the forward strand.
ACTGCCAATCCACTGCCCTTGATAGTAGTAATAATAATAATAATAATACTAATAATAATAATAACATGATCTTAAAATAGAAAACAACTTGTAGACAGGCAATTTCCACTTTGTTTTTCATTTTTAGTGTTAAGAATTCTAGACACGAGGGAGATCCATAAATTTTAATGCCTGCTAAATAAATCGATGATTGTATTTCTAGTAGGAAACATTCTAGAAAGAAAGAGTAGCACCATGTTCTTGTATCCTAAATGAATAACGAGTGGGTTTAGTCACGATACATCACACTATTTAGCTCTCGGCTAAAACACAATAGCACGTAGCAATATGGTGGACCTGTAACATTTTCTTAACATGTTACACTCTTACATTCTCACTGTGTATTCTTTGTATTTATTTTATTTTATATTATGTTTCTTTTTATTTTTTCTGGTTGGTTTCAGTCATTAGACTGTGGCCATGCTGGGGCACACAATTGAAAAGATTTTGTTAATTATTTCAATCATATTATATAGTTTAAAAACATTTTTTTAAATTTTTATTTAAAGTCTGGTACTACTTATTTTATCAATCTCGTTTTGGCGAACCTCTAAGTCTCTATGTTACTGGACATAAACAAAGAGTAAACATAAACACGCACACACATAATCATCATTATCATCATTTAATGTCCATTTTGTCTGCTAGCAGGGTTAAACATTTATATATATATATATATATATATATATATATATTAATAATTTCTACTATAGGCACAAGGCCAAAGATTTTGGTAGGACTGCTCAAACTGGTGAACCAATAGTAACTTAAAGTTACACTCCAATACTATATATATATATATATATATAAGGGTAAAGGTACTTATATATACATACATATCATACATATATAAGTATACTTGCACATTATATTTATATATATGTGTGTGTGTGTGTCTGTATATAATTATATATATAATATATACAGAACGTCCAAAAAGTGTATACACATATTTATTAGAATACTGTTGAAGTGTGTGTATATTTTGGGGAACACCCTGCATATATATATATATATAACGACATCACAACTTTCTCCACTTGTCCTGTTCCCCCCCTTTTGGAACTTTCCCCCGTTGATGGGCGTGAGCCCGAAATATTGGGATTAAATCTCCACTACGGTAACCCTTCTACCTTTGTTTTGTTTTCATCTTTGTCTCTCTCAATTTTCACTTTCACCTGTTTCTCCTATCTATCATTCACTTCCTACCTCGAGATTTCCCTCTGCATTGTTGTGACTTTCTTAACTACGTATTTTATATATATATATATATATATATATATATATATATGAGTATAGATGCCTTATGTACGTATATAAGTATGTCTGCATTATATATCATCATCATCATTTCATTTTACGTCCACTTTTCCCTGCTTGCAAGGGTGAGACGGGAATTGATGCTGGCTTGATTTCTACAGCTGGATGCCCTTCCTAACACCAACCTCATTTACAGTGAGTGCTGGGTGCTTTTTTGCCGTGGCACCTCCACGACCACTTTGCAGTGGAATGATAGGGACCCCAGTCCCTATTATCTCATTTCTACAGCTGAGTAAACTGGAGCAATGTGAAATAAAGTGTCTTGCTCAAGGAAACAACACATCACCCGGTCTGAGAATTGAACTCACAACCTTTCGATTGCAAGGCCAATGCTCTAACCACTAAGCCATATGCCTCCATATATATATCATGCAGTTACCTTTACTGATCTTATCTATAGTTTATAGAGAATATTGATTTTAAAAATATATATATATTGGTCTCAATTGCACCATAACTGTAAAACTCTAAGAATGATCTGTTTGAAGGTGAGTTGTGTTATTGATTTTTAAAATAGTTTGAAAGCAAGTAAGTGTTAAGAAACCTTTTAAATAAGTTCCAAGTGTCAGTGGCACAACCAGAGCAAAATAATGGCAGAAGGTATTAACCCTTTAGCATTTAAACCGGCCACATCCGGCCAGAATTCTCTCACCTATTTCTGTTCAAACCAACTTTAACTGGCTCCTCATGCTGTTATTAAAGTATTGTTCTCTAAATAAATAATATTAAAATCTCATAGATTTGATATTATTTTCTGTGAAAATATCATTTCATTCATTTCATTTTACATCCGCTTTTCCCCTGCTTGCAAGGGTGGGACGGGAACTGATTCTGGCTTGATTTCTACAGCTGGATGCCCTTCCTAACACCAACCTCATTTACAGTGAGTGCTGGGTGCTTTTTTGCCGTGGCGCCTACACGTCCACTTTGCAGTGGAATAATAGGGACCCCAGTCCCTATCATTGAGAAGATAGGGACTGGGGTCCCTATCTTCTCATTTCTACAGCTGAGTAAACTGGAGCAATGTGAAATAAAGTGTCTTGCTCAAGGAAACAACACATCACCCGGTCTGAGAATTGAACTCACAACCTTTCGATTGCAAGGCCAATGCTCTAACCACTAAGCCATGTGCCTCCAAATATAATTATATATATAGAATAATGTAAATACTAATGGCTGTATTCGGCCAGAATTCTCTCACCTCTTTCTGTTCAAACCGGCCTTAACTGGCCACTCATACTGATGTTAAGGTATTGTTCTCAATATAAATAATATCAAAATCTCATAGATTTTATATTATGTGAGATATTATATGAGATAAAGCCTTTACTGTGAAAATATAATAGCATATATAGAGTAATGTAAATACTAAAGGGTTATGGTAAAATGGTTTCGTGACCAGCTTGCAGTGTGTTAACCATTTTGTTGCCATATTTCACTTCATTTGTGTATATATAAACCATGCTAGCATGGAAAAAAGGACGTTAAACAGTGTTGATGATGATGAGGATATATACACACACATATATATACTCACATATATATATATATATACACACGCATATATATACTCATATATATATATATACCCACACACACACGTATATATATAATTTTAATTATTTAGTTGACATGTAAATAAGAAAAATGTTTCCTTTCGAAAACAAAACTATTTCTGTTGTCTTTTGTTGTTTGTTTTTACCTTTTGTTTTCATTCCTTAATTAGAAAAAATAAATAGAAATTAATTTCTTTTACTATATTTACCATTATTTAATTACAAAAAAAAAAAAAAAGAATTTCAAAAATTGTTTTTGTCAATTTTCATGATTTATTTGCAAAAATAAATAAATATATACAAATAAATTTATTTTAATTTTTTTTATACATTTCATTATTTAATTGCAATAAATAAATAAGTAAATAAATAAAATGAAATAAATAAATAAAGTAAAATAAAATAAAATAAATAAATAAATAAGTGAATAAATAAAATAATAAACAAACTAAAATAATAAATAAATGTTAAAATAGAATTAAGAAAATAAGTTTTTGTAGAAATTTTAGCCAGAAAACTGAAAAATTGAACAAAAGTTGCCAATTTTATTTTTTTTTTTTTTAAATTTTCTCTCTATTTCGAAATCTCTTTGATTAAATTGAAACAAGTAACTTCAAGCATTCTCACCTTAAGGCTAACCCCCCCCTCTCTCTCTCTCTCTTTCTCTCTCTCTCTCTTTCTCTCTGTCTGTCTCTCTCTCTCCCTCACTCTCACCCCCCTCTCTCCCCCTCACTCTCACCGCCTCTCTCTCTTCCCCTACTTCTGTATTCCTTTCAGATAATACCGTTGTTAAAATAACAGAGGGTTTATTTTGTGTTTTTTTTTTCTAAATTTCTAAATAATTAAAGTAATTACAAATCTCTCAGTTTAGATAAATAACCCCCCACCCACCCCACACACACACACCACCACCACCACGCCCTTCGCCCAGAGCCCATCACCCCCCCCTCCTTCCATTCTTCTGTGACCCTAAAGCTCTTATTTCTTCCCTTCCTTATCCATTTTTTAAAAATATTTCTAGTGTTTTTCTAATTATTTCATCGCCATCCATTCATACTCAATAAATATCCACAGGAACATTCTCAAAGTTTTTATTCTTCTAGTCTTTATTTATTTATTTATATTCCGTCTTCCTTCTTTACCAAAAATTTCTTCTTTTTTTCTTTTTTTTCTTTTTTTTTTTCTTTTTCTTTCCATTTTGCTTGAGTTTTTTTTTTTTCTTTTTTTTCTTTCATGAAATTTCTTAGATTTAATTTCATAATTGAAATTTAATATTGTAAATTACAATGAGATTTTTTTGATAGGATAAATGCCCTGATCTTTTGTGGGTTCTATAATTTCAGAGTGGGAGTTGAGGAAGAGAGGGGGAAGAAGGATTGACAGATCTTATACTATTTAATGTCTTACAATTCCTGTATTCTGAGTGCAATTCCCACCAGAGGAGTGATTTTATTTTTTCCTTTCATCCTTCAAGGGTTGATAAAATGATACCAGATATATACTAGGGTTGATTAAAGGCTTAATCAGTAAATTCTCTATTTACCAGTACCAAATAAGATGTTGGAATGTAAATGACACCACCTATTAGAGTTGAACCACGTATCTAACTTCATTACCAATTACACCAATGTGGTACTGAATGACCTCAACTGTCAAATTAGTATCCATAAATATGTTGAAATGTAAATGAGATTCCCTATGGGAGTTTAACCATGTATCTGACTGAATTAACAATTTACCAGTGTGACACTGAAAGTATTTTGCTCAAGAACACGGAGCCTAGTCCAGGAATCGAACCCACAATGTTAGAATTGTAAGTCCAACACCCTTACCACTGGGACACATACCTCCACACCTGTACAGACGGAGACTGGGTTTTTTTGTTATGGCAATTATCACCCTAATGATTTTTAGTTATTTAGGCACAAGGCCAACAATTTAGAGGAAGGGGGGGAAAGTTGATTTTATTGACCTCAGGGGTGTGAAAGGGAAAGTTGACCTCAGCAGGATTGGAACCCAGAATGGAGAAGGCTGTAAAGATATGTTGCTGTTGTTGTTACAGCTCACACCTATGTAGGTATAGCCAGCCCCCTCCGAGGTATATCTCGTTGGAGGTATCTTGGGTGTTCTAATGATAGGGACCCCCAGTCTCTATCATCTCATTTCTACAGCTGAGTAAACTGGAGCAATGTGAAATAAAGTGTCTTGCTCAAAGAAACAACACATCACCCGGTCTGAGAATTGAACTCACAACCTTTCGATTGCAAGGCCAATGCTCTAACCACTAAGCCATCTGCCTTCACTGTTAAGATATACTGCAATTTGATAAACCAACAAGTTGCCAACCCACCACCCTCATGTTGATGATGATGATGTTGATAATCTATATATATAAGAGCGCTATCTCTCCGTCCTTTGTCACATTCCCTCTATATAGAGAGGGGGGGGAGTGCCAAGTGAAAGAGATGTACATAGAGAGAGGGGAGGGGGAATGTTGTTTGTTTAGAGAGAGGGAGGAGAGTGTCAGACAGAAAGAAGGAGTTGTGTGTGTGCATGTGTGTGTCTGTGGGTGTATATAATGTGTATATATGTGTGTGTCTGTGGGTGTATATAATGTGTATATATGTATGTATCTGTGTGTGTATATAATGTGTATATATGTAATGTATATATCTTTGTCTCTGTGTGTGTGTATATAATGTGTAATATATATATATATATATGTATGTGTCTGTGTGTGTGTGTGTGTATATATGTAATGTGTATAAGTATGTATGTCTGTGTGTGTGTATATAATGTGTAATATATATATATATATATATATGTATGTGTCTGTGTGTGTGTGTGTATATATGTAATGTGTATAAGTATGTATGTCTGTGTGTGTGTATATATGTGTAATATATATATATGTGTGTATGTCTGTGTGTGTGTATATATATGTAATGTGTATAAGTATGTATGTCTGTGTATGTGTGTATATATGTGTAATATATATATATATATATGTATGTGTCTGTGTGTGTATATATGTAATGTGTATAAGTATGTATGTCTGTGTGTGTATATATATATATATATATGTATGTGTCTGTGTGTGTATATATATGTAATATATATATATATATATATATGTATGTGTCTGTGTGTATATAATGTGTAATATATATATATATATATATATATGTATGTGTCTGTGTGTGTGTGTGTATATATGTAATGTGTATAAGTATGTATGTCTGTGTGTGTGTGTAATATATATATATATATGTGTGTGTGTATATATGTGTAATATGTATATATGTGTGTGTGTATGTACCAACCTGCTTTGACGTCACAGCAGTATATAAAGAACCAGGTGAAGCTAAGGTGAATATTCCATTTATTGCTCATTCTTTCCACCCACATGGATGTGTGTCTGTGTATATAGACACTGTATATATATATATATATATATATATATAGACACTGTATGGGTGTATATATATATATATATATATATTATATATATATATATATATTAGATAGATACTGTATGGGTATATATATATATACTGTATGGGTGTATATATATATATATATATATATATATATATATATAGATACTGTATGGGTGTATATAATAATATATATAATATAGATACTGTATGGGTGTATAATATATATATAGATACTGTATGGGTGTATATATATATATATATATATATATAGATACTGTATGGGTGTATATATATATATATATATATAGATACTGTATGGGTATATATATATATATAGATAGATACTGTATGGGTGTATATATATATATATATATAGACACTGTATGGGTGTATATATATATATTATATATATAAGATACTGTATGGTGTATATATATATATATATCTATATATATATATATAGATAGATACTGTATGGGTGTATATATACTATATCTATAGATAGATACTGTATGGGTGTAATAATATATATGTATATTAAGATCTATATATATATGTATATTAAGATTATATATATATTATATATATAGAGAGAGAGAGAGACGAGAGCGAGAGAAACTCTCGCTCGCTCTGCTAGCTCTCTCGCTCGAGAGACGATCTATTATTGATGAACTGACTGATTGTTGCTTCTGTTTCCACCAAGTTTGTTTCTTTAAGGAATATAAATGCACAAATTAATCCTCTGGCAACAATAATATATTAATTATAACTAAATAAAACAGAATTTTCATTCTTATTCTCTACACTTGCTTTATATATTTCTATTTCAATAGTTTCTATTACATTTTATCTTTGCTTCTGATGATTGAGATTCATATAGAAATATATACTTTATTATGAATTATGCTGTGTTAGTGGAGAAAAAAATGAATTGAAAATTCCAATATGGGCATATCTCAGGAAAGAATCACTGGACAGATTTATAGCTCAGAGATCAGAAAGTCACTCCCGGTAGAGCTACTACTTCTCTGAATTGAGAGATCACAGCTCTGATACTACAGACATGTGGTTAGAATGTCTCAGGAAAGAATCACTGGATTGAGAGATCACAGCTGTGGTACTACAGGCATGTGGTTAGAATGTCTCAGGAAGGAATCACTGGATTGAGAGATCACAGCTCTGAT
>OZ024760.1:19934797-19937297 GCA_964016885.1 Eledone cirrhosa
GCTTCACTGGGATGCTCAATCTTGGCTTGGCAGCCGTTGAGAATGGAGCTCCCGTTGAATGCTACCGCCAAGTACGAATTTTGCGCAGTTATTATATATGAAGGCAATCCCAAAAGTAAGGTCTCCTTCCGAGGAAAACATGCGTAAAGATCGGCGGATCGCTCTGGATGCTCTCTGCATTTTGGTTCTTGAGGTTTCCCGAAGCACCATCCACAGGATTTTAACGGAAAAGTTGCAATATCGGAAGGAGACTTTACTTTTGGGATTGCCCTCATATATACGCATGTGTATGTATGTCTGTTTATGTATATATGTGTAGTGTATATATGTTTGTAAATACATGTGTAGTGTATATATGTTTGTAAATACAGACACACATACACATACACATATATATAGATATAGATATATGTACAGAATTAGCCGTCGAAACGGCTTGAGCTCAGCCGTCGGGGTCTTACTTGTTCCTATTAGATATAGATATATATATACATCGAAAGAAAAATTACATTCTGTGTTCACATCAACTCATTTTTCTCACCCCAATCTCACACAGTCTCTCTCACACATAAACACACACTCATATGTATGTATAGTGTGTATATATATTTTCCTGTTCAATTAACTACGTTTCTCTGTATACTTTATACATTAAAATCTTTATATTCCTTTTCTGCTATTCACTACAACTAGAATTATATCCACCTCCATAATCACTATCTATACACTATTTACACAACTTTCTATCAACATTATAATGTATTCCTTGTGTAACAAAACACGCCTGAAACTGGACGGTATCTCAAAATCTTTCTATTTCCATATAAAAATATTGATCTCAATCAATCGCTCATCACCAGATAGATACATAATTCAATATTTGTTTATATTTTTATTTGTTGTTGTTGTTTCTTTCAAACTTGGTTTATCCTATTTAACTCTTTTGCTATCTAACTGCTTAAAATCTCCATGATTCGATGATGCCTGACAGTTTTTGTTAAAGTGTTTGTATTTATCTAAAAACCTTCCATCATAATCTACAATATAATAAGGGGAGGAGTGTGGGACTGTGTCCTGAATATATTTTTTGTATCCCGTTAGTAAAATATGTTGGATTACTTTGAAGAAATGAATAACTATTACATAATTTATCTACTAAATTTCGTAGCTGTTGATTAAACATAAATATTCTTATATATAATGATTGCTTATTTTAAGATTCACTTCTTTTAAAATTTTCAAATGTCTACACTTCCAGTTAGTGTCGATTATATCTTAACACTTATTACATCACTTATGTAAACATTCATATATTTGCATCGTTATATAAGGTTTATATTCCTGTCACTAATTTTCTTCTTTTTTGTTTTCATAAAATGTTGCCGCACTGCAGTTTATATATAATATCGTCTTTTTTAAATATATCATGGATTACTTTACTGATTACAGAAGACAGTGTAACACAGTCTCTTCAATTTCTGTGCATATTGTCAATTACGATTTTATTTGACATATCATATCTACATGCATGTATATTTGCGTATCAATATACACACTACACAGGCTAGCAGAAAACCATCCAAAGGGTGGTTTTTCTGCTAGTTTTATGTAAAAACCTTTGTTAAGTTATATTCCAAACACCAACTTAATAATGAGGAAGTCTGATATATAACTAAATCCCTTCAAAAATCTTGATTATTTTCAAAATTATTTTTTAAAAACTGACAAGCTGTGTGTTACATTAGAAATATGGTAATGAAAGGGTTAAAGTGTTTATATTTATCTAAAAACTTTCCATCATAATTTTATGTGGAAGAACATTTATGTTGTAAATATCAACTAAATATTGAGAAAATTATTTTATTAAATCCTTTGAAATTCTTGATTAATTTCAAAATTATTTTTAAAAAACTATGAGCAAGTGTCTTATATTAAAAAACATGTTAATCATCATCATCATCACCGTAACTAGCCATTCATATAATATCAAAATCTCATAGATTTGATATTATGTGAGGTAATCATGTGAGGTAAAGCCTTAACTGTGAAAATATAACAGTAAATATAGAGTAATGTAAAATACTAAAGGGTTAAAGTGTTTATATTTATCTAAAACCCTTTCCATCATAATTTTATGTAAGAATCTTTATTAAATTTCATTCTAAATACCAGCTAAATAATGAGAAAGTTATATTACTAAATCTCTTTAAAAATCTTGATTATTTTCAAGATTATTTAAAAATCATAGGCAGTCTTTTATAAGAAATATGGTAAGAAAAGAGATAAAAGAAAATAAATTCTTATGATGTCAGCAGAAAGTGGTTAGCTATGATTGGAACTCTGTAAACCAATAAATGGATAAACAGAAGCAATGAACCAATAATTCAATACTAAATAGATTACATAATAGTAATCCTATTGATAAATATTGGGGGTGGAGTGATGTGGAGGTGGGTGATAGTGATGGTAAGGGTGGTGGTGGTGGTGGTAGGGTTAACTA
>OZ024760.1:19949797-19952297 GCA_964016885.1 Eledone cirrhosa
GGCCCTCAGACAACAAATATGTGACCCATGTGTGGCCCTCAGACAACAAATATGTGACCCATGTGTGGCCCTCAGACAACAAATATGTGACCCATGTGTGGCCCTCAGACAACAAATATGTGACCCATGTGTGGCCCCCAAACAACAAATATGTGTCCCATGTGGCCCTCAGGGACCCTCAGTTTGACATGCCTGGTACAGATTATACTGGGGGATTGGCAGTATCGGTAGAGGGTCGGACACCATGCTTTGATGCATAGAGTTACGGCCCTTGCCAATCTGAGTTCAAATCCCGCCAAGGTTAACTTTGCCTTTTATCCTTACGGGGTCGATAAAATAAAGTACCAGTAATACACTGGGTAATTGCTGGCCCTGTGCCAAAAGTAGAAACAATTATACTGGAAGAATTTTTTTTTAAATAGAAACACTCTGTTTGTGGTTTTGTTTCATAGGACCAGAGGTGATTTTGGCCAGGTTGGTAACGAAAGGGTTAAATATATTTGATTAAAGTTCATCTAAAAGTGCAAATAATATTGAACTGTGGAAAGAATTGTTCTGGTGATCATTTATTGAATATTTTGGATAAAAATACCAAATATAAAAGATTCATTGAGTCGGAGAATTCTGTGAGGAGTCTTTAAATGGATTGTATGGTGGATTCCCTCCTTCTCCATTATAGATTAACTGGTTGGGTTCCACCTCTCTCTTTGTCTCTCTCTCTCCCTCTCTCTCCCTCTCTTTTTCTCTCTCAATCTAATGTTAAAGTTATTTATGAGGTTATTCAAATGGTCTTTGATCCTCCTGTCATGTGTGTGTGAGTGTGTGTATATATATATATTTGTATACATATATATATGTGTGTGTGTGTGTGTGTATATATGTGTGTGTGTGTGTGTGTGTATGTATGTGTTTGTGTATGTATATATATATATATATATTTGTATACATATATATATATATATATATATGTGTGTGTATGTATATGTATATATATGTTCAGATGGACCAACAAGTTCTGTAATGGCATCTCATCTGTCCGTGTGTCCTGTATGTGGGTGTCAGACCAAAGTTGTTGTTCCTAATTGTCCATTGTAGAGTGGAGAGCAGGAACTACACAATATATATTCTTGGAGAATAACTTTAGCGAAAAACTCTAAAATAATCCACAGATCAGTGGAAATAGTGGAAAATCAATAATATCAAATCTTTGACAATTATCTCTAGACATTAAGTCGACATTTCCACAAACAATAAACACACAATAGACATTTTATTATTATTGCTTTTATTATTGTTTTTTTTTTTTTTTTTTCATGAAGGTGGTGGATTGGCAGTAAAATCGGTAGAGTGTGAGACACCATGTGTTGTGGTATATAGTTACGTCTCTTTAAATTCTGAGTTCAAATCCTGCCAAGATTAGCTTTGCTTTTATCCTCATGGGATCGATAAAACAAAGTACTGGAGTCAATTTAATTGACTTTCTTCTGCCCTAAAATTGCTGGCCTTGTGCCTAAATCAGAAACCATTATTATTATTATTTTTTATTTTTATCTTCATGGGGTTGGTGGATTGGCACAATCGGTAGAGCGTCAGACATGCCTCGCAGTATAGAATTTATGGCTCTTTAAGTTCTGAGTTCAAATTCTGTCAAGGTTAACTTTGCCTTTCATCCTTACGGGGTCAATAAAATAAAGTACCAGTAATGCACTGGGATCGATATAGACTTTCTCCTAGCTCCAAAATTGTTGGCCTTAAGCCTAAAATCAGACCAAACCATAACCAGACCAAACTAAACCACAACCAAACCATACCAAACTAGACCAAACCATAGCCATACCAAACTAAACCACAACCAAACCATACCAAACTAGACCAAACCATAGCCATACCATACTAAACCACAACCAAACGATAACCATACCAAACCATAACCATACCAAATTAGACCAAACCAAACCAGACCAAACTAGACCAAACCATAACCATACCAAACTAAACTAGACCAAACCCGGCCCTTGCCGAAACAACCATTATTATTATTGATGTTATTGAATTATTTGCAAAGAAACAGGATATTAGCGGACAAAATATTGTAAACAATATATATATGTATATATACATATATATATATATATATTTATACATATATATATTTATATATTTATATATATGTGTGTGGAGTGCCAATATAGATTATTATGTATTGATATATTCTAACACTTGTTTTACAGCAGAAATATTGATATTGAATTGAGAATAGTCAATGTTGTTGTTGTTGCTGTTAAAGACAGACAGATAAAGCAAGGAGTTGGTGTAACTAGGAAGAGGAGTGGCGAGAGGGATATGCAAATAAACAGTTTTGTATGGGGGGAGGAGGAGGAGAAAGGAAGAGAGAGGAGGAGGTGATTAAGAAGGCAAGAAGAAGATGATAAAAGTTTATAGGCTGACCAAGATACTCTCATGGAATGACCAAATGAGGCTTATTTTTCAACATAGTCCC
>OZ024760.1:19959797-19967297 GCA_964016885.1 Eledone cirrhosa
TACAATATCTGAACAACAACAGCAACAACAAAAAAAAAAGTATTTTTTTTTTTTTACCATTATTTAATTTTCTCCCACTTCCCCTTTTTTCCTCCTTTTCTTTCTTCCTATAAATTATTTCAATCTTTCTTGTTTTAATACTTTTATTCTTGTTTAGCAAAAAACAAATTTTCTAAAATTAATTTTAATCTCCATTTAATGACACTCTCTGGTGTCTAACAAATTGAAGAGCAGTAAAAGCTAATCACAATAAAAACATCCTGTTGTCAACTTAGGGAACCAGAATGTAAAAAAACACTGGAATAAAACAATCAGTTCTTTTATCAGATGAAAGCGCACCATAATCTACCTGGGTTGCCCTTGAAATATATATAATAAAATAATTATTGTTTTATAAATATAGTTTCCATTTATTAATATATTGTATATTTACTCCACTAAACTGTTGAGTGCTTTATATCAGTTATAAAAATGTTTAAGCTTGTTGAATCCCATCAAATTAAATATAACCTCTGCATATATATTATATCATCATCGTTTAATGTCCGTCAGAGGCAAGTTGGGTCAGGTACCATCAGAGGCAAGTTGGGTCAGGTGACCATGTCTTGCTCATATAGAACTGTTTCTGGCTAGCTTTCTACAGATGGATGCCCTTCCTAATACCAACCACATTTACAGAGTGTGCTGGGTGCTTTTTTGAGACTTACTACATTAGATCTGATCTGTTCTGCTTGTCTATCTTACAATAGCCATATGAGAGGCACCTCGTTTAGTATGTGGCTTTTCACTATGTAAGTCAGTCTTCGAACTAAGAAAGTTAGATATTAATAATAATAATTGTTTCTACTTTTGGCACAAGGCCAGCAATTACCCAGTGCATTACTGGTACTTTATTTTATCGACCCCATAAGGATGAAAGGCAAAGTTAACCTCGGCGGGATTTGAACTCAGAATGGCAAGGGCCGTAACTCTATGCGTCAAACCGTGGCATCCGACCCTCTACCGATACTGCCAATCCATTGTGTACAGTGCTCAGGTGCACTACAACTCATCAAAGTTGCATGTATAGTACATAAATAATGTACAAATGTCAGGAAAGTGAACAGTGTATGAGTCATGATATACACACACATACGTGTGTGTGTGTGTCTATGGAGGGGGAATATCAGATGTATTGTTGGCAAATATCGGGAAGCATGTAATGAAATGGTTAAACACTTCATTTTTCCTTCTTCCAGTGCAGGTTTCATTTAATAGAGTTTCTGTCACATAATATATCATGTGTAAGATGTGGTTTTTCACCACGTAGGTCAGTCTTAGAACTGAGAACGTTAAGGCTTTCCTAATTCTTGATTATTCTTCAACAATGGTTTTAAATTCATAGGCAAGTTTCTTTCATTAGAAATAGTGTAATGAAATGGTTAAACACTTCATTTTTCCTTCTTCCAGTGCAGGTTTCATTTAATAGAGTTGCTGTCACATAATATATCAAAATAATTTTTATTGATAGCTTCTGTTGGTTGACAAGTCTCATTGACAGAAACTTGACATTCTGACGGAAGAGAAAAATAAATGAAATCTAAATTTATAGTACAAAGATGGAACCACAATCAACAGAGCTAACTAATTGTTGCTAGGAATATGGTACAGAGGAATGGCAGAATTGCTAGACAGAGTGGCCTACTGTGTGTGTGTGTGGGGGAGGGGGGGGGGGGGGCGTTGAGTAGCAGAATTGCAGAGTCAGGAGTGTTGGTTTTAACCCTACACTCCACTTATTCTCTCTGAAGTAGTTAGTTACTCACTGTAAAGTGGTTGTTGATTCCAGCCATAGAATCTATGTTGGTGCCATTAAAAAAAAAATGTGGCCTATACACCTTGTAAAGTGGTTGTTGTTAGGAAGGGATTCCTATTGTAGAACCCATGCCAAAAATGGGTGAAGAGGACTTTTCAGTTGTGTCAAGGGTACGACAACCTTTCTAGTGTTGGTAACATGATAAACACGCCCAGTACACTCTGTAAAGCGGTTGATGATAGCAAGGGTATCCATCAACCCGGCAAGGTGGAAAGACAAAGTTAACCTCGGCGGGATTTGAACTCAGAACGTAAATGGCCATAACTCTGTGCCGGCAAGCGACGCGTAGTGGCTGTCACTCTGCCGATTCTACCAATCTACCACCACCCTTGAATGATAATAATTGTTTATAATTTAGGCTCATGGCCAGCAATTCTGAGAGAGGAGAAAGTCGATTAAATCAACCCCAGTGCATTACTGGTACTTTATTTTATCAACCCCCGTAAAGATGAAAGACAAAGCTAAACTCGGCGGGATTTGAACGTAAAGGGCCATAACTCTGTGCTGCTAAGCATGGTGTCCGATGTTCTACTGATTCTACTGAACCGATGATGATGCAATGTCATGGCCATGTGATGTGCATAGAGGATGACTGCTGGGTGAAGAAGTGCCAAGTAACCCCGGTGGAAGGAAGACGCAGTAGAGGAAGACCACGAAAAACATGGTCGGAGGTGGTGAGAACTGACCCCAGATTGCCGAAGCTCACGGAGGAGGAGATGACGAAGGACCGTGATGAATGGAGAGATGCCGTGCTGAATAGGACACATCCCACCCTTGCAAGCAGGGAAAAGCGGACGTAAAATGAAGATGATGTGATGATGATAATGATGACGGTGACGGTGGTGGCGGTGGCGGTGATAACAATGATGAAGACGATAATGATGATAACAATGATGAAGACGATAATGATGATGATAACAATGATGAAGACGATGATGATGATAACAATGATGAAGACGATAATGATGATAACAATGATGAAGACGATGATGATGATAACAATGATGAAGACGATGATGATGATGATAACAATGATGAAGACGATGATGATGATAACAATGATGAAGACGATGATGATGATAACAATGATGAAGACGATGATGATGATGATAACAATGATGAAGACGATGATGATGATAACAATGATGAAGACGATAATGATGATAACAATGATGAAGACGATGATGATGATAACAATGATGAAGACGATGATGATGATAACAATGATGAAGACGATAATGATGATAACAATGATGAAGACGATGATGATGATAACAATGATGAAGACGATGATGATGATGATGGTGATGATGACGGTGGTGGTGGTGGTGGTGGTGGTGGCGGTGGCGGTGATAACAATGATGAAGACGATGATGATGATGATGATAACAATGATGAAGAAGACGACGATGATGATGATTAAGATGGTGATGATGATGACTCCACATTAAAATTGTGTTATTCTGGAATCACTAAAATAGCAATGGCTTAACTAGATAAAATATGTCTGACGTTACAAATATTTGTCAAAGTCCATTATTTACAGTTGTTAAATATATCAAATTGAGTTTAGTTTTCAAGTCTCTTGTTTCCGCAAACTATTTACCAAAGTGTCTATTGTCTATTGGTATTGACGGACTTTTTATAGACAGGTCTTAGAAATAAGGAAATTCTTTTGTTTTTACAAACACATTTGAAATTGGTTGGAAACATTGAGTAAATAGACAATAGCTGGTTTCATTTGGTCTGTTGTCGGTGGAATTAACTGCATGTGTTGTTATTGTGTAATCAAGAGATGATGGTGGAATGTGTGAAATTCCTCTTCCCCCCCCCCCCCCCCCCAACTTTCTGCTACAGAAGAAGACTCAAATATATATATATGAGAAAAACAAACAAAATGTAAGAGAGGTACAGACATGGCTGTGTGTTTAACAAGTGTGATGCTTTGTAACTATGTGGTTTCTTCAGGTCCAATACTACATTGGGACATCGTAGTCCTTGGCTGGTTGATCAGTGAATTTTGGTTGGTGAAAACTGTGTAGAAGCCTGTCATGTATATATATAGATATATATTCCAGATACAGTCCTATAAGAGTGAGACACAGTCACCCGATCAATCTTGCCTCAAGTGGGACAATTTCCGTCTAACCCATGCTAGCGTGGAATATAGACATTTTAATGATGATGATAAATATATATATATATATATCATTATATATATACATACATACATAAACATACGTACATACTCAAGCCATTTAAATTCTTCTAACATTTTTTTCTGAACAAACATTATACACAATATCTGATGTTTGTGCATCTGTGTTTGTGTATCTGTGTTTGTGTGTGTTTATGTGCATGTGTGTGTGTGTTTATGTGTATGTTATATATGTGTGTACATGTGTGATTCTTTTAAACGATTCTCTCTTGACTTAAGTTGTAGTTTTTCTTACCTTAACGACATGACCGGTAGTTGGAAGTTAAAACAAGATGTTTGAAACATAACCGAGATCAACCCAATTATAATTAGAAAGAATTCATTTTCTTTACAACAAAATTATATTTTTCATTTCAAAAGATGAAATATTTATTTAATCTAATTTCAACTTTTTGAACTTTGAAGATTGATAACCCAGTGATTAGCTGTCATAGTGAGGAAAATACTAACTTATTGACAGTGTTGTTGTTTTCTTTGCTTTACTTTACTATTACTTCATACACAAACAAGAAAATAGATTTAATTAAATTCTTCATATCATTGAATGGAATTAGTGAATTGGTTTTTAAAATTTCCAACTTCAATTGAGAAGGAAATGTTTGGCCTTGAGCCAATGGCTGTGAAATCTTGGCTTTGTATAAATGGCTTTTTTTTTATTTTATTTTATTTTATTTTATTTTATTTTATTTTATTTTATTTTATTTTATTTTATTTTATTTTATTTTATTTTATTTTATTTTACTGAGGAGTTTAAGCGTTAAAATAGTGTGGGAATATCATCATCATCATCATCACCGTTTAATGTACATTTTTCCACATTTAATGTACATTTTTCCATGGGTTAGACAGGTTAGATAGGTCTTTCTCAGCATGGCATCTCTCCACATGTTGCAATCCTTTGTCATCTCCTCTCTGAGTCTCAGTGATTTGAAGTCAGCTTTCACAACCTCTGCCAATATATTTATATATATATAAAGTGTTTCCATAGGAAAGGTAAATGAAAGGAGAGTGCTCTATTTAGGCTACAGAGCTATTTAGTTATGTAATAAGCAACATAAGACAATTATTCCATTTACCAAAGGTTTCACGAAGACAGACAAGCTTGACACAGAAATCGTTCATCAGAATGAAATTTTATTAAATTTTCTTTAAATAAAACTTCATTCTGATGAACGATTTCAGACGTCTGTGTCGAGCTTGTCTGTCTTCGTGAAACCTTTGGTAAATGGAATAATTGTCTTATGTTGTTTATTACATAATTAAATATATATATACGTCACCAAACATCTATTGCATAACTCCAAGGCTCCGAACTGATTCTTTGTAATTTTATTTTTAATTTAATTTTAATTTTATTTTCAACCTAAAAACTTTCCGGACTTTCGCAGTTATCTCCCTTACACCTCTCGCACGCAGTCTAATATTGCCTGTGTGAAGTGACCGAGTTTCTGAGCATGCGCGTTCGTACAGTTGTCCTTCCTGTTCCTATAACCATACACATCCCGAGCTGAAGATCCGCTAAGGTGAAACAATCGTTCTCAGTATGGTGAACTAACTGTTGTGAAACCATTTCTATATATATATATAATATATAAGATCAAAAGATGGTTAAATGAGTTCCATGTATTTTATTATGCGAATTTCAAAAACAAATATCATCATGCAATAACATTTGTGTTTTCATCAGATAAAATAGGAGGACATGATATGAAGGTTAAAAAACACTTGTGGATAGTGCAGTTTTAAATCAACATATGTTGATATTTGTTTTTGAAATGCGCATAATAAAATACATGGAACTCATTTAACCATCTTTTGATCTTATATGTTATGTATACTCCAGTCCTACAAACTGTAGAGTGCTTCTTATCCGATATCTGCATTGCTTTATTGTACTACAATAAAACTCACCTCCTACATATATATATATATATATATATATATATATATATAAACAAATAGTAGAAAGGAAAAAGATTTTTTACAGTGTGGGCTGGGTGCTTTTTTGTCGCGGCACCTCCACGACCACTTTGCAGTAGCAGGGGGTGGGGGCATATTGTCTATATGCTTCAGCTTGTACCCGTGGGAAGTCGGGTCTTCTGTATTATATATATATATATAATACAGAAGACCTGACTCCCCTCCTGGCCTTTTGATTGAGAAAAAGCCTTGGGCCTGCCGCTGAGTGCTTTTTGATGTCCTGTATTAAGCACCGAAAGATCTTGATCTCGGTTTTACAGCTGATGAAGGATTTCTTTTCTTCTCTTGTTTCGTACATACTACCATCTTAAACTTTGTTTAAAGTAACCACACAGCTCCTTTCATTTCTTATATATATATATAACAGTAATATACGTTATAACAGTAACAGTAATATACGTGAACGACAAAGCATAAATGAATTGAGAGAGAGACTGAGCATAAGAGGAATCAAATGCTGCGTGCAGGAGAGGCGGTTACGCTGGTATGGACATGTGATGCGTATGAAGGATGACAGCTGCATAAAAAGGTGCAGAGCACTAGAAGTTGATGGAAACCGCGGAGTGGGGAGACCCAAGATGACTTGGGATGAGGTGATAAAAGCCGACCTTACCCAACTACACCTCTCAAAGTCAATGACACACGACCGTGACTTCTGGTGTCACGCAGTAATACAGGGTACCCGACCTCCCATGGGTACATACTGAAGCATATAAAGGATATGCCCCCCCCCCCCCCACCGCAAGGTGGTCGTGGAGGTGCCACGGCAAAAAAGCACCCAGCCCACACTGTAAAGTGGACGTGTAGGCGCCACGAAAAAGCACCCAGCACTCACTGTAAATGAGGTTGGTGTTAGGAAGGGCATCCAGCTGTAGAAATCAAGCCAGATCAGTTCCTGTATGAGCAAGGCATGGTCAGCCGACCAGACACTGCCCACAACAGGACAACCCGTCTAACCCATGCTAGCGTGGAAGAACGGACGTAAAACGGTGATGATGATGATGATGATGATATATATATATATATATATATATTTAGGTTTGTTGGTTCACCACTGGATAGAACTGGTCATTCTGTATGGTCAATCTCAATGTAATATTATGGAGAGCACTCAACGTAATGCAACTCACCCGTCTTCATTTGTGTAGTTGGTGGTGCGAGTATGGAGTTAATTATGATAAAATAACAAGAGGCTGGACTGGTGTAAATCCTTGAAAGGTTTATTACACTATGATCATTTCAATGACCGGGTTCAGTATGAATTCGGTGACATCATCAGGTGTGTCCATGTAGGGGCTTCCACAGGAGCACTGAGTGCAATGTCAACTCTGGATGTCGGTGAGCATGTCCAGCCAACCTCAGTCTCCTCTGTGTCACTTTTGAGCTGACTTTTGGGATGCTCCCGTACAGCTCTGAGTTTTTCATCCTCAGTGTATACTGATTAATGTTC
>OZ024760.1:19969797-19972297 GCA_964016885.1 Eledone cirrhosa
GTGTGTGTATGTGTATATATATATATATATATATATATATATATATACACTGTATATATATATTTGGTAAGAAACTGGTATTATACCCAATTTATTCATCTATATATGTGCACAAACACATATATATGTGTGTGTGAGTGTGTATATATATATATATATATATGTGGGGGGGGGGGGGTATGTGTAGCTGGAAAGTTAGTAGTTAAAACTAGTAAGACCATCGTTCAGCTCAGTAGTCAATACTTTAGAAAGTAGAGTGTTGCTAATGTAATGGTTTTCCACCATGTGGTTGAGGTTTTACCATCTCGAAACAGTAAGAGCTCAACTATAGGGCAGAAAATCAATATAATATATATATATATACAACATGTGTACTCGTCTCTACCACACTAATTCGGACTGCCTGAAGAGGTCACAGCCAATGATGGCTGTCACCGAAATATATATAGCAGTAATAAACGAAGCCAAATTTTTAAAAATTGTGAACATTTGACTTATTTATTTTATTTTACATTACTCCGGAGTAACCAAACCAACCTGCGCACTTCATCGAGTGCTCCAATCTGCATACTGAGGCGTTGGTATACAACCAACATATACTCAAAATTTATATATATCATCATCATTTTACGTCCGCTTTTCCCTGCTTGCAAGGGTGGGACGGGAACTAATTCTGGCTTGATTTCTACAGCTGGATGCCCTTCCTCACACCAACCTCATTTACAGTGAGTGCTGGGTGCTTTTTTGCCGTGGCACCTCCACGACCACTTTGCAGTGGAATGATAGGGACCCCAGTCCCTATCATCTCATTTCTACAGCTGAGTAAACTGGAGCAATGTGAAATAAAGTGCCTTGCTCAAGGACACAACACATCACCCGGTCTGAGAATTGAACTCACAACCTTTCGATTGAAAGCCCAATGCTCTAACCACTAACCACTAAGCCATGTGCCTCCACTATATATATATCAGATAGGGTGTGGTAAAAACCAGGTAAACCATAACCCACCAGAGTACTTGATACTTGGGGCAGTAGAGTGGTAATATGAAAAGATTCAGGACCCCAATGGCTGAGCTCGGATCTAGCTGTCGAAACGGCCAGAGCTCAGCCGTCGAGGTCCTAAATCTTTCCATATATATATATATAACCCTTGCTAGCAGGGAAAACGGACTTTAAATTGTGATGATGATGATGTATATATATATATATATATATACATACACACATATATATTTATGTTTTGCTGTTTGAATGTATATATGTGTATGTATGTATATCTATATATATATATATATATATATCTCTCTATATATATATGTGTATGTATGTATATCTATATATCTATCTCTCTCTATATATATATGTGTATGTATGTATATCTATATATCTATCTCTCTCTATATATATATATATGTGTGTATGTATATCTATATATATATCTATCTATCTATCTCTCTCTCTATATATATATGTGTGTATGTATATCTATATATCTATCTATCTCTCTATATATATATGTATGTATGTATATCTATCTATCTCTCTATATATGTGTGTGTGTGTGTGTGTGTGTGTATATCTATCTATCTCTCTCTATATATATATGTGTATGTATGTATATCTATATATCTATATATCTATCTATCTATCTATCTCTCTCTATATATATATATATGTGTATGTATGTATACCTATATATCTATCTATCTATCTCTATATATATGTGTGTGTGTATGATTTTCAGGCTATGTATGTATACACATCTGCGTGTGAGTGATCATGAATCTACATATATATATATATATATTTGTGTGTGTGTGTGTGTGTGACTGTATGAATATATTTATACTTTCATACGTTTCCCTGATTTTATTAGCTGCCAGAGTTGGCAGATTGTTCCAAGAGTTATATCCTTTCTTTAAAAAATTCCACAGTTGAATTTTTACCATTTCGAAAGTAAATGTTAGAATTTATAGCATCAGAGATTTCAAGGTATTATGTTCAGAAATATCTGATCTATACATAAATCAAGTTCATTTGTGTTTCTCTATTGAACTGTTGATGTATTTTCTATGATTTGGGTGGAATAATGAGGTCTTTATGATGGCATTGAATACAGCTGATATGAGAATATAGAACTTTGCCTACGGATTCTTTGATCTCTCAAAGAATTCTTGAAAGAGATATCTAAATAGGTTGAATTTAAGGGAAAGAGCTCTTACTTTGAAATAATGCCTAACTGAATGAAAGTGGTAAGGCAGAGTGGTTAAGCGATTTGTTTTACAAACCATGAGATTTTAGTTTCGATCCTTTTTATTTCATTACTAAGATTAGACCTTAACATATGGTTCTTTTAACCCTTTAGCATTTAAACTGGCCATATCCGGCCAGAATTCTCTCACTTCTTTCTGTTTAAACCGGCTGTAACCAGCCACTCATACTTATATTAAGGTACTGTTCTCAAAATAAATAATATCAAAATCTCATAGATTCGATATTA
>OZ024760.1:19982297-20009797 GCA_964016885.1 Eledone cirrhosa
AATTATTTTAGATTCATTTTATTTATTTTTCAAGTTAAAATAAAATAGGATAAAATTAAAATGAAATAAAATAGAATTGTTCAATTAAACAAAACTGAATATTTGAAGTCTCACCTTCAGTTCACATGAGACTTTATTATTTAACCATTTAGCCAATAGGTCAATACCCTATTGATACCCTTCGACATTCTATTGATCTGGACAGATGTTTAAATGTCTCTATGTTATCGATAAAAAGCAATCAATCTTAATATTTCCTTACATGTTGATGGATAGGACTAGCGCTTCTAATATTAAAATACCCAGGAAATCTCCTGTGAGGTGGAAATGGAGAGTTGGAGCTACATAGGTGTGAGCTGTAACAACATAAGACTGGAAACTCCTATCATTAAAATACCCTGGTAACCTCCTGTGAGATGAGATACAGTCTTCTAGGAAGCTAGATAAACCTACAGAGATGTGAGTTGTTACAACAACAACAACATGTTTGGACTGGGACTCCTATCATTAAAATACTCCTTTCCTTTCTTCTACTAGAAGTTACAATCAGCAACGGAAATACTAAAGGAAACATTGTTTCCTTGGCCTGGTCTGATGATCAGCTCTTTTCCTTTGTAGTTAAAGGAAGACCTGGTGTAGGGGTAATTACTCTACCTTATTACCCAGAATCTGGTAGGTACATAGAAGATATTGTGTCAGGTGGTATTACAAAGTAGATAGTACATCCTTATGAGCGACAGTCTAGAAAGAAAATTATAATGTACAGCCCTTTAATATGAAGACAATTAACTGGAAGAAACAGCAATAAAATTACTTTATTTCATACTCTATCATTAAACTGTCAACCAAAGGCAGTCTAATAAATTACATGATCCATTATTTCCAATATTTCTCTCCAAGACATTTCTTTAGTCAACAGAATCGCGAAAACAAAACCTTCAATTTAATTTGCCTAAATTACTTCCTCTCTATGTTGTCGTGTTGTCATATGTTCTCAGTAAATTGTAGCTTATGTGAAAAAATAGACAAAACAAAACGGAAAATAATCTGAACTTCTAATGCATTCAACTTCCAATCTAGACATTTTAAGTGGACAATGCATGGTTAGGTGGTTAGGAGGACCATTGTACGGTCATAGAGTGTGGGGTTTGATGTTAATATGTGATATCTTGGGCAAGTATCTTTACTATGGCTTTGGGTCAGCCCCATTCTACCTCCAATCTAGACATTTTAAGTGGACAATGCATGGTTAGGTGGTTAGGAAGACCATTGTACGGTCATAGAGTGTGGGGTTTGATGTTAATATGTGATATCTTGGGCAAGTATCTTTACTATGGCTTTGGGTCAGCCCCATTCTACCTCCAATCTAGACGTTTTAAGTGGACAATGCATGGTTAGGTGGTTAGGAAGACCATTGTACGGTCATAGAGTGTGGGGTTTGATGTTAATATGTGATATCTTGGGCAAGTATCTTTACTATGGCTTTGGGTCAGCCCCATTCTACCTCCAATCTAGACGTTTTAAGTGGACAATGCATGGTTAGGTGGTTAGGAAGACCATTGTACGGTCATAGAGTGTGGGGTTTGATGTTAATATGTGATATCTTGGGCAAGTATCTTTACTATAGCTTTGGGTCAGCCCCATTCTACCTCCAATCTAGACGTTTTAAGTGGACAATGCATGGTTAGGTGGTTAGGAAGACCATTGTACGGTCATAGAGTCTGGGGTTTGATGTTAATATGTGATATCTTGGGCAAGTATCTTTACTATAGCTTTGGGTCAGCCCCATTCTACCTCCAATCTAGACATTTTAAGTGGACAATGCATGGTTAGGTGGTTAGGAAGACCATTGTACGGTCATAGAGTCTGGGGTTTGATGTTAATGTGTGATATCTTGGGCAAGTATCTTTACTATGGCTTTGGGTCAGCCCCATTCTACCTCCAATCTAGACGTTTTAAGTGGACAATGCATGGTTAGGTGGTTAGGAAATTTCAAAGTCTGGGATTTGATGCTATGTATGTGATATATATATATATGTGTGTGTGTGTGTGTGTATATATGTGTGTGTGTGTGTGTGTGTGTATATATATATATATATATATGTGTGTGTGTGTATGTGTGTATATATGTGTGTGTGTGTGTATGTGTGTATATATGTGTGTGTGTGATATATATATATGCATGTGTGTATGATATATATATATATGTGTGTGTGTGTATATATATATATGTGTGTGTGTGTGTGTATATATGTGTGTGTGTGTATATATATATATATGTGTGTGTGATATATATATATGCATGTGTGTATGATATATATATATATTTAGTGTATCAAGTGTTCCAGACCAAGATTTGGTCTCGCTGCAAGCATAATAAATTAATAGATATTGCAATATGAAAATCCCACCACAACGATCACCACCACCGCCACCACCACCACCATCACAACTACCACTACCACTATCATCACCACTACCAACACCACCAACACCACCATCACCACTACCACCATCACCACTACCACCATCACCACTATCACTATCACTACCACCACCATCACCACCATCACCACCATCACTACCACCACCATCACCACTATCACTACCACCACCATCACCACTACCACCATCACCACTACCACCATCACCACTATCACTACCACCACCATCACTACCACCACTACCACCACCATCACCACTATCACTACCACCACCATCACCACTACCACCACCACTATCACCACCACCACCATCACCACTGCCACCATCACCACTACCACCATCACCACTATCACTACCACCACCACCACCACCACTACCACCATCACCATCACCACTACCACCATCACCACTATCACTACCACCACCACCACTACCACCATCACCACTACCACCACCACCATCAACAACAACAACATTTATTAATTTAGCAGAGTCTATAGGTAAATCAACACACCATTCACCTGTTCTACGCAGGGATTCTACACACTTCACAAATTTCGATTAAATTTATCAATATCAGTTATTAAAACTGAAACACACACACAGAATATCTATCATCAGCAGCAGCAGCAGCACCATTTTTATTATTATTATTATTATTATTATTATTATTAGGCTGGTGAATTTTGCCAGAGTCATTAGGGCGTCATATGAAATACAATGCTTTGCGGTACTTAGTTACAGCTCTTTACATTCTGTGTTCAAATCCTACGAAGGTCAACTATGTCTTTCATCTTTTCGAGGTTGATAAAATAAAGTACCAGTCACGTACTGGGGTCAATTCAATAGACTGGCCTTGTGCTAATTTTAAAAAGAATTATTATAAACGTATTGAAAATTTGATACCCTGTCCATATTATTACATATAGGAGCAGTGGATTGGCAGTATCGGTAGAGGGTTGGACGCCATGATTGGCAGCTTAGAGTTATGGCCCTTGCTATTCTGAGTTCAAATCCCTCCGAGGTTAACTTTGCCTTTCATCCTTACGGTGTTGATAAAATAAAGTACCAGTAATGTACTGGGATAATTGCTGGCCTTGTGTCAAAAGTAGAAACAATTATTACATATATATATATATATATATATATATATATATATATAGTGTGCACTCTATATATATATATATATATATATATATATATATATAGTGTGCACTCTGGACGGCTGATTGCAACTACATTACTGCAATGCAGCAAATTCATTGAGTGAGCTAGACGCTGGCAGAGACCGTTGAATTAATACCAGCGATCTTTGTTAAGTATATTATATGTATATACATGACTTGGCAAGCTATTTAGAACACTGGATTAACCGCTTTACTTCCCTCCGAAGAAGAGATATTATCTCGAAAATTAAGGACATTTAAATAAATCTAAGGTAAAAGACTAATTGTCAACAATATCTTTTGCATTTGCATTCATTATTCTATGTCCATACCTGCATTGTTTTGGCTTTATTATACATATACAAACGTTTATATATATATATATATATATATCATCATCATCATCATCATCGTTTAACGTCCATGTTCCACGCTTGCATGGGTTTGGACGGGAGTTTTCCCACTTGAGGCAAGAGTGGTTGTCTTGCTCGCATAGGACTGTCTGGCGGGTTTTCTACAGCTGGATGCCCTTCCTAACACCAACCACATTTACAGTGTGGGACTGTATATATATATATTATAATGAAATGACAGGAGGCTGGACTTGTGTAAATCCTTGAAAGGTTTATTATAATATGATCATTTCAATGACCGGGTTCCGTATGAATCCGGTGATATCATCAGGTATTCGAAATATAATAAGTGAATGTAATGGATAAAATCCATGGGGCTGAAAATGAAATACCCGAGGATGACCAATACTCAGGTATTTCCTAATGTTTGTTGAGTGAGTTAGAATTTGGCCGGAGTATCGCTATTAGCTTTCTCTGATTATGTATTTATATATACATATACATATATATATATATATATTAGTATAAGAATAAAAGAACAAAGAATCAGTGTTGCATCATAACATATTTAATTACATATTACATGTGTTTCACTGCCGATCAGTTCTAGGAATGATCTATTATTGATCAAACCTGACTCTGGAATCAGAAGGTCCTCAGATATGCCTCTGTATGTAAGCTCTCTTTTATATATATATATATATACATATATATATATATATATATAAGATTGTTATGTTAAGTTATTAGCAAGAACTAGATGTTTCTAAAGCTAACTTCTTAACCACACAGCCATATTGCCATACTGGTGTCATCTAACATTGATCAGTTTTAGCAGGGTTGGATTTATATCTATCTATCTCTATGTGTGTATATATATATATATATATATATCGGCTTCTTGATGATTTCTCCCAAATGAAACAGTTCTAGTCCTGTAGGAGCCTTTCTATATTAAATATTTATACTCTGCTTTGTATTGAGTACTTTACTTACTGTGGCTACCCCCGATTGAACCCGGGATAAACTTATGTATATATATATATATAACACAATGACTTACTAAGATAAACAAATCCAATATCCCTGATGTCTTCCAAAAGTAACGGTTGCATTTTGAAAGGGTATGTCAAAATTTATTTATAAAACTGGTATATATTGTATTTTGTCTGATGAAAGCATACCATAATTTAACATGGTATCCTTGAAATATGTATAATAAAATAGATATGGTTTTATAAATATAGTTTCCATTTGTTAATATTGTATATATATATATATATATTTATATATAAGAACCTTATGTTAAGTTGGTATCCCAGTAATGAAACAAGAACTAAATATCTGAATACTAACGGCCATATTGGTGCCACCATATTCATAATTCCATCAAAAATTGATCAGTCTTTGAATTCTTCATGTTTTCATCCTCAATATTATATTTCACACTCAAACATCGACATTGAGAGAAAAAGTTAACAAAAATAAAAAAAAGGAAGCCAAGCCAAACATATAGAGAAAGTAATTTTAATCCAAAAGCTATTACAGATATAGTAATTATTTTCACACACATATTTACCCCCCCCCCCCACCCCACCCCACCCTCCCCTCCTGGGACCTAAGTAGATTCAGGTAGAAGGCAATGTTTGCAAAGATTTTGCATGAATGGCAAACACTAAGGAATATGGTGAATTATTCCAGCTGTCATATTTCAATCATGCTATCATCTTTCTTTTGGGCTAGTTTTTCTTCTTTTTTTTCTTCTTTCTTTCATTTTTTTTTTCTTTATTTTTTTTTTGTGACAGACTTTCCAATTCCATCTCTGAGTATATTGACTTTGCAGGGTCTGTGAATATAGAGCTTATATTTTATATATATATATATGTATGTGTTTGTGTGTGTGTATATATATATATATATATGTATATGTGTGTGTGTATACATATATATATATATATATCTGTGTGTGTGTGTGTGTGTGTATACATATATATATGTGTGTCTGTGTATATACATATGTATGTGTGCATGTCTGTGTGTATGAATATATATATGTGTGTACATGCATCATCATCATTTTATGTCCGCTTTTCTATATATATATATATATATATATATATATATATACATATGTATATGTTTATATATATGTTTGTATATATATATATGTGTGTATGTGTTATATATAGGTATATATATATGTGTGTGAGTGTATATATATATATGCATATGTATATGTTTATATATATGTTTGTATATATATATATGTGTGTGTATGTGTTATATATAGGTATATATATATGTGTGTGAGTGTATATATATATGCATATGTATATGTTTATATATATGTTTGTATATATATATATGTGTGTGTATGTGTTATATATAGGTATATATATGTGTGTGTGAGTGTATATATATATATAGGCATACATATATATATATAGGCATACATATATATGCCTAAGTATGTGTGTATATATGTATACATACATGTGTGTATATGTCCATACATCAAGCTACAGACACATAGTTACATATATCTATATAGGTATGTACACAGAGGGGTTGAAAATGTTGTGTAATCTTAATTAATTATTAATTAATTCCTAATTAAATGTTTAATAACTCAGACACTGACCTCCCTATGTCACTGTCTCAGGTCAGACTACTGACCCATGCAACAGCCACCCCATCTTCATCGTCATTATTATTATCATCTTCTTTTATCCTTACGGGGTCGATAAAATAAAGTACCAGTAATGTACTGGGATAATTGCTGGCCTTGTGCCTAAAGTAGAAACAATTATTATTATCATCTTCAAATCCCGCCGAGCTTAACTTTGCCTTTCATCCTTATGGGGTCAATAAAATAAAGTACCAGTAATGTACTGGGATAATTGCTGGCCTTGTGCCAAAAGTAGAAACAATTATTACTGGTGGTTTGGCAGTAATCGGAAGAAGACCGGACGCCATGCTTTGCAGCATAGAGTTACGGCCCTTTGTGGTCTGAGTTCAAATCCCGCCGAGGTTAACTTTGCCTTTCATCCTTACGGGGGTCGATAAAATAAAGTACCAGTCACGCACTGGGGTCGAAAAATAAAGTACCAGTCATGCACTGGGGTCGAAAAATAAAGTACCAGTCACGCACTGGGGTCGAAAAATAAAGTACCAGTCATGCACTGGGGTCGACTCAATCGACTTTCCCCTCCCCCCAATTGCTGGCCTTGTGCCTCTATAAGAAGCCATTATTATTAGCGACACAGTTAAAAGCAATAGATTCAAATATATCTATTTTTGATAAAGTAAAAAAAGAGAAAAATATTTTTAACGGAATGTTTTTCTTTTATTTGTTTGTTTGTTTGTTTGTTTGTTTGTTTGTTGTTGTATTTCCTGACACAACTTCAGAGAATCTCACAGGATAAACGATATCACATGAGATAATAAATAATATTTTGTTGTTTCTGTATCACATGTCTGGCTTTGAGTTATGTTGCTGTTGATATTGGTATTGTTGTTGTTGTTGTTGTTAGTGTTGGTGGTGGTGTTGTTGGTGGTGGTGATGTTGGTGTTGTTGTCGAGCAACCATCTTTGCATGTCATATAAACATTAACACACATATGCATATATATATATATATATATGTATATATATATATGTATATATATATATATGTATATATATATGTTTATGTCAGGTCACCACTTGGTGCTACTGGTAACATGTATCCCAGTACAACCTGTCTCATGGTCGGGTCGTTGGCGACTAAACTGGCAACCCCACCAAGGTTTCTTGGTGAGGAGGGTGACTTTGGACATCCTGCAGGACTAAAAACAAAACCTGTCGAAGGGCAAAGGAGCTCTTAAGAGTCAATGGCCATCCAAAATCACTGGGAGAGATGACCCCTTAGCCTTTGTCAAGGCAGAATTCTAAGAGAAGGAAAACTCTGATATAACACCTGCAACCCTGATGGTATCCAATGATGTTGACTTGTTCTTCTTTTTGGTAAATATCATCTTGGTTAAGAGAGTGGGACTGGCTTTGTGCAGTGCCTTTGCTCACTATAAAAGCTTCACAGCACAGGCATTGCTTTATATCTGGAGATCTCTCTGCACTTATCGTCACATGGTACCATGGGCCCAGCACTATGTGTCAATAATTGTCACAAGTGTAGTGTTTGTACCAGAGTTTTCAAGTCGCTGGCTGGACTAAAAAGTCACAGTCGTTCAGCGCATCGGTAGGGGTTCTCCTACATGGATATAAAGTAGTGGCCGTACTCGAAAACGAGTTGGCAGCCACCATATATATATGTATGTAAAAGGTAAACAGAAATAACAACACAATCGGTACAGTATATGGAAGGTATATATTAAGTTAACACTTGATATAGCAGGAAGAGTGTCTTAACGTTTCAGACGGTAGTCCTTTATTAGAAGAAAGAATGAGAAATAAAATAGATTGAGGGGACGGGCGGGATGGAATTGGAAAAATTGTCTTTAGATAAAAATAATAGGTCCATTCATATTGACATATATATATATATATATATATATATATATATATATATATATATATATATATATATATATACACATATACACATACGTGTATGTAAATATGTACATACATGTGTGTGTGTATGTATTTATGTGTGTGTATATATAGAGAGAAAAAGAGAGAGAGAGACTCACACACACATGTACATACAATATATACACACAAATGCAAATATGTAATATATACATATATATATATATATATATATATATATATATATATATATTATTCTTTCTGACGACTGAAGACAGATATAAATATCTATCTTCAAGAAACCACTGGTAAATGAATTAATTATCTTTTGTTGTTTATTACGCAACTGTATATATATATATATATATCATCATCATCATCATCACCGTTTTACGTCCGTTCTTCCACGCTAGCATGGGTTAGACGGGTTGTCCTGTTGTGGGCAGTGTCTGGTCGGCTGACCATGCCTTGCTCATACAGGAACTGATCTGGCTTGATTTCTACAGCTGGATGCCCTTCCTAACACCAACCTCATTTACAGTGAGTGCTGGGTGCTTTTTCGTGGCGCCTACACGTCCACTTTACAGTGTGGGCTGGGTGCTTTTTTGCCGTGGCACCTCCACGACCACCTTGCGGTGGGGGGGGGGGGGCATATTGTTTATATGCTTCAGCATGTACCCATGGGAGGTCGGGTACCCTGTATTACTGCGTGACGCCAGAAGTCACGGTCGTGTGTCATTGACTTATATATATATATATTATTGTCATCAATTATTTTATATCGGTTTTTCCAAGTTTGCATATATATATGTGTGTGTGTGTGTACATACATATATGTGTACATATTTATATATATATATATATATATATATATATATATATATATATATATATATATATATATATATAATGAACTGGTGGTGAAAAGTTCCTGGTTTAATGGTAGAACTGTTACCTTTACAGGGGAGGTAGAACTGTTACCTTTACAGGGGAGGTAGAACTGTTACCTTTACAGGGGAGGTAGAGCTGTTACCTTTACAAGGGAGGTAGGACTGCTGCAATAAATGTGTGAATCTGAGAGGGGAACATGTTGAATAAAATCATAATTAACTGATCCTCCTGCATTTATGATAAAGGTACCCGCTTCCCACCCACCCCTCCTCCTGACATGACCCTGTTATGTCCATATATGGTGTTCATGTTCTTGGGATAATAAATAGGTGTAGAGCCTGTAGACTTCCGGCATTCTTGGCCCACGGACCACATCCCTACTCACCTCTATCAGAGCAGAGTTGTCCACCCACAGGTGTGAGCCCTGCGAGGTGGAGTGGCTGTTCCAGCACGTCTCCCTTGCCATCCTCCGGGGCAATGCATTCCTCATCCTGTTAGCCAGAACCCTGGGGTAAATTAGTTGTGGTGGCGGATACTCATTCGGACATCACTTTCACACATGTATTGAGTGCCTTTTGGGATCCATTCATTTCATATACTGAGTAATGAAAGAATACAATCACAAATACAAGCGGCCGAAATGTGATTCGTCCAAAGGGTCATTGGAGTAACATTACTCGAGAGTGTGTAGCTCGGAGATCAGCGAGTCACTCCAGGGAGAGTCACTCCAAGGAGAGCTGCTACTTCTCAGAATAGAGAGGTCACAGCTCTGATACTATGGACATGTGGTTAGAATGTCTCTGGCGATCAGAGAGTCACTCCAGGGAGAGCTGCTACTTCTCAGAATAGAGAGGTCACAGCTCTGATACTATGGACATGTGGTTAGAATGTCTCTGGCGATCAGAGAGTCACTCCAGGGAGAGCTGCTACTTCTCAGAATAGAGAGGTCACAGCTCTGATACTATGGACATGTGGTTAGAATGTCTCTAGAGATCAGAGAGTCACTTCAGGGAGAGCTGCTACTTCTCAGAATAGAGAGGTCACAGCTCTGATACTATGGACATGTGGTTAGAATGTCTCTAGAGATCAGAGAGTCACTTCAGGGAGAGCTGCTACTTCTCAGAATAGAGAGGTCACAGCTCTGATACTATGGACATGTGGTTAGAATGTCTCTGGAAAGAATCACTGGATAGATTTTACAGGCAAAACCAACCGGCTGGAGAACAAGGGGTACATCTTGAGCAAGGTGGTTGGATAACATCCATGAGCTTTGATGGTTTGTTTGGGGATCCAGCCGTATCTGTTGGAGATGGTTGTTTCTGACTGGACCTGGGAGTGTTTGAGAAGGACTCTGCCTTCACGACCATAAGAGGAAGAAGAAGACAATAAGAATTGAACTCAGACCAGTGTTGACATCATGTCTAATTCTGTATCATATCTGGTTTTCTATCAACAGAAACAACTGGGTTTGTTTTTTTATTTCCAAATAGTGTTATGTTGTTTATTTTATTTTATTCATTATATAAAGAAAATATGTTTATGAAACAAATTTGTTTCAATTTATCAGCAGCAGAGGGACAGTGAATCATTAGAAATATACATATATGTGTGTATCATCATCATCATCATCATCATCATCATCATTTTACGTCTGCTTTTCCCTGCTTGCAAGGGTGGGACGGCAACTGATTCTGGCTTGATTTCTACAGCTGGATGCCCTTCCTTACACCAACCTCATTTACAGTGAGTGCTGGGTGCTTTTTTTGCAGTGGAATGATATGGACCCCAGTCCTATCATCTCATTTCTACAGCTGAGTAAACTGGAGCAATGTGAAATAAAGCGTCTTGCTCAAGGAAACAACACATCACCCGGTCTGAGAATTGAACTCACAACCTTTTGATTGCAAGGCCAATGATCTAACCACTAAGCCATGTGCCTCCATATATATATGTGTGTGTGGGTGTGTGTGTATTTATATATATATATTTATATAACGAAGGAGTTGTGGTAAGGAACCAGATGGACCATAACGCACCAGAGTACTCAATACTTAGGGTAGTAGAGTGGGTAATAGGAAAAAGTATGACTCCGACGGCAGAGCTCAAGCCATTTCGACGGTTATTTCTGGACAGTCCAGAAATAGCTTGACAGTCGAAACGGCTTGAGCTCTGCCGTCGGGGTCATACTTTTTCCTATATATTTATTTATATATGTGTGTGTGTGTGTGTGTGTGTGTATATATATTTATTTATATATGTATGTGTGTATATGAGACAGAGAGAGGGAAACAGATTAGGAGAGATGGAGAGAGACTTCAGATAGACAGATGGGAGAGAGAGAGACTGACATACACACAGACGAGAGAGGGGGGGAGAGTGAGACACACACACAGACAATATATATATATAGAGAGAGAGAGAGATGATATCCACACACAAGTGAGATGGGGGGAGGGAAAGAAAGGAAGATAGAAAGACAAGTCTAGCAATGAACATAATTCCATTTGTGTTTACTAAGAATGTGTTTGTTAGAGCTGAGTTGTAAAACATCGTCTTTTTGGTGTCATATTTAAATAAACAACTTTTAAATGGATTTTCACAACAAATATTGACACACTACTAGATAAATATATTGATAGATAATTATAGGTTGAGAGATCAATAGAGGGTGGTAGATAGATAGATAGATAGATTTCTTTATTTGCCACAAGGGCGCACAAGAAAAGGGGACAATACAAAGGCATATGCTGGGGATTTTACATACAATCGGGTAAAAAAAAAATGTTTAAACAAACGATAGATATGTTTCTTTATTAGCCACAGGGGCACAAAAGAAGGAGACAACCACTTTACAGAGTGTACTGGGTGTATTTATTGTGTAAATCACCAGCACTAGGGAGGTTGTCATGTTTGTGACCCAACTGATGGCTCCTCTTGGTCCTTAGTTTGGTAAGTTTTCTATGGCTGGATGTCCTTCCCAATGCCAACCACTTTACAGAGTGTACTGGGTGTATTTATTGTGTAAATCACCAGCACTAGGGAGGTTGTCATGTCTGTAGTACAGCTGAAGTTTCCTTCCAATCTTTTGTTTTTGGTAAGTTTTCTATGGTTGGATGTCCTTCCTGTCACCCACCACTTTACAGAGTGTACTGGGTGTATTTTATCATGGCAGCAGCACTAGAAAGAGAGAGAAAGAAAAGAAAAGAATGAGAGTGTGTGAGAGAGAGTTTGAGAAGGGAATGAGGGAGAAAGAGAGTTCCATTCTGAATTATAAAGCATGTCTGGGATTTTTATATGCAAATTTATGCAAAATAAAACGGTTTCATGATGTAGCTGTTTTAATGGGTTTTTTTTAAAGTCTGGCATCAGAGTATGTTAGAGTATTAAGAGACTAGTTGAGGCTTCATATTAGATTGTGTGATATCAGCATCATCACCATCATCATCATCATCATCATCATCATCATCATCATCATCATCATCATCATCATCACCATCACCATCACCATCATCACTATCATCATCACCATCATCGTCATCAACACCCTCATCATCATCATCATCATCACCATGACCATCATCATCACCATCACCACCACCATCACCACCACCACCACCATCATCACCATCACCACCACCACCATCATCACCACCATCATCATCACGATCACCATCATCACCATCACCACCATCATCATCACCACCACCACCATCATCATCACCACCACCACCATCATCATCACCATCACCACCACCACCACCATCATCATCACCATCACCACCATCATCATCACCATCACCACCATCATCATCATCATCATCATCATGTGTGTTAGTGTGTGTGTGTATATATGTATGCTAGCATGGAAAGTGAATGTTAAACGATGATGATAAGTATGTATATATATGTATGTATATATAATATGTATATATATGTATGTATATATAATATGTATATATATGTATGTATATATAATATGTATATATATGGAATCACATGGCTTAGTGGTTAGAGCATTGGCCTTGCAATCGAAAGGTTGTGAGTTCAATTCTCAAACCGGGTGATGTGTTGTGTCCTTGAGCAAGACACTTTATTTCACATTGCTCCAGTTTACTCAGCTGTAGAAATGAGATGATAGGGACTGGGGTCCCTATCATTCCACTGCAAAGTGGTCGTGGAGGTGCCACGGCAAAAAAGCACCCAGCACTCACTGTAAATGAGGTTGGTGTTAGGAAGGGCATCCAGCTGTAGAAATCAAGCCAGAATCAGTTCCCGTCCCACCCTTGCAAGCAGGGAAAAGTGGATGTGAAATGATGATGATGATGATGATATATATATATTTGTGTGTGAGTGTGTGTTCTATCAACCAACATAGTTTGGACATTGTCCAACAATAATTGTTTCTACTTTTTGTAGCTCCCTCTACAGTGACAGTAGCTCCCTCTAGAGTGACAGTAGCTCCCTCTACAGTGACAGTAGCTCCCTCTAGAGTGACAGTAACTCCCTCTACAGTGACAGTAACTCCCTCTACAGTGACAGTAGCTCCCTCTACAGTGACAGTAGCTCCCTCTACAGTGACAGTAACTCCCTCTACAGTGACAGTAACTCCCTCTACAGTGACAGTAACTCCCTCTACAGTGACAGTAGCTCCCTCTACAGTGACAGTAGCTCCCTCTACAGTGACAGTAACTCCCTCTACAGTGACAGTAGCTCCCTCTACAGTGACAGTAACTCCCTCTACAGTGACAGTAACTCCCTCTACAGTGACAGTAACTCCCTCTACAGTGACAGTAACTCCCTCTACAGTGACAGTAACTCCCTCTACAGTGACAGTAGCTCCCTCTACAGTGACAGTAGCTCCCTCTACAGTGACAGTAGCTCCCTCTACAGTGACAGTAGCTCCCTCTACAGTGACAGTAGCTCCCTCTACAGTGACAGTAACTCCCTCTACAGTGACAGTAACTCCCTCTACAGTGACAGTAACTCCCTCTACAGTGACAGTAACTCCCTCTACAGTGACAGTAACTCCCTCTACAGTGACAGTAACTCCCTCTACAGTGACAGTAACTCCCTCTACAGTGACAGTAGCTCCCTCTACAGTGACAGTAGCTCCCTCTACAGTGACAGTAGCTCCCTCTACAGTGACAGTAGCTCCCTCTACAGTGACAGTAGCTCCCTCTACAGTGACAGTAACTCCCTCTACAGTGACAGTAGCTCCCTCTACAGTGACAGTAGCTCCCTCTAGAGTGACAGTAGCTCCCTCTACAGTGACAGTAGCTCCCTCTACAGTGACAGTAACTCCCTCTACAGTGACAGTAGCTCCCTCTACAGTGACAGTAGCTCCCTCTACAGTGACAGTAGCTCCCTCTACAGTGACAGTAGCTCCCTCTACAGTGACAGTAGCTCCCTCTACAGTGACAGTAACTCCCTCTACAGTGACAGTAGCTCCCTCTACAGTGACAGTAGCTCCCTCTAGAGTGACAGTAGCTCCCTCTACAGTGACAGTAGCTCCCTCTACAGTGACAGTAGCTCCCTCTACAGTGACAGTAGCTCCCTCTACAGTGACAGTAGCTCCCTCTAGTTTGACAGTAGCTCCCTCTACAGTGACAGTAGCTCCCTCTATAGTGACAGTAGCTCCCTCTAGTACTGACAAGGTCTGTAACCCTCCTTCCAACCCATGTCACTAAATGATATTGATGACAGACTGTGGAATTATTCAGCTCTTTAAAGCAGGAATTTGATCCAATATGTTTTGACAAAATCGATTATTAATCAATTCACCAATACTGTCATTAATTTCTGTTGAATGCTGGGTAAGGTGTTCTGATAGAATGGCAGAAAAATATGTTCTCTTCATCTTCTGTGTTCTATTGGTGTATAGATGTGTGTGTGTGTAGATGTGTGTAGATGTGCGTGTGTAGATGTGTGTAGATGTGCGTGTGTAGATGTGCGTGTGTAGATGTGCGTGTGTAGATGTGGTTGTGTAGATGTGTGTGTGTAGATGTGAGTGTAGATGTGGTTGTGTAGATGTGTGTGTGTAGATGTGCGTGTGTAGATGTGCGTGTGTAGATGTGCGTGTGTAGATGTGGTTGTGTAGATGTGCGTGTGTAGATGTGCGTGTGTAGATGTGTGTGTGTAGATGTGGTTGTGTAGATGTGTGTGTGTAGATGTGCGTGTGTAGATGTGCGTGTGTAGATGTGTGTGTGTGTAGATGTCGTTGTGTGTAGACGTGTGTGTGTAGATGTGTGTGTGTGTAGATGCGGTTGTGTAGATGTGCAATACTGTATGACTGTGTATGTGTATGACGGTATGTATGTGTATGACTGTATGTATATGTATACTGTATGTATGTGTATGACTGTGTATGTATGTGTATGACTGTATGTATGTGTATGTCTATAGGTATGTATGTGTATGACTGTATGTATGTATGTGTGTGTGTATGACTGTATGTATGTGTATGTGTA
Source organism: Eledone cirrhosa (assembly GCA_964016885.1). NCBI lineage: Eukaryota > Metazoa > Mollusca > Cephalopoda > Octopoda > Eledonidae > Eledone > Eledone cirrhosa. The sequence continues at coordinate 19,998,150 of OZ024760.1, forward strand.
TAACTATATGTATGTATGTGTGTGTATGTATGTATGATGACTGTGGCTGAATGTTGCAAAATAAAGAAAATATCACCAACATTATTATTATTAATGTTGAAATGTTGTTGTTGTAACTGTTGTTGATGTCATTGTAGTTAGTGTTGTTGTTGTTGTTGTAGTTAGTGTTGTTGCTGTTGTTTTTATGTTGTAGCTGTTGTCTTTGTTGTTGTTGCTGTAGTTGTTGTAGTTGTTGTTTATGTTGTTGCTGTTGTCATTGCAGTTAGTGTTGTAATTGTAGTTGTAGTTGTTGCTGTTGTTGTTGTTGCTGTTGTTGTTGCTGCTGCTGCTGTTGTTGTTGTTGCTGTTGTTGTTGTTGCTGCTGCTGTTGTTGTTGTTGTTGTTGTCGTCTTCTCATTTATATTATCAGCTCCAATTTGGAAGGCTTTTACTTTCGTTTGATCTAAAATTTCTCTAAACGGGTGTGTGTATGTATATATGTGTGTATGTATGTGTGTGTATGTATATATGTGTGTAAATGTGTGTGTATGTATGTGCGTGTATGTATATATGTGTGTATGTATGTGTGTGTATGTATATATGTATGTAAATATGTGTATGTATGTGTATGTATGTATATATGTGTGCATGTATGTGTGTATGTATGTATGTATGTGTATGTATATATGAGTATATATGTGTGTGTATGTATATATGTATGTATATATGTGTGTATGTATATATGTATGTATATATGTGTGTATGTATATATGTGTGTATGTATGTGTGTATGTATATATGAGCATATATGTGTGTGTATGCATATATGTGTGTATATATGTGTGTATGTATGTGTGTCTGTATATATGAGTATATATGTGTGTATGTATGTGTGTGTATGTATAGATGTGTGTATGCATGTGTGTATGTATATATGTGTGCATGTGTGTGTATGTATATATGTGTGTATATGTGTGTATGTATATATGAGTGTAAATATGTGTGTGTGCGTATATGAGTATATATGTGTGTATGTATGTGTGTGTCTATAGGTATGTGTGTGTATATATGTATGCGTGTGTGTTGGTGTTTGTATCTATATGTATACATGTATTGTCCCACCCTTGCAAGCAGGGAAAAGCGGACGTAAAATGATGATGATGATGATGATGATGATGTGTCTGTGTGTTTATGTATGTATGTGTGTAAGTTCATGTGTGTGTGTCTGTGTGCCACACTCACAATTCCCACATTCTCATTATCACCTTATCCAATATTGAAAATATGTAGAGAGATAGGGAGAGACGTAAATAGAGAGGAAACGATGAAGATATATATGTGTATATATATATACATACATATATATACATACATATATATATATATACATATAAATATGTGTATATATATATATACATACATATAAATATGTATGTATATATATATATACATGTATACATATACATACATATATATATGTATACATATACATATATATATATATATAGAGAGAGAGAGAGAGAGAGAGAGAGATGTATACATATACATACATACATATATATATATATATATGTATACATATACATACATATATATATATATGTATACATATACATATATATATATATGTACATATATATATGTATACATATACATACATATATATATAGAGAGAGAGATGTATACATATACATACATATATATATATATGTACATATATATATATATGCATACATATACATACATATATATATATATGTATACATATACATACATATATATATGTACATATATATATATATGTATACATATACATACATATATATATGTACATATATATATATATGTATACATATACATACTTATTTATATACATATATATATATTGAGAGAGAGAGAGAGGGAGAGAGAGATATGATAATTTTATTTCTCTTATTTTATTTGTTTCTGTTGTGTTATTACAATTATCGTTTTCACTGATATCAATAAAATAACACTGCAGTAAGTCATTGTTATTTTATGGCTGATAATAATAGTAATAATTATAATATTAATAACAATAGTAATAATAATAATAATATTAGTAATAATAACAATAATAATAATAGTAATAATAACAACAATGATAATAGTAGTAATAATAACTAATGTTTTCTTTCTTTATTTCTTTATTATTTATTTATTTATTTTTATTATTTTTTTTATTTAATAATAGTAATAGTAATAATAATAATAACAACAAATCTTCCCTCGTTTCCTCTTTCCGTTTTCTTATCCATAATCTGCCACCCGTTGGTTTTCAATATCTTAAATTTTATTTTAATTTTCTTATTTTATTTTATTTTTTTTATATATTATTTTATTTTATTTTATATTTTTTTATATTTTATTTTATTTTATATATATATATTTTTTTTTTGGGGGGGGGGGGGGGGTTTATTGTCTCACTAGCTTTTTTTTTTTTGATTATCAACTGTAAGAAGTACTCAATACTTTCCTTAGACTGTTGTGGCTTACTAGCTCTATACAGACGTTTAGATTGAATAAATAAATAAATAGATAATAATCGTAATCATCATTGTTTAATGTCCGTTGTTTTTTTTTTCTGCTAGCAATAATAATAATCGTTTCTGATTTAGGAACAAGGCCAGCCTCAGTACATTACTGGTACTTTATTATATCGACTCTGTAAGGATAAAAGGCAAAGTTAACCGCAGCAGGATTTAAACCCAGAATGTAAAGGGCCGTAACTCTATGCCACAAAGCATGCTGTCTGATGCATTACTGTCAATTACTGTCCATCCACCGCCCTAATAATAATAATAATCGTTTCTACTTTAGGCACAAGGCCAGCAATTTGGGGGGCGAGGAGAAAGTTGATTAAATCGACCCCAGTGCATTACTGGTACTTTATTTATTAACCCCAGTACATCACTGGTACTTTATTTATTAACCCCCAGTACATCACTGGTACTTTATTTATTAACCCCAGTGCATTACTGGTACTTTATTTATTAACCCCAGTGCATTACTGGTACTTTATTTATTAACCCCAGTACATCACTGGTACTTTATTTATTAACCCCAGTGCATTACTGGTACTTTATTTATTAACCCCAGTGCATTACTGGTACTTTATTTATTAACCCCAGTGCATTACTGGTACTTTATTTATTAACCCCAGTGCGTTACTGGTACTTTATTTATTAACCCCAGTACATCACTGGTACTTTATTTTATCGACCCCCGTAAGGATGAACGGCAAAGTTAACCTCGGCGGGATTTGAACTCAATGTAAAAGGCCATAACTCTATACCACAAAGCATGGTGTCTGACGCTCTACCGACCCTACCAATCCACGGCCCTGAATGACAATAACTGTATCACGCCATAGACTATTACTAAACCAATATCTTAAATACCAATTCCATTTATCACCATTTTTATCACAATCAAACATTTTTAAAAAAAATTCTTCATTATTTATAAATTATTGTATGTATTTATATATTTTACATTTTTATTTATTTGTCATGTATATATATGTGTGTATGTATATATATGTGTGTGTGTATATATGTGTATATATATATATATGTATGTATATAAATGTGTGTGTATATATGTGTATATATATATGTATATATATAAATGTGTGTGTATATATGTGTATATATATATATATATATGTATATATATAAATGTGTGTGTATATATGTGTATATATATATATGTATATATATAAATGTGTGTGTGTGTATATATATGTGTGTGTGTATATGTGTATATATATATATATGTATATATATAAATGTGTGTGTATATATGTATATATATATATGTATATATATAAATGTGTGTGTGTGTATATATATATATATGTGTGTGTGTGTGTGATTTTATTTTTATTTTATTTTATTCTATATATTCTATTATTTATTTATTTGGTGTATTTCTCATGCTGTTTGTTCCTCCCTACTCCGACCTTATCTATTTCTGTATTTCAGTATTTATATAAACATTGTGTAATCCTTCCAGGGGGTATTTCTTGTGTAATATGGTGACACAGCAATATTTCAAATGGGTTGCAGGAAACTGATATTTACAGATGTAGAATAGAGAGAGAGTGGTGGGGGTGAGTGGTGAGGGAAGGGGGTGTTGTGGTGGGGGAAGGAGAGAGTGGTGGGGTGAGGTGAGATAATGGGGGGTGGTATATGGGGGGTAGAAAGTAGTGGGGTGAGGTGAGATAGGGGGGAGAGAGTGGTGGGGTGAGGTGCGGGAAGGAGAGAGTGGTGGGGTGAGGTGAGATAATGGGGGAGTGGTGGGGTGAGGTGAGATAGGGGGGAGAGAATGGTGGGGTGAGGTGAGGGAAGGGGGGTGAGTGGTGAGGGAAGGAGAGAGTGGTGGGGTGAGGTGAGATAGGGGGGGAGTGGTGAGGGAAGGAGCTAGTGTGCAAGAGAGAGAGTAGAGTAGGGAGGTAAGAGAGGGGGAGGGTTAAAGTGGTATTGAGATAAAGAAAGAGAAAGTGGCTTTCTGCCAAATATAGCGATGGAATTGCCATATCATCATCATCATCATCATCATCATCACTGTTTAATATATATCATCATCATCATCATCATCATCATCTTTATCATCATCCCTGTTTAATATATATCATCTTCTTCTTTATCATCATCATCATCATCTTCTTCGTCATCATCATAATCATCATCGTCATCATCATAATCATCGTCATCATCATAATAATCATCATAATCATCATCGTCATCATCACTGTTTAATGTATATAATCATCCTCAACATCATCATCGTTATCTAACATCCATGTTCCCTGCTAGCAAGGGTTGGATGTGCCATCACAGACAATATCATTATTTAATCGGAGCTACTGACTTCTGAGCTGTACCAGAGGCCTGCCTCTCATTTTCAACCATCCCTACACTCTACAGAGCACACCTGTGTGTATTACCTGCCATTAGTACAGAGCACACCTGTGTGTATTACCTGCCATTAGTACAGAGCACACCTGTGTGTATTACCTGCCATTAGTACAGAGCACACCTGTGTGTATTACCTGCCATTAGTACAGAGAACACCTGTGTGTATTACCTGCCATTAGTACAGAGCACACCTGTGTGTATCACCTGCCATTAGTACAGAGCACACCTGTGTGTATTACCTGCCATTAGTACAGAGCACACCTGTGTGTATCACCTGCCATTAGTACAGAGCACACCTGTGTGTATTACCTGCCATTAGTACTGAGCACACCTGTGTGTATCACCTGCCATTAGTACAGAGCACACCTGTGTGTATTACCTGCCATTAGTACAGAGCACACCTGTGTGTATTACCTGCCATTAGTACAGAGCACACCTGTGTGTATTACCTGCCATTAGTACTGAGCACACCTGTGTGTATTACCTGCCATTAGTACAGAGCACACCTGTGTGTATTACCTGCCATTAGTACAGAGCACACCTGTGTGTATTACCTGCCATTAGTACAGAGCACACCTGTGTGTATTACCTGCCATTAGTACAGAGCACACCTGTGTGTATTACTTGCCATTAGTACTGAACACACCTGTGTGTATTACCTGCCATTAGTACTGAACACACCTGTGTGTATTACCTGCCATTAGTACAGAGCACACCTGTGTGTATTACCTGCCATTAGTACTGAGCACACCTGTGTGTATCACCTGCCATTAGTACTGAGCACACCTGTGTGTATTACCTGCCATTAGTACAGAGCACACCTGTGTGTATTACCTGCCATTAGTACTGTTGATGTTATCTTTAATATAGTTCAACAATCCTCCTGACTCTTGTTTTTATTTGTGTTTTGCCAGGTTTTCTATGGCTGGATGTCCTTGCTATCACTCAACTCTTTACAGGCTGTATTGTGAGTATTTATTGTTTAGTACAAGTGTATATATATATATATATATATATATATATATATATATATATACGATATTAAACAAATGGAAACTATATTTATAAAAGGAAGTTGCATTCTCAAAAGGTATGTCACTAATTATTTATAAAACAGCTTATGTATTGTATTTTGTCTGAGGAAGGCATAACATATTTTTAATATGATATCCCAGAAATATATATAACGAAATAAATATGGTTTTATAAATATAGTTTCCATTTGTTTAATATCGTATATATATATATATATATATATATAGTAATAATAATAAATTTGAAGACTAAAATCCAAAGAGGGCTCGATAAGGATAAATATATATCAAATATATAAGAACCGTAGAGCAAATATTTATTTGGGTGAAAGCAGCGATTCTTTGCTTAAACTTTAATCTGTTATTTTAATAAATATATATATATATATAATATGGAAAACAAAGAATATGCCGGTTGAGCACTCTATGCTCCTTCTGGGCAGAGTATAATAAATATATAGGCGCCATGGTAAAAAAGCACCCAGTACTCACTGTAAATGAGGTTGGTGTTAGGAAGGGCATCCAGCTGTAGAAACCAAGTCCAAATCAGTTCCCATATGAGCAAGACATGGTCACCCGACCTGGAATTGCCCACAACAGGACAAACTGTCTAACCCATGCTAGCGTGGAAGAATGAACATAAAACAGTGATGATGATGATATATATATATATATATATACATTATAACATATACAAATACAAAATGGCTGACTGAATATGTAAGTGTTTTTCTTTGCTTTTTCTCCTCATTTTCCCCCATTCCTTCCTCTCATCACTCTTTACTTTCTATATATCTTCTATTTCTAACTCTATTTTCTAATGAAGGACTAGTCTCCGAAACATTAAGACTCTCTTCCTGCTATTTCAAGTGTTAAACTAACATATTTCTTCCAGGTACTGTGCCATTTGCTTTGTTAACTCTGTTAACACACATATATATATAGAGGTACATGGCTTAGTGGTTAGAGGATTGGCCTTGCAATCGAAAGGTTGTGAGTTCAATTCTCAGACCGGGTGATGTGTTGTTTCCTTGAGCAAGACACTTTATTTCACATTGCTCCAGTTTACTCAGCTGTAGAAATGAGATGATAGAGACTGGGGTCCCTATCATTCCACTGTAAAGTGGTCGTGGAGGTGCCACGGCAAAAAAGCACCCAGCACTCACTGTAAATGAGGTTGGTGTTAGGAAGGGCATCCAGCTGTAGAAATCAAGCCAGCATCAGTTCCCGTCCCACCCTTGCAAGCAGGGAAAAAGCGGACATAAAATAAAATGATGATATATATATATATATATCCAGGGAGTGTAACTTGGAGTTACTGTAGGTTCTCCCGGTTGAGCACTCGATGTTTAGGTTCACTTCTGTGTCGAGGTGTAGAGCTAGACAGAGTGTATTATAGTAAAATAAAACAAGGACAATTAGTTACTCCTTCATTACAATTATTGGTAGGTGACCCGCTTTTCGCCACTGATCAGCTCAAGGTTTGATCTGTATCGATCTATCCAGACTCTGTAATCCATGGATCGTCAGACCCCTTACAAACCTTGAGCTGATCAGTGGCGCATCACCAACCAATAAACGTAATGAGGAGTAACCAATCATCCTTATTTTATTTTACTATATATATATAGATATGTTTCTTTATTAGCCACAGGGGCACAAAAGAAGGGGACAAATACAAAGGGGGAAGTTTACATACAATAAAAACGTGTAAAATGTTATCACAAATGCAATTTAAAAAGTTAGTCGATTTTCCCCAATAGGGGGAGACAGTTTATATGGGTAACACATACCCCCGAAAAAATGTGCAACCCTCATCTCCAGGAGTACGAAGAGTTTGTACTCCTTTCCTCTCCTCCTCCTTTTCCTCAACCTACAGGCTGATATAGAGAGAAGGCCCATCCACTCGGGCCATTCTCGCCACTTTCACCCACCTTTCATAAAACTTGCTGGGGTACAGCACCTCTCTCTCCATCCTGGGGTACAGCACCTCTCTCTCCATCCTGGGGTACAGCATCTCTCTCTACATCCTGATTCTTCTTCCAAAGTGGTATTTGAAAAAAAGAATCAGTTGTTGGCCGGAGAGAAAGGTGTCTGACCTCAGCCCTTTCACCCTTGTCCACCATACAACCCCTTTCACCATAGCTATATATATATATAGATAGATAGATAAATAGATAGATAATGCTGATTTCCATGGACTAAAAATATAGCTGACTTTGACTCCCAGATGATATAGTTTCTCTTCAGTTCTATAATTACTGACATTCAGAAAAACAAGAAGATGACTTTATATCATTCAAACTCCCATTTTATTTCTTATTCTCACGAGATTTTATGAGGCATAAGTAAGAGAAATAATCAATATTTGTTGTTAAAGAATAATTGATAATTTCACATCCCATAACATCTTCTTTATACACAAACGTATCAATCCTTAATCTACATAACAATAAATAAATACATATATATGTGTGTGTGTGTGTATATATTTATAAGTACGTATATGTATATATATATTATGATATATATATATATATGATATATAGATATATACATATATATACACAAATAAACATATATATATACATTTATATATATATATTCACACACAAATAAATATATATATATATATATATATATATTTATATATCATATGATATATATATATTTTATCGTATATTATATATTTTATGGTATATATATATATATATATATATATATATATACGATAAAATATATATATATATATATATTTATTAAAATTTTAGTCTTCAAATTTATTATTATTACTATATATATATATATGTATATACATATATTATATATATAAAATCATATATATATAAGTATGTGAGTATGTATATATATATATGTGTGTGTATATATATATAAGTATGTGAGTGTGTGTGTGTATATATAAAACATATATATATATAACATATATATATATCTGTTCAGAATAGGGAGTCCATTAGCATTTTATAACGTTATAACGTTTGTCTATTAAGAATATAAAATAATTGAAGAGACAAAATTCATTATAGAATATACAATCTATATATTGTCTCTCTCACTAGCTCTCTCTCTCTCTCTATATATATATATATATATATATATATATATATATATATATATATACAGAGAGGGGGGGGGGGGTTCTTCGATATTCATATAAGAAATAATGGGAATATATTGTGAAACTGGTGAAATGGAAAATAAACATTATTCAAATGTCCTCTGATTCATATTGGACTGAGGTGGGGGGGGGGGGCTAGGAAAGGAGGGGAGGAGTGAGAAAAGGAAGGAAGGAAGGGAGAAGAGAGATGAAGAAGATGGAAGGGAAGGAGGAGGAAAAGCTAGGAAAGGAGGGGAGGAGTGAGAAAAGAAAGGAAGGAAGGGAGAAGAGAGATGAAGAGGATGGAAGGGAAGGAGGAGGAAAAGCTAGGAAAGGAGGGGAGGAGTGAGAAAAGAAAGGAAGGAAGGGAGAAGAGAGATGAAGAGGATGGAAGGGAAGGAGGAGGAACAGAAAGCAATGGAGGAGGGTGAGTAGGAGGGAAGAGGTAGAGGGAGGAAGAGGGTGGAAGGGAAGGAGGAGGAACAAAAAGCTATGGAGGAGGGTGAGTAGGAGGGAAGAAGTAGAGGGAGGGAGAGGATGGAAGGGAAGGAGTGAAGATGGGGAGGAGTAAAAGGAAGGGAAGAGGAAGGGAAGGGAGTGAGAAAGAAAGAGTAAAGAGTTGCTCTAAACAAGTGAGACAGTGAAACTGATGTTGAATTCATCATCATCATCATCATTTCATTTTACGTCCACTTTTCCCTGCTTGCAAGGGTGGGACGGGAACTGATGCTGGCTTGATTTCTACAGCTGGATGCCCTTCCTAACACCAACCTCATTTACAGTGAGTGCTGGGTGCTTTTTTGCCGTGGCACCTCCACGACCACTTTGCAGTGGAATGATAGGGACCCCAGTCCCTATCATCTCATTTCTACAGCTGAGTAAACTGGAGCAATGTGAAATAAAGTGTCTTGCTCAATGAAACAACACATCACCTGGTCTGAGAATTGAACTGACAACCTTTAGATTGCAAGCCCAATGCTCTAACCACTAAACCATGTGCCTTGAATCGTGAAGAATATATAGGGATTGTCTGTTAGTGTTGCTACTGAATATATAATTGTTTCTACTTTTGGCACAAGGCCAGCAATTACCCAGTACATTACTGGTACTTTATTTAATCGACCCCGTAAGGATGAAAGGCAAAGTGAACCTCGGCGGGATTTGAACTCAGATCATAAAGGGACGTAACTCTATGCTTCAAAGCATGGTGTCCAACTCTCTACTGATACTGCCAATCCACCGTAATGTTAGTATATATATATATATATATGTATGTTCATGTATATATATATATATATATAAATTTGTGTGTATATATATATATGTATGTATATGGGGAACAGTTCTTTATTTATACATGTGTTGTTGAAGACACGACCACTTTCCATCATGTTATAAGCCACACAAGAAACATACATGTTAGGACCACATGACCTGTGATTGCGACCTCATTGGTTAAGTTTAAAACATAAAATCTGATAAGAAAATCATAAAATGATGGCAATATACTGCTCAATACTACATAAAATACATGTGGCAAGAAAATATACATGTAGCTAAAATAAGTAAATATACATGTGGGTGTAATAAGAAAATATACATGTGGGTGTAATAAGAAAAAAATGCACCACCGACAACAATATTTGTAGTAGCAACACCACTGCCAGCAACATTAACAACAACACCAACAACTTCAGCACAACAAACATCAACCAACAACAACAACAACACCAACAACAACTTCAGCACAACAAACATCAACCAACAACAACAACAACACCAACAAAATGAACATCAACAACAACAATAGCAACACCAACAACAACAATACTAACATCAATAAAAATACTAATACCAACACTATTAACACCAACAACATCACCAACAACAACATCACCAACAACAACAACAACAACATCAAGTAGAACATTTTATGTCAGATTCATTGGTATTTAGTTAGAAACTTTCCAAACTCTGAATGAAACAACAACACTACCACCACCACCACACCACACACTACTACCACAACCACACCACACACTACCACCACCACCACCACCACCACACACTACTACCACCACCACCACCACACTACTATTACCACCACCACCACACCACACCACGACAACCACCACCACACCACACCACCACCACCACCGCACCACACCACACCACCACCACCACCACACCACACTACTACCACCACCACATCACACCACCACCGCACCACACCACACCACCACCGCACCACACCACACCACCACCACCGCACCACACCACACCACCACCACCACCACCACACCACCACCACACCACCGCACACCACCACCACCACCACCACACCACACTACTACCACCACCACCACACCACACACCACCACCACCACCATCACACACTACTACCACCACCACCACCATCACACACTACTACCACCACCACCACCACACCACAACCACCACCACCACACCACACTACTACCACCACACCACACTACCACCACCACACACTACCACCACACCACCACCACTACCACCACCACCACCACACTACCACCACCACACCACACCACCACC
>OZ024760.1:20014797-20022297 GCA_964016885.1 Eledone cirrhosa
TATATATATATGTATATATATATATGTATATATATGTATATATATGTATATATATATATATATATATATATATATGTATATATATATATATATATAGTCCAGAATTAGCCGTCGAAACGGCTTGAGCTCAGCTGTCGGGGTCTTACTGGTTCCTATTACCCACTCTACTACCTCAAGTATTGAGTACTTTGGTGCGTTATGGTCCACCTGGTTCCTTACCACATTTCCTTCGTTATATATATATATATATATGTGTGTGTGTGTGTGTAAAAGACATCATGGTGGTTTAGTAGTTTGATGATCTGTACATGGAAATAGCCAGAAAAGATGAAAGGAATATGGAAATCTCAAATGGAAGAATCAATTCTTTGGTTTTAAATACCATCAAAAGATCTTGATTGTCTTGGAGGTTGTGAACTCTTGCTGGGGGAACTACAGGTTGTCCCTTTTGAAGTAAAACATACCTGATAAAAGTGGAGAACAATCCAGATTTTTATATCATATGATGGAATAATTTTGAAAAGTTTGAAAGAATAATATTCTTTAACCCTTTAGCATTTAAACCGGCCATATCCGGCCAGAATTCTCTAACTTCTTTCTGTTCAAACCAGCCATAATTGGCTGTTCATACCAATGTTAAGATATTGTTCTCCAAATAAATAACATCAAAATCTTGTAGCTTCGATATTATGTGAGATAATTATGTAAGATAAAACCTTTACCACGAAAATACAATAGTATATATAGAGTAATGTAAATGTTAAAGGGTTAAAGCAATAAAGTTTGTTTTTTTAAGAAGATGTAAGAAAGATTTGATGACGGCAAATTGGCAGAGTCGTTAGAATGTCGGTTATAATGGTTTGTAGGGTTTGTTTCAGCTCTCTGCTCTCTGAGTTTGAATCCCACCTAGTTCAACTTTGTCTTTCATCCATTCTCTGTACATATATCTCTGTGTTGTCTTCAGACTTTCCTTGCTCTGGTTAGAACTGAAGAACACAAACACTAAAGAATCTAGAATCTGCAAAAGAATAGTCAGAACTCATCATCATCATCATCATCATCATCAACATTTAGCTGGCTAGTTAGTTGGTTGGTTGAGGCTGATTGCTTGGTTGGCTGGCTAGTTGGCTTGAAGTGAAGCAAAGTTTGTAAGTGTTGTTGGAGGTTAAATGACACAACAAAATAAATGGTTTTGTTTAAATATAAAATTTACTTCACTTCAGTGAATCAAAGAACAAAGAATAAGACTACTACAAATCATAAAGGTTGACGATGTTATTGCTGTTATTTCGTTGTGCTGAAATAGAGAGTGGCAAGAGATCGTTCGTTAATAGTAGCAAGGTAGTAATCCTCACTCAGGGACAAAAGTAGGTGACGTTTTCTTCTGGTGATAGAAAATTCTCTCTGTCCCCTCAGGACAGCCTATTTATGTTGGATGGTTGGTTGGTTGGTTGGTTGGTTCGATGGTTGGGTGGCTGGCTGGCTGGTTGGGTGGCTGGTTGGATGGCTGGATGGCTGGAATGGAGTGTTGGCTGGCTGGTAGACTTGCTAGGTGTCTAGTTCCATCAGGTTTAATTAATGGTATTTCAGACAACACTAGTTAAATATCGTGTTGATGTATCGGAAGGAAGAATTTGGTAAATGTAAATACAGCTTTTTACATTGAAAAGTTTCCAGGAAGACATTAGAAAATAAGGAACATACAAAATGCTTCTCCTCTCTCTCTCTCTCTCTCTCTCAGTCTCTCTTCTCTCTCACTCTCTCTCTCACTCTCTCTCTCTCTCTCTCTCTCTCTCTCTCTCTCTGTTTTTCTCTCCCTCTTTCTGTCTCTCACTCACCCTCTCACTCTTTATCTCTCCCTCTCACTCACCCTCTCTCACCCTCTCTATTACTCTCTCTCTCACTCACCCTCTCTCTCTCTCACCCTCTCTCTCTCTCCCATGTTCTACCATGTTATTATAAAAACGTTATAGCACGAAAAAGAACTTTTTTTTTCTTTTACTCTTAGTTTTGTTTCTGTTTTTATTTTTTTTTTTTTGTTTTAAAGTAGAACCTACGATAAAAGTTTTTAGTGTTAAATGAAGCGAAGTCTTGTGCAAGAATCTTGATTATATGTTCCATGAAAGCTGTGTAATTTGTAATGTAACTTTACTGTTTATCAGCAGAAAATGAATATGTTGAGAGAATTTATATATTCACTTAGTTCACTAATAGTTAGTTTTTTACTAATTTTTACTATTTTATTTTCTTGCTGGTTCTAACCACTCAAGTGTGACCATTCTGGAGCAGAGATATGTGAAATTAATGCACATATTTTAAAGTATATACTTATTCATACAAAAAGTTCTTTGGTTTTGGAATTCTTCAGTTTCTTTGAGCCAAAATGTTAATTCTATAGATAGTTGTTCTGGGTCTTTTACCATTTACATTACTCTATATGTACTGTTGTATTTTCATGGTAAAGGCTTTATATCACTCCCACTCCCACCCACACCACCCTTTCTCTGTAAAGTTATGTTGGTACCTCAGAACATCCAATCCACACTGTAAAGTAATCATTTCATTGTACTGCCATTGCATACAAACCTACAGCCAGTAGGCACCTCTTAACTCAATATACATCCCACCCCCCACACCCTACCCCATCCTCCCTCTCCCATTCTGTCCACTGTGTCGGTGACACAACAGTCCACACTGTAATGTGGCCGTGTAGGAGACACGGTTAAAATGGTCCCAGTCCACACTGTAAATGTGGTTGGTGTTAGGAAGGGCATCCAGCTGTAGAAAAAACCTGCCAGAGACGCTTCAATACGAGCGAGACATGGTCTCCCGACCATTCCCGCATTAAATGGAACAAAACCATTTAACCCATGCTAGTGTGGAAGATGGACAGTAAACGATGATATATATATATGTTCATCATTTCATTCATTTCATTTCATTTTACGTCCACTTTTTCCCTGATTGCAAGGGTGGGACGGGAACTGATTCTGGCTTGATTTCTACAGCTGGATGCCCTTCCTAACACCAACCTCATTTACAGTGAGTGCTGGGTGCTTTTTTTGCCGTGGCACCTCCACGACCACTTTGCAGTGGAATGATAGGGACCCCAGTCCCTATCATCTCATTTCTACAGCTGAGTAAACTGGAGCAATGTGAAATAAAGTGTCTTGCTCAAGGAAACAACACATCACCCGGTCTGAGAATTGAACTCACAACCTTTCGATTGCAAGGCCAATGCTCTAACCACTAAACCATGTGCCTCCACACACACACATATATATATATATATATATATATATATACACACACATGTAAGTATGAAAAAACATGTAAAATTGATGATGATGATAATATTTCTTCACTCTACTGTGTTGTTTGCTTTATTTCTGTTTGCCGTTTGCATACACACACCCACACATATATATACACACATATATATATATATATATATATACACACACAGTAATGCGGAATGACATTCTCTAATAGATACATTAAGCTCCTGTACTTGACAATGTCTAACTTTACATTAATGTTTGATGGCATAAAAATACATTTTTCTAAGGTCATTCTATAAAAGTCAGCAAAAGAGAAGCCAGATTATTGTTGATGTTGATGTTGTTGTAGTTGTTGTTGGTGGTGTTGATGTTGTAGTTGTTGTTGTTGTTGTTGTTGGTGTTGATGTTGATGTTGTAGTTGTTGGTGGTGGTGGTGTTGTTGTTGTTGTTGTTGATGGTGTTGGTGTTGGTCTTAGTGTTGGTGGTGGTGTTGATGTTGATGATGTTGGTGTTGGTGTTGGTGTTGTTGTAGTTGTTGTAGTTGGTGTTGATGTTGTTGTAGTATTTGTTGGTGGTGGTGGTGTTGTTGTTGGTGGTGTTGGTGTTGGTGGTGTTGTTGGTGTTGTAGTTGTTGTTGTTGATGATGTTGATGGTGGTGTTGGTGTTGTTGGTGTTGTTGTTGTTGTTGTTGGTGTTGGTGTTGGTAGTGATGGTGTTGTTGTTGTACTTGTGGTTATTGTTGTACTTGTGGTGGTTGTTGTTGGTGGTGGTGTTGTTGTTGGTGGTGGTGGTGTTGTTGTACTTGTGGTGGTTGTTGTTGGTGGTGGTGGTAGTGGTGGTGTTGTTGTTGTACTTGTGGTTATTGTTGTACTTGTGGTGGTTGTTGTTGGTGGTGGTGGTAGTGGTGGTGGTGTTGGTGTTGTATGTCAGTATGACATTTCTAAGTGTTAAGATATACTTTACATTGACCATTGTAAATTTCTTGAAATGCTGTTTTTGTCTTATAATTCTGACACTAAAATGCTGTTTTTATATGCACCACACACACACATATACATACATATATATACATACATATATACACATACGTCTATATATACATACATATATACATATATATATTTATTAAAATAACAGATTAAAGTTTAAGCAAAGAATTGCTGCTTTCACCTTTGACAAGATCTTCTTTAATCTGTTATTTTAATAAATATTTGCTCTAAGGTTCTTATGTATTTGATATATATTTATCCTTATCGAGCCCTCTTTGGATTTTAGTCTTCACATTTATTATTATTACTATATATATATATATATAGAGAGAGAGAGAGAGAGAGAGAGAGAGAGAGAGAGAGAGAGAGAGAGAAGAAAACACACTAAAGAGTGTCTGTTTATCAACACACACTCTCTCTCTAGTGTGTTTTCTTCTCTATATTATATTTGAAGAGCTCGTGAATTACAGGGACTCCGTTACTTCATTTTTATATATATATATATATATATATATATATATATATATATATATAGTATAAAAAAACTAAAAATCAGTGATGCATCTGGACTCAGTTTATTGCGTGTTACAATTGTTTCCCCGGCAGGTAGCTCGAGACATGGTCCCTGTATGGATCTGGCTGATTCTATGGCTGCAGGTTCCTTCGGACACGGGTAGTTCGTTCGGAGCAAATTTTCTCACTCAGAGTTTTTTTATACTATCCACACTCTGCTCTGTATGAATATTGAGTGCTAATTTTGGCATACTGCCTATGGAAGCACCATAGCTACCATTATACACATGTATATATATATATATATATATATCATCATCATCATCATCATTTAACATCCATTTTCCATGCTATATATATATTATATATATAAAATAATGGTTTCTATTTTTGGCACAAGGCCAGCAATTTCCCCAGTGAATTACTGGTACTTTCTTTTATCGACCCCGTAAGGATGAAAGGCAAAGTTAACCGCGGCAGGATTTGAACTCAGAAAGTAAACGGCCATAACTCTATGCTGCAATGCATGGTGTCTGGCACTCTACCGATACTAGCAAACCACTGCCCTTACATATTTAATAATAACCGGGGTCCTAACTCTTTTCATATATATATATATATATATATATATTACGTAATAAACAACATAAGACAATTATTCCATTTACCAAAGGTTTCACGAAAACATGCGGGCTCAACAGAGACGTCTGAAATCGCTCATCAGCATACATAGAGCACTCTACTTTCCTTTACGCTTCCTACGGAAATACTTCCTATACAGCCTGTATATGTGTATATATATATATATATATATATATATATATATTTATATATTATATAGGCTGTGTTTTCTGGGTCGATATTAAATATATCGCTACCTACCTACACCCCACTCCCCTAATAAACCATCTACCATCTACCCAATCCTTCTGCCACCAACACACAACAACACTCCCCCTTATTACACTTGTATTGTTATCATCAGATAAATATATTGATTCACCCACCACATATAAACATTCTCTCCTATGACTTCATATTAGAACTGTGTTCTTTGATGTAAGCTTTCAAACGATACTGTTATTATTTTTTTCACCAAATTATTGCTTTTAAATGTATAATTCCTATTATGAATTCTATATTAGCTTTTGTTGTTTTCGTTATTCGATATTTTGAAAAAAATATTTTTTTTTTATAACAAATAAATTTAGACTGCCACTTGTAACTTCTCACTCGTTATCTGTTATATATCATCTATATATATATATAACTACATATATGTGTGTATATATGTATATATATATATAACTACATGTATATATATATATATGTGTGTGTGTCTGTGTATATAACTTCTCACTTTCTCGTTATCTGTTGTTATATATCGTGATTTTTAATATGAATTATTGTATATTATATATAGATATATATATATATATATATATATATATAGAGAGAGAGAGAGAGAGAGAGAGAGAGAGAGAGAGAGAGAGAGAGAGATAAATAGATAGAGAAAGAGAGGCAGAAGTAAGTAGATAGATGGATAAATAGATAGATATAGATAAATAGATATGATCCACCATTGGCAGAAGAAAGTCTTCAATAGCTTTAACCCTTTAGCATTTAAATCACCCGTATCAGGCTAGAATTCTCTCACCTCTCTCTGTTCAAACCGGCCGTAACTGGCCACTCATACTGATGTTAAGGTATTGTTCTCAAAATAAATAAAATCAAAATCTCATAGATTTGATATTATATTAAATATCCAAACAAAAATCTATAATAAACGCTTCTGTTCCAGTTTTAGGTTCAATGGTGTTATCTCCCCCTTGTGTATTTGGTATTGTATACGTTATTGATGGAATTCAGAATCAATCAATACTGAATATTGAACAGTTGAACTTTAAACATTAACCCTTTAGCATTTAAACTGACCGTATCTGGCCAGAATTCTCTCACCTCCTTCTGTTCAAACCGGCCACAAGCGACCACTCATACTGATGTTCAGGTATTGTTCTCAAAATGAATAATACCAAAATCTCATAGATTCGATATTATGTGAGATATTACCATGACAATATAATAGTAAATGTAAATATAGAGTAATGTAAATGTTATGTGAGATATTATGTGAGGTAAAGCCTTTACTGTGAAAATACAATAGTATATATAGAGTAATGTAAATGTTATGTGAGATATTATGTGAGGTAAACCTTTACCGTGAAAATACAATAGCATATATAGAGTAATGTAATTATGTGAGATATTATGTGAGGTAAAGCCTTTACTGTGAAAATACAATAGTATATATAGAGTAATGTAAATGTTATGTGAGATATTATGTGAGGTAAACCTTTACTGTGAAAATACAATAGTCTATATAGAGTAATATAATTGTTATGTGAGGTAAAGCCTTTACTGTGAAAATACAATAGTATATATAGAGTAATGTAAATGTTATGTGAGATATTATGTGAGGTAAACCTTTACCGTGAAAATACAATAGTATATATAGAGTAATGTAATTGTTATGTGAGATATTATGTGAGGTAAAGTCTTTACTGTGAAAATACAATAGTATATATAGAGTAATGTAAATGTTATGTGAGATATTATGTGAGGTAAACCTTTACCATGAAAATACAATAGCATATATAGAGTAATTGTTATGTGAGATATTATGTGAGGTAAAGCCTTTACTGTGAAAATACAATAGT
>OZ024760.1:20052297-20054797 GCA_964016885.1 Eledone cirrhosa
ACTGTAGAAAACCCACCAGACAGTCCTATACGAGCAAGACAACCAATCTTGCCTCAAGTGGGAAAATTCCCGTCCAAACCCATGCTAGCGTGGAAGATGGACGTTAAACGATGATGATGATGATGATGATGATATACATATATTAGTTCCTTAAGTTTAAAATGTCCGATTTCCTTTCGCACTTTCAATTCTACATCGGACATTTCATACTTAATAACCTGAGATATATATATGTGTGTGTGTGTGTGTGTGCGCATGTGTGTATGTATATATATATATATATATATGTGTGTGTATATATAGGTGTGTGTGTGTGTGTATATGTATATATACCCCCCGTAAATGTGGTTGGTGTTAGGAAGGGCATCCAACTGTAGAAAACCTGCCAGACAGTCCTATGCGAGCAAGACAATCACTCTTGCCTCAAGTGGGACTACCCCCGTCCAAACCCATGCAAGCGTGGAACACGGACGTTAAACGTTGATGATGATGATGATGATGATGATGATATATAATATATATATGGCCTCCTCAATAAAAGAGTGGGTTTCTAAAATATTAGCCACTCCCTGTATGGAATTAACAATGGTTCTCTAATTATGGACTGTTTGTTTAATGATGGAATCAATTTAATTAGATTAACGATACCGTTTCTCTCTAAAATAGGAATATATAATCACTTTATGCAGAGTAGTTTCCTCAGCCTGATTCGATTATATATAGTGTGTATGTATATGTATGTATGTATGTGTGTATATATGTGAGTGTGTGTATTTATGTTGTGTATGTGTGTATATATATGAGTGTGTGTATGTATATGTGTGTGTGTATATGAGTGCATGTGTATATGTTTATTTGTATGTATGTATGTTTGTATGTATATGTACGTATGTGTGTATATATGTGTGTGTGTGTGTGTGTGTGTGTTTGTATGTATATGTACATGTGTGTGTGTATATATGTATGTGTGTGTATGTATGTATCTCTGTATATATGTGTATGTGTGTATATATATGAGTGTGTGTGTGTGTATGTGTGTGTGTATATGAGTGCATGTGTATATGTGTATGTGTATTTGTATGTATGTATGTTTGTATGTATATGTACGTATGTGTGTATATATGTATGTGCGTGTGTATGTTTGTATGTATATGTACATGTGTGTGTGTATATATGTATGTGTGTGTATGTATGTATCTCTGTATATATGTGTATGTGTGTATATATATGAGTGCATGTGTATGTATATGTGTGTGTGTATATGAGTGCATGTGTATATGTGTATATGTTTATTTGTATGTATGTATGTCTGTATGTATATGTACGTATGTGTGTATATATGTATGTGTGTGTGTGTGTGTATGTATGTTTGTATGTATATGTACATGTGTGTGTGTATATATGTATGTGTGTGTATGTATGTATCTCTGTATATATGTGTATGTGTGTATATATATGAGTGTGTGTGTGTGTATGTGTGTGTGTATATGAGTGCATGTGTATATGTGTATATGTTTATTTGTATGTATGTATGTTTGTATGTATATGTACGTATGTGTGTATATATGTATGTGTGTATGTATGTTTGTATGTATATGTACATGTGTGTGTGTATATATGTATGTGTGCGTATGTATGTATCTCTGTATATATGTGTATGTGTGTATATATATGAGTGTGTGTATGTATATGTGTGTGTGTATATGAGTGCATGTGTATATGTGTATATGTTTATTTGTATGTATGTATGTTTGTATGTATATGTATGTATGTGTGTATATATGTATGTGTGTGTGTGTATGTTTGTATGTATATGTACATGTGTGTGTGTATATATGTATGTGTGTGTATGTATGTATCTCTGTATATATGTGTATGTGTGTATATATATGAGTGTGTGTATGTATATGTGTGTGTGTATATGAGTGCATGTGTATATGTGTATATGTTTATTTGTATGTATGTATGTTTGTATGTATATGTACGTATGTGTGTATATATGTATGTGTGTGTGTGTATGTATGTTTGTATGTATATGTACATGTGTGTGTGTATATATGTATGTGTGTGTATGTATGTCTATATTATGAATGTATATATATATGTGAGTGTATGTGTATGCATGTGCGTATGTGTATATGTTTGTTTGTATGAATGTGTATGTATATCTGTACATATGTATGTATCTATATGTATGCATCTATATGTGTGTTTATATGTGTATATATACAATATGTACATTTTGTATGCATGTGTACATGTGTGTGTGTGTGTGTACATTTGTATGTGTTTGTACATATGTATGCATGTATATATGTATGTGTGTACATATGTGTGTTTGTGTGTATGTGTATGCGTGTGTGTGTACATATGTATGTGTGTAGGTGATTGTGTATGTTATCTGTCTGTGCAAGCAGAAAAACGATTATTGTAATAAGAATATATTAGGGAATAAAATAGAATTTAAACTCTGTCTCTGTGTGTGTGTGTGTGTGTGTGT
>OZ024760.1:20062297-20067297 GCA_964016885.1 Eledone cirrhosa
TTACCTCATATAGCATTTACATTACTCTATATATACTATTGTAGTTTCATGGTAAAGGCTTTACCTCATATAGCATTTACATTACTCTATATATACTATTGTAGTTTCATGGTAAAGGCTTTACCTCATATAGCATTTACATTACTCTATATATACTATTGTAGTTTCATGGTAAAGGCTTTAATTCACATAATATTGAATCTATGAGATTTTGATATTTTATATTTTGAGAACAATACTTTAACATAAGTATGAGTGGTCAGTTACTGCCAGTTTGAACAGAAAGAGGTGAGAGAACTCTGGCCGGATATGGCCGATTTAAATGCTAAAGGGTTAACTTTCTCATTAAAGGTTTCCCACTATATCTTTCTGAATTTATGACAAGGTTTGAGTTGAGGGAGAGCTCGCTGCTATTTTTAGTAAGTCAAGCTATGTACAATGTATAAGTTCCCTCTTTGTCTTGCAGACAAGGACATTCTCTTTCATCTGTTTGTCTGTTTATCGATCTGTCTGTGTGTCTGTGTGTATTGTTAGGAAAATGTATATAGTATTATATAGCCATTGTTTTCTGTGTGTATACACATAATATATATTCAGTTTCAACACAAAACATCGCTCCAAGATCTCAGCAAACAATATCGTAATTTGTAACAACACTATGGCATTGAATATTACTGTTCTTGTTGTTGCTGTCGTTAGTGGTGGTGGTGGTGGTGGTGGTGCAGTTGGTGGTGGTGGTGTAGTTGGTGGTGGTGGTGGTGTAGTTGGTGGTGGTGGTGGTGGTACCAACAGTATGGCATTGAATATTACTGTTCTTGTTGTTGCTGTCGTTAGTGTTGGTGGTGATGGTGCAGTTGGTGGTGGTGGTGTAGTTGGTGGTGGTGGTGGTGGTACCAACACTATGGCATTGAATATTACTGTTATTGTTGTTGCTGTCGTTAATGTTGGTGGTGGTGGTGGTGGTGGTGGTGGTGGTGGTGTAATTGGTAGTGGTGTAGTTGGTGGTGGTGGTGTAGTTGGTGGTGGTGGTGGTGGGGCTGATGGTGGTGGTGGGGCTGATGGTGGTGGTGGGGCTGATGGTGGTGATGGTGGTGGTGTAGTTGGTTGTGGTGGTGGTGTAGTTGGTGGTGGTGGTGTTGTTGTTGGTGGTGGTGGTTGACAGTGGTGGTGGTGGTGGTGGTAATGTAGATAGATGTTGTGGACTGTCGTATTGGATCTCTATATACTGTCATATATATATATATGTATGTATGTGTGTGTTTATATATATATATGTGTGTGTGTGTTTATATATATATATATGTGTGTGTGTTTATATATATATGTGTGTGTGTGTGTGTTTATATATATATATATATATATATATATTTATACACACATATACACACACACACATACATATATACACACATACACACATACATATATACACACATACACATGCACAATCACACCCCATCCCATATACATGTTAATTCCTTCCCAATGTGTAGTTTACAAAATGGAGGAAATAATCCCCGATTGTATTGTCAGAAGTCCATACGGAGTTTATATAGAAAACAAAACCAGTTTGTCTTTAACACACACTTTCTATCTAAACTATAAATACTTCCAACGTTCTAATCTTTTCTTTGACAGGAGACAGTCATTGTCTCTTTCTCTGGTGAAGATGGGTGGCTTAGTGGTCAAGGTGTTCGGACAATGGTCGTAAGTTCATCGGTTTGATTCCTGGTATTATGGTGTGTTTCAGAGCCAGTTAACCCTTTAGCATTTACATTACTCTATATATACTATTGTATTTTCATGGTAAAGGCTTTACCTCACATAATATCTCACATAACATTGACATTACTCTATATATACTATTGTATTTTCATGGTAAAGGCTTTACCTCACATAATATCTCACATAACATTGACATTACTCTATATATACTATTGTATTTTCATGGTAAAGGCTTTACCTCACATAATATCTCACATAACATTGACATTACTCTATATATACTATTGTATTTTCATGGTAAAGTCCTTACCTCACATAATATCTCACATAACATTTACATTACTCTATATATACTATTGTATTTTCATGGTAAAGGCTTTACCTCACATAATATCTCACATAACATTGACATTACTCTATATATACTATTGTATTTTCATGGTAAAGGCTTTACCTCACATAATATCTCACATAGCATTTACATTACTCTATATATACTATTGTATTTTCATGGTAAAGGCTTTACCTCACATAATATCTCACATAGCATTTACATTACTCTATATATACTATTGTATTTTCATGGTAAAGGCTTTACCTCACATAATATCTCACATAACATTTACATTACTCTATATATACTATTGTATTTTCATGGTAAAGGCTTTACCTCACATAATATCTCACATAACATTTACATTACTCTATATATACTATTGTATTTTCACAGTAAAGGCTTTACCTCACATAATATCTCACATAACATTTACATTACTCTATATATACTATTGTATTTTCATGGTAAAGGCTTTACCTCACATAATATCTCACATAACATTTACATTACTCTATATATACTATTGTATTTTCACTGTAAAGGCTTTACCTCACATAATATCTCACATAACATTTACATTACTCTATATATACTATTGTATTTTCACTGTAAAGGCTTTACCTCACATAATATCTCACATAACATTTACATTACTCTATATATACTATTGTATTTTCATGGTAAAGGCTTTACCTCACATAATATCTCACATAACATTTACATTACTCTATATATACTATTGTATTTTCATGGTAAAGGCTTTACCTCACATAATATCTCACATAACATTGACATTACTCTATATATACTATTATATTTTCACAGTAAAGGCTTTACCTCACATAATATCTCACATAACATTGACATTACTCTATATATACTATTGTATTTTCATGGTAAAGTCTTTACCTCACATAATATCTCACATAACATTTACATTACTCTATATATACTATTGTATTTTCATGGTAAAGTCCTTACCTCACATAATATCTCACATAACATTTACATTACTCTATATATACTATTATATTTTCATGGTAAAGGCTTTACCTCACATAATATCTCACATAACATTTACATTACTCTATATATACTATTGTATTTTCACAGTAAAGGCTTTACCTCACATAATATCTCACATAACATTTACATTACTCTATATATACTATTGTATTTTCACGGTAAAGGCTTTACCTCACATAATATCTCACATAACATTTACATTACTCTATATATACTATTGTATTTTCACGGTAAAGGCTTTACCTCACATAATATCGAATCTATGAGATTTTCATATTATTTATTTTCAGAACAATACTTTAACATAAGTATGAGTGATCAGTTAGAGCCAGTTTGAACAGAAAGAGGTGAGTGTCATGGTTTTGATTCTTGGTGATATGGTGTCTTTTAAAGCATTTTAGCCGTTTAACATTTACATTACTCTATATTTACTGTTGTTTTTTCATGATTGAGCTACACAGATTGACTGTTTGTTTGTATGTTTGTATGTTTGTATCACTTGGGGTGATTGAGTGCGAAGGAACCAACAGACAAACAAACATCTCTTTTTTATATTATGTATACATATTACAATTAGCCATTATTTTGGATGTCACTAGGCCAGCTAGTATATATATATATATATATATGTATATATAGAAGTGGTTGCACAACAGTTAGTTCACCATACCGAGAACAATTGTTTCACCTTAGGGGATTCTTAGATATATATGTGTGTGTGTATGTGTGTATAAATATATGTATGTATATACATATATATATGTGTGTGTGTGTATATATATATAAATATGTATGTGTATATATATATATAGAAATGTGTATGTATATATACATTATATATATGTGTGTGTGTATATATATATATATATAAATATGTATGTATATATACATTATATATATGTGTGTGTGTAATCAATCTCCATGACACAAACTGTTATTCTGGAATTGAAGTGATCCAGTTATACCATCATTCTAACATTAAACAATCTGTCTAATGTCAAACTCCCCTTCCCAGCCTTCCTCCTCCTCCCCTCCCCCTCCTCCCCTTCCTCCTGCCCCCTATTCCTCTTCCTACTCCAACAAATCAAAGAATCTCTTACTTTTGGTGTCTTGCCAGTTCCTTATTTATATGTCTGTTGAGAGTTGTGTAGTTTCTCATTTAAACACACACATATACACATACACACACACGCGCACACATACATACACAGACACACACACAAATATAATTCAAAGAACAGCTGACAAATGTCTGATTGTCTTTGGAAATAAAAAGGTAAAATTAATAACAACAGGTAAAATATTAGGACTAGAACCATTCTTCTGACTTAGAAACAATCCTTAACCCCCTCAACTGCCATTAACCCTTTAGTGTTTACATTACTCTATATATACTATTGTATTTCCATGGTAAAGGCTTTATCTCACATAATATTGAATCTATGAGATTTTAATGTTATTTATTTTGAGAACAATAGCTTAACATCAGTATGAGTGGCCAGTCATTACCGGTTTGATTAGAAAGTGGTGAGAGAATTCTGGCCAGACATAGCCGGTTTAAATCTTAACCATTTCATGACCATATTTTTAATTTAGTGATTGTTTTCCCTGATAACAAACTGTGTCAGAATTGAAGCAGAGTTACTGGCCTCTCAGGTAAGACATGTACTGACAGCTTACAGTATACTCAGCTGAAAATATGTACCAGTAATAACTGGAGGTTTAACCCTGTGATGGACTGGCATCTTGTCCAGGGGGAAGTCTTGTACTCTCAGTCACTTCACGCCACAGAAACCGGGATAAGCACCGGCCCAGTGAGCCCTTCAGCTCCAGACAGACCATTAAAATGGATTATTTTGTTTCACAGAACCAGAGCTGATTTGGTAGCAAAAGATATGAATTAATAGTGTGT
>OZ024760.1:20069797-20072297 GCA_964016885.1 Eledone cirrhosa
TCTACCCAGTTCTTCCTTGGTCTCCCTCTACTGCAATTTCCTTCCACTGCGATTTCTTGGCACTTCTTACTCCAATAATTATCATCCACGTATGCTTCACATGTCCATACCAGTGCAACCTCTTGCACGCTACATCTCACTGATGTTGTCCAAGAGAAAAGCAATATCTGACACAGCTTGGCACCAGTGACATCACAACTCCTTTATATATATATATGGTGTTTGAGAGGTTTGGGGGAGTCGGGCTACTGACTGCGAGATTCTTATCTTCAGTGACAGCTCGTGAGGGTGCTTGGCTATTCCAGCACATCAGCCTCGCCATCACTCAAGGTAATGCTACATGATGACTTGCCTCAAAAATTATTAGAGAGGTTTCCCAGTGCTCCCCGCGATATTGTTATCTTTTACTCTGGTAGTGGCTCGGTTGTCCACCCCTTTCGCCTGCCTTTTGTTGTATGTCATCCTAGATGTGTGTATTACCTGCTTATGTGTTGTATGTCGTCCTAGATGTGTGTATTATCTGCTTATGTGTTGTATGTGGCCCTAGATGTGTGTATTACCTGCTTATATGTTGCATGTGGCCCTAGATATGTGTATAACTTACTTAGGTGCTGTATGTCATCCTAGATGTGTGTGTTACCTGCTTATGTGTTGTATGTCGTCCTAGATATGTGTATTACCTGCTTATATGTTGTATGTGACCCTAGATGTGTGTACTACCTGCTTATGTGTTGTATGTGGCCCTAGATGTGTGTATTACCTGCTTATGTGTTGTATGTGGCCCTAGATGTGTGTATTACCTGATTATGTGTTGTATGTCGTCCTAGATGTGTGTATTACCTGCTTGTGTGTTGTATGTCGTCCTAGATATGTGTATTACCTGCTTGTGTGTTGTATGTGGCCCTAGATGTGTGTATTACCTGCTTATGTGTTGTATGTGGCCCTAGATGTGTGTATTACCTGATTATGTGTTGTATGTCGTCCTAGATGTGTGTATTACCTGCTTGTGTGTTGTATGTCATCCTAGATATGTGTATTACCAGCTTATGTGTTGTATGTCGTCCTAGATGTGTGTATTACCTGCTTGTGTGTTGTATGTGACCCTAGATGTGTGTATTACCTGCTTGTGTGTTGTATGTGGCCCTAGATGTGTGTATTACCTGCTTATGTGTTGTATGTCGTCCTAGATGTGTGTATTACCTGCTTATGTGTTGTATGTGGCCCTAGATGTGTGTATTACCTGCTTATGTGTTGTATGTGGCCCTAGATGTTTGTATTACCTGCTTATATGTTCCTACCTTTTTTCCTTTTCCTTTGTATATATATTTGTTTGTGTTTTCGTTCTGAAAGCATTATACTATAATATTTTTTATACATACACACATTATATATACACTATGTAGAGTATATATACACTATATATGTTGTCCAAGAGAAAAACAATGGCCAATACAGCTTGGCACCAGTGACATCACAACTTACTTCTACAGCTGAGTAAACTGTCTTGCCCCGGTCGGGAATTCAACTCACAACCTCACGATTACAAGCCCTACGCTCTAACCACAAAGAATTTTTAAAGGAAATCAATTTAACATTGAATTATTTCTTAATTTATTCTTTGTTTATTACAAATGTGAAGAAAAAAAGAAGTTATCGTAAAACACGGGAGATAAACCTGTTTTCTTTTAAAGAGTTGTTTCCCTTGAAAATGTAACCGTTTAGCAACTTACCGGAAGTGTAATAGCGAAGTTTATGTTTATAATTTACTTTGTCCGTGGGATGCAGCCCAAACACAGCCCAGCCCTAGGCCCAGAGCCCATCACCCTCCCCGGTTCTTCTATGGCCCAAGAGTCTTTGTTTTTCCCCTCCTTTTCCTCTCATTTATGGCATTTATACTACTTTCTTATACAGCCAGATCTGCCCTTCTTTACCCCTTCCCCTTTTTTTCTCCTTATTTTATTTTGTTTTTATCTTTCTTTTCCATGTTTATGTAATTCTCATTGGTTTTTAACCCAGCTTTGGATAAGAAATATGTATAAAATATCACAATCTTTAAACGTTTATTGTATGATGTCGGTGCCCTTATGTTTGTTGTTCTTCAACCCATAATGAGTATTGCAATTATTCACAAATAAAATCATTTATTACCTCAAAATAAAAATAAAAGAAAATACTGAGGAATGAAAGAACGGTTACGAATACAGGCGGCCGAAATGGGGTTCCTTGGGAGAGTGTTTGGAGTAATGTTACTCGATAGAGTGTGTAGCTCTGAGATGAGAGAGTCACTCCAGGGAGAGCCGCTACTTCCCCGAATTGAGAGATCAAAGCTCCGATACTATGGACATGTGGTTAGATTGTCTCAGGAAAGAATCGCTGGCCAGATCTTACAGGCAAAACCAACAGGCAGGAGACCCAGGGGTAGACCCTAAGCAAAGACGGTTGGATAACATCCATGAGATTGGCTGGACTCAATTGGAGGTCCAGCCGGATCAGTTAGGGA
>OZ024760.1:20074797-20077297 GCA_964016885.1 Eledone cirrhosa
GCCATTATTTTATTAAAATGCAGTTAAAGTGTGTATACATTTTTTGAGACACTATATGTATGTGTGTATATATATATACGGGATGTCCCAAAAAATGTATATACTCTTTGATTACCTGTACATGCAATATTTATTAGAAAGCTGTTAAAGTGTGTATACATTTTTGGGACACCTTGCATATATATATATATATATGTGTGTGTGTATATATATATATATGTGTGTGTGTATACATTTTTGGGACATCCTATATATATATATATATATATAAAAGTAATATATATGAGTAATATATATGATGAAACAGATACCAACACATCTGTATTTATATTGCAATAGTATTTGCAAATATATTTGCAATATAAATACAGATGTGTTGGTATCTGTTTCATCATATATATTACTCATATATATTACTTTTATACACGGCTCAGGAATATTTCCTTTTGAGCTAATTCCATTGTAAAAGAATTCATTACACTTAATAATATATATATATATATATATATATAGGATGTCCCAAAAATGTATACACACTTATTAGAAAGCTGTTGAAGTGTGTATATATTTTTGTGGGACACTGTATATATATATATATGTGTGTGTGTGTGTTGAGAGAAACGTTAGAAGCACTGAGCTATTGTTACATCAGGAAACCCATGAATGCCACAACATCTCTCTCTCTCTCTCTCTCTCTCTCTCTCTGTCACTTTTACTCTACAAACCCGAGGTTTTGATGTTTCTAGACGAAACCAGAAGAAATCTAGTTTCGATTTCCTCCCCCTCCTTCCTCATCAGTATGTAAACGAATCGAATCCAATATTATTATTTTTCCGATCATATATTGCTAATTAAGTTGTGTTCTTATGATGTCATCAGTTTTTTGTTAAACGATGTTTCTCGCCGCCTTCTTTTGTGTGTGTGTGTGTTTGTGTGTGTATATGTGTGCATGTGTTTGTATGTGTGTATGTTTGTGTGTGTGTATGTGCATGTGTTTGTAAGTGTGTATGTTTGTGTGTATATGTGTGCATGTGTTTGTGCGTGTGTTTGTATGTGTGTATGTTTGTGTGTGTGTATGTGCATGTGTTTGTAAGTGTGCATCTGTGTATGTTTGTGTGTGTGCGTATATGTGTGCATGTGTTTGTAGGTGTGTATGTTTGTGCATGTGTTTGTAGGTGTGTGTGAGCATGTGTGTGTGTGTGTGTATATATGTGTGTGTGTATGTTGCCATCTAAGTTGCCTATCTCTCTTGTGTGTTTTTTACACTCTACAGAACACTAGAGAAAGAAATATTTCTACACTGCTCCACCCATCTTTTATATTACATAATAAAGCTCTTTCATACCTTATTGTGTGTCAACATGTGGGGGGGGGGGGTCAACGGGGGTGTGTCAACATGTTGGGGGGGTGTCAACCACACCTTACCAGTTTCAAAATTTATATCTAAATCTTTTATACTTTTTAAATATCTATACATACCTCTACCTCTCTCCCCCACCTCTCTCTCTCTCTCTCTCTCTCTATATATATATATATATATATATATATATATATATATATATACTATACTATACTATTTCTATACTTTCTATACCTTTCATTTATATATATATATGTATATATATATATAAAAGTATATATGTATATCTCCTACACAGAAACACCATACGTCCACATTATTCGGTCATCTAAAATTCATAACATCTACACAATACATTCCACCACTGTCACATGTCACACATTTCATCACTACCATTGTCACCACCACCACCACCACCACTACCATCACCACCACCATCACCACCACCACCACCACCATCTCCACCACCACCACCACCACTACCATCACCATCACCACCACCACCATCACCACCATCATCACCATCACCACCACCATCACCACCACCACCATCACCACCACCATCACCACCATCACTACCACCATCACCACCACCACCACCAACACCACTACCATCTCCACCACCACCACTACCATCACCACCACCACCATCACCACCAAATATATTATATATTATATACTTGTATATATTATATACTTGTATATATTATATACTTGTATATATATTATATACTTGTATATATTATATACTTGTATATATTATATACTTGTATATATATTATTTACTTGTATATATATTATTTACTGGTATATATTATATACTTGTATATATTATATACTTGTATATATTATATACTTGTATATATATTATATACTTGTATATATTATATACTTGTATATATTATATACTTGTATATATTATATACTTGTATATATTATATACTTGTATATATATTATATACTTGTATATATTATATACTTGTATATATTATATACTTGTGTATATATTATATACTTGTGTATATATTATATACTTGTATATATATTATTTACTTGTATATATTATATACTTGTATATATTATATACTTATATATATATTATATACTTGTATATATTATATACTTGTATATATTATATAC
>OZ024760.1:20082297-20129797 GCA_964016885.1 Eledone cirrhosa
TAGGTCATAACTTCTCATCTTTAGTAGAGGGAGGTAATAACTTCTCATCTTTAGTAGAGGGAGGTAATAACTTCTCATCTTTAGTAGAGGTAGGTCATAGCTTTGTGTTATTTTAAATGGTAGCAATTAGTTCAGGGAGTCTGGTGTTACACTGAGGGAGTCTGTTGACAAGCTGACTACCTCACAGCTTGGGTGTAATTTAACTGCACTTTGACTGCATACCTGTTGGGACTATGAAGAAAAATTAAGTATTTTTTGTCTATTTGCTCTTCATACTTATAATTTTATATATATATATATTTATATATATATATATAGATAGATATATATATATAGATATATAAATATATATATATTTTTATATATATATAAATATATATATATATTTTTTTTCCTGTTACCAGAACCAACAAGAAAAAATCGACCAAATTGAAGAAAATCTTGAAACAACTCACGACAACGTCCAGGGTGGTGTTAAGAATCTTTCTAAGGTATCTCTGTTATTTCAAATATCATCTCTGTGTATTTACTATTGTAAAGTATGTTTGGGAATTTACCACAAAGACCTTAAACTGTCAGAGTTGTTAGAGTTGAGAGACATTGGATTAAAAATACCTCAGCATTGCTTTTCATCCTTTCAAGGTTGATAGAGTACCAGTCAAATACTGGGGCCGGTTCTTTTTCTTAATATCTCTCTCTTTACCTCCATCTCCATCTCTCTCTCCCTCCATCTCCATCTCTCTCTCCCTCCATCTCTCTCTCTCTCCATCTCACAATATTTTGTTGTTTTTATTCCAGAGTGCTAAAATAAAAACTGCCATGATACCCTTAGCTGGAGCATTGGTGGGTGGTATAGTTGGTGGACCCCTTGGATTTGTAGCTGGTGCTAAGCTTGGTGGTGTAGCTGCTGCGATGGGCGGTGGACTTATTGGTAAGTACCACACTGTGACACCTTTGTTTTTATATGAACGACTATGACACCCCTAGGGTGGAAGAAGATTAGGGAGCTACTACCATTGTTGACAACAAATGGACGAATGTATGACACCCCTAGGGCTACATGGTAGTGAAACATGGGCTGTGACTGCAGAGGACATGTGGTGCTACATGGTAGTAAAACATGGGCTGTGACTGCAGAGGACATGTGGTGCTACATGGTAGTGAAACATGGGCTGTGACTGCATAGGACATGTGTTGCTACATGGTAGTGAAACAGGTTTTGACTGCATAGGACATTTTGTGCTACATGGGCTGTGACTGCAGAGGACATGTGGTGCTACATGGTA
The DNA here is from genome assembly GCA_964016885.1 of Eledone cirrhosa. Lineage (NCBI taxonomy): Eukaryota > Metazoa > Mollusca > Cephalopoda > Octopoda > Eledonidae > Eledone > Eledone cirrhosa. The sequence goes on from OZ024760.1 coordinate 20,083,584, forward strand.
GTGAAACATGGGCTGTGACTGCAGAGGACATGTGGTGCTACATGGTAGTGAAACATGGGTTGTGACTGCATAGGACATTTTGTGCTACATGGTAGTGAAACATGGGCTGTTACTGCAGAGGACATGTGGTGCTACATGGTAGTGAAACATGGGTTGTGACTGCAGAGGACATGTGGTGCTACATGGTAGTGAAACATAGGTTGTGACTGCAGAGGACATGTGGTGCTACATGGGCTGTGACTGCAGAGGACATGTGGTGCTACATGGGCTGTGACTGCAGAGGACATATGTAGACTGGTGAGAAATTAAGAAACCATGGTTTTTTGGATGTGCAATGTTAGAGAAAGGCAAACCTTGGCTGACGCTGAGACTCAGAAAGGAGATAATAAAGGAATGCAGTGAGTGGAGAGATGCTGAAAAGGATCTGTCCAACCCAAGCAAGCATGGAAAAACCAGTGTACTTCTACTGCAGCTTCATTCCACTCAGGACTTCCTTGGTCAACCTCTACTGGGATCTCCTGGTACCTCTGTCAGTCTCAGAAATTTGAGATCAGTACCACATCCATCCTAATTTTATAACCACCACCCCACCCCATAATGTTGAGTTTAAACTTTAAATTATTTTTTCATTTTTCTTCAGGTTTTGTTGGTGGCAAAATATTGAAAAGGCGTCGTCAAAATATAGCCGAGATGGAGCTGAATAATTTGAGCAAGAAGGGTTCCGTCTCGTTACCAGATCTATCTGCAGTTAAAGAGGAAGAGACAAGCCCTGAAGCTTAATTAATGTTGACGAACTTTTCATTTCTTACCTCCAATGCCAATCTCCATTCCCAAAAAGCCAGGAATAATAAAGACAATCTTAAAACCTTTAGATTCCTGAACTAAACTTTGGCAAGCTTCCTTACCACCGAACCTAATTCCAAAGACAGGAATACAAAGAAAAATTATTTGAAGCTGAGGACAAAAATATAATTTGGATGTGTAAAAAACTAATTTTACCATTCACCAAAATGCTAATTATCAATTGGCCGTTTTTAATTAAAATTATTCGATAGTTACCTGTAGTCTTACAATTTGGAACGTTAATAATTGCTATTGCTGGGGCATTTAGTTCGCTTCGTTAAATTTAACACCTTAATTGCTGAATGTTTTACTAAGAGGTACGCAATGTTGATGCTGCTACTACTTGCCCTTACCCCCTCCTCTGTAACAAACTACACACTCATATAATCATCATCATCATCTTCATCACCACCTCCACCCCCTCCTCTCTAACAATCCACACACTCATATAATCACCATCGTCGACATCAATAACCCTTTAGCATTTACACAAGATTTTGATATTATTTATTTTGAAAACAATACCTTGACATCAGAATGTATGGCTGGTTATAGCCAGTTTAAACAGAAAGAGGTGAGAGGATTCTGGCCAGTTACGGTTGGTTTAAATGCTAAAGGGTTAGGATATCCAAATATTTAATTTATGTGTTCTATGTTTCCTGTATAAAGCTGACAGCCAGGATTATAGGAGTAGAGGAGTTCTTGTCAGTCTGTTTCACTCCAATGATCTCTCCATCCTACTGCCCTACACTTTAAAATGAAGTTGCGTCTAATGCTGGATTGTCTCCATCGAGAGGGATGGTCATATCTATCTGAAGCTGTTGATATTAAAGTCTTCTTTGTTTTTTGACAAAATTGATTTAGTTGATATTTTTATTACTGTCCTGGAACACTGACTCATGTATACAAGTATGTGTATAGTGTATATGTGTGTATATATATATATATATCATCATTCATCATTTCATTTTGCGTCCGCTTTTCCCTGCTTGCAAGGGTGGAACGGGAACTGATTCTGGCTTGATTTCTACAGCTGGATGCCCTTCCTAACACCAACCTCATTTACAGTGAGTGCTGGGTGCTTTTTTGCCGTGGCACCTCCACGACCACTTTGCAAAGTGTCTTGTTCAAGGAAACAACACATCACCCGGTCTGAGAATTGAACTCACAACCTTTCGATTGCAAGGCCAATGCTCTACCCACTAAGCCAGGTGTCTCTCTCTCTCTCTCTCTCTCTCTCTCTCTCTCTCTCTCTATATATATATATATATATATATATATATATATATATAAAAGCATGCATGTATATAAATATGTATCATATAAATATGTCTATCTATATAAATAGTCAGGTCACTCACGAGTGCTACTGGTAACATGTAACCCAGTACAACCTGTCACATGGTCATGTAGGAGAAGAGTATACATGTTCTGGTCAAGAAGAGGACCCCTGTCAGTCTGGTGTTGGTTTTATTATTAGACCTGACATTGCTAGATCCCTAACATCATTCCCCAAAGGTGTCTGACCCTTTCTCTGGATCTAGCAGGCAACACCTTTGTTACCCCAGTGAGTTGTTACACCCCAACTTTTATCAGCTCCACACAGTGCCCTCCACTGTTCTAGACAAGAACAAGTTCATCATAATGGGAGTTAAAAATGACTATCAAACTTGTTATGGCATTCTTGGTTTAATGGAGTAGGAACTATGGAACTAGGCTGCTTTTCAACAACTGGCAAACCATAAGACAACAATGGATGTATCCTAGATCCTAGCATTGGCACATGATTGACTATGTCATCACACACAAGTGTAATCTAAAAGATTTCAAAATCATTTGTTCTATGTCACTCTTCTTGCTATCTCTCGGATCATGATATTCTCCTCATATATATAAGTATGTATCTTATTCATATGTCTATATGTACATAGGTGTGTATATATATATAGTCAGGTCACTCACGAGTGCTACTGGTAACCTGTAGCCCAGTACAACCTGTCACATGGTCTTGTTGCCAACTTAACAGGCAACCCCGCTAAACTTGGTGAGGAGGGTGATTTTTGGACAAAGGGCCAGGGAAACTCTTGAGAGTCAAAGCTGTCCAATATCTGGTTGTGTTAAACAATTTGGTTTAACAATTAGCATTGGGAAGACAGGTGGTACGTGAACCACTCCCACACAAGTAGCTGTTGGGTAAGGCATACCCATGTCCCCTGTTCATTGGCAAGGATCTGAGCTGTGTGGACCACGGTGGATAGCTTCACATCCCTGGATGATGGAATTGCAGGTCGCGCCTCGTGGACAGCTGATGCCCTTCACAGACAGCATCATCACCTTAGAGATGTATTCCTGTGGGGGAAAAGGTTTCAGTGTACAGCTCGGAATCATGGATGCTTTGTTGCAGCCACATTTACAGGCTCATGTCTTCCTCAAACACTGTCTCTGCACTTTCTGACAGCCTCCAGTGCTAATCTCTTCACAGGGTGCACCATTCGTGTGATTGGGTCCCAAGGAACTCTTATACAGTCAACTTCATAATGGTGCATGTAATGCAGGCAGACCACTACTCAGATTTAAAGATTAACTGAAGTACAATTTTAAATCTGTGAACATACTCCTTACTTCTTTTGAAGCCCTGGCTGCTGACCATGTGAGGGGAAGGGGCTGTCTGTGTAGGGAACTGAAAAACCTTGCTTTGTTGGATGAATCTGGCACGAAGATCTTGTCAGATATGACATCCTGCTCCACTCAGGGTCGTGTCGTCTGCTCTGGGTGCAGCGTTGTGTGTGGATCGACAGCAGGACTGAAGTACCATTTAAGAGAAAACTGTTGAACCCTCATACGTCAATGCACGACAGGAGAGTCCATTGTATGTATATGTATATATATCTTCTTTGTATAAAAACTAAACAACCATCCAGTTATTAAATTATAAGAAATTGAAGTGAACACCGACAAGTGCGTGTGTTTTTATTGGCAGCATGACCCTCCCGAAGTATAATTATATATACACAGATGTTTTGTTCGCGCATCGGTTTCTAAATTTCATGCGCACTTAGTTTAAATTAAATAAAGTTTTAAAAACGAACGATGTGAATATTTTCTAACTTGTAATAAAGCTGAAGAAAACTAGGATTTTTACAACTTTATAAAAAGGTAAAGTAGAGTTTTATGTTACATTGAAATATCTTGGTAAATATTTTGTTCTTAGTTCTGTTCATAATATTAACAACTATTTTAAACCGTAGCAAGTTGTAACGTGTTTCGAATTAAATATACACAGCCTACCTTAGATTAATTTAATTAAAATAGAATTTAGCATATTTATATATGTGTATATATATTACGTTGAGGTATTTTGATAAATGTAATATTTCTATTCTCTTTCCTTTATTTTTCTTTGTAATGCTCCAGTAAGCATTTGAATTTAGTACATAAGGTGGGTTAAGTTTTAAATGTCGATTTTGAACGAACTTGGCCTTCAAATAACTAAAACAAGCATTCGTTTGATGGAATTACGTTGATTAATGGCTTCAGTTTAATATGTAATATATACGTATTTATATATGTGTATATATATATATATATATATTGTTACGTTGAGGTATTTTGATAAATGTAATATTTCTACTTCCTGTCGTAATCGTGTTATTCTTTGTGGTCTCCGATAAAATATATGTGAGTCCCCTATGTTATGCAACTATAAAAGGCAAGCTAAACATTTTTGTGTCCACTTTAACAAAATGATAGGGACTGCGGCCCTTATTAAAGCACCTGAGAATGAGGGCGTGACTTGTTGTTATTTTATTCGAATAGGCTACTTTGCCGGTCCCGATAAAATAGACAAACATGCTTTTTAAGCATTGCCATGACAGGAATTTGATAAAATATTTTTTTCTCTGTAACACTTGATTTGCATTTATGAAATCGTAAGTCTATGAATTTGTTGTTAGAGATGAAAACCATGTGTATTTTTATGTAACTTAAACAAACCGGACCCTCAGATTCATCGGAAATTAACTGCGAGATTTGTTGATAATAACTACCCTGAAAAACAGTTTGATTTCGGGGTATTTACAATAAAATTGTACCTTTGCAGAGAAGATTCGTGAAACCCAGGAACTATTTATGGTCTGTGTTGACACTGTCAATCGGAAAATCCTCAAAAGGCATAGAGCATCAAATTGTGAATGCTCTGAACACTTTGCTGTTTTTGTAATGCTCCAGTAACGATTTGGTGAGTGGTGTTAGATTTCCGTGATTACCTGGCACTTCTTCACACACTACCTATCATACCCAGTTTCATCGGCTACAGTCGACCTTTCGTACGTTCTATCTACTAATATATACTGTCTTAATCTTCCTTGTAGCAATTAATTGGAAATAAAAAGTGGAAGAATGGTATAAAATGTAACTCTTTTATTGACCCAAAACGTACATAAATGTCTTTTATTGCTGAATTTTCATCGTTTTTCTTTCTCTCTCAGGTGTCAAACGAAGTTTCGTGAAGGATAAAAGTATCTGTTAAATAAAAGATGTTAAAAAGTATATGCGAATTGTGTTCAGTTATTGTAACATGGCTGTCAATAAAGCTTTGTCCTAAATTAGGTTAAGTTATTGGAGTTATCTCCCCTTCGAAACTATGAAAAGGTCTATGCAATTCTGAGTAGGTAATTAGTGTTGGAGTTAGTAGAATTGCAAGGGAAGATAACTGAGTGTATTATATTGGTGTTGGAGTTATCTTCCCTTAGAAACTATTAAAGGGAGGTAAATTATATATTAAAAGAAAGGAATTAAGTGTCATTCTCGGTCAAAGAGGTAACTAAATAAAGTGTCTAGAGAAACTAAGGGAGATAAGAATGTAAATGATCTATATTAAGAATGTAAATAGTCTATTTAAGAATGTAAATGTATCTAGAGAAACTAAGGGAGATAAGAATGTAAATGATCTATATTAAGAATGTAAATGACTAAAACTAAGAATGTAAATAGTCTATTAAAGAAATTAAGAATGTAAATGTATCTAGAGAAACTAAGGGAGATAAAGTACATGACTAAAACTAAGAATGTAAGTGTATCTAGAGAAACTAAGGGAGATAAGAAAGTAAATGACTAAAACTAAGAATGTAAATAGTCTATTAAAGAAATTAAATCTAGAGAAACTAAGGGAGATAAGAAAGTAAATGACTAAAACTAAGAATGTAAATGTATCTAGAGAAACTAAGGGAGATAAGAAAGTAAATGACTAAAACTAAGAATGTAAATGACCTATTAAAGAAATTAAGAATGTAAATAGAGAAACTAAGGGAGTAGGAAAGTGAATGACTAATGAACTAAGGGAGATAATAAGTAAATGACTAAGAATCTCCACCATTATTAAAGAAACTAAGAGAATCGTTTTGTAATAATAATTGTCTATAATGAGAATGTGACTACTCTGTTTAAAGAATCTAAATCAAGGGGAGATAATTCATTTTTTTTTTTTTAGTAAAAACAATTCTTTAAGGTGGTCTGGGACGGGCCTTGCATTGATATGCCGGCCCAGAGAGTCCCAGGCCTTTTTAGCAATCGCACGCCACCACGAATCGAACGTTAGTCGCATGGACTACTAGTCTGAGACGCAGCTCGCACGCCACCTCGAAGGCCGCAATTCTACTGGCAAATTAATCATATTTATAGCTACTTTGGAAGATTTTTGTTTAAAAAAAAAATACAAACGAAACGAAGGGAGGTAATTCGGATTTTTTTGGGGGGTGCATTGGTGGTATTGTGACAATGTGGGATTCGATCTCGGGATTTTTTATATTGCTTCTTTCGCCCTCTGACCAGGGTGTAGCTGGCCGTACGAGGTGGGCAGGCCCTTATATTGCTTCTTTCACCTTCTGACCAGGGTGTAGCTGACCGTACGAGGTGGGCAGGCCCTTATATTGCTTCTTTCACCTTCTGACCAGGGTGTAGCTGGCCGTACAAGGTGGGCAGGCCCTTATATTGCTTCTTTCACCTTCTGACCAGGGTGTAGCTGGCCGTACAAGGTGGGCAGGCCCTTATATTGCTTCTTTCACCTTCTGACCAGGGTGTAGCTGACCGTACGGGGTGGGCAGGCCCTTATATTGCTTCTTTCACCTTCTGACCAGGGTGTAGCTGACCGTACGAGGTGGGCAGGCCCTTATATTGCTTCTTTCACCTTCTGACCAGGGTGTAGCTGACCGTACGGGGTGGGCAGGCCCTTATATTGCTTCTTTCGCCTTCTGACCAGGGTGTAGCTGGCCGTACGAGGTGGGCAGGCCCTTATATTGCTTCTTTCACCTTCTGACCAGGGTGTAGCTGGCCGTACGAGGTGGGCAGGCCCTTATATTGCTTCTTTCGCCTTCTGACCAGGGTGTAGCTGGCCGTACGAGGTGGGCAGGCCCTTATATTGCTTCTTTCGCCCTCTGACCAGGGTGTAGCTGGCCGTACAAGGTGGGCAGGCCCTTATATTGCTTCTTTCGCCCTCTGACCAGGGTGTAGCTGGCTGTACAAGGTGGGCAGGCCCTTATATTGCTTCTTTCACCTTCTGACCAGGGTGTAGCTGGCCGTACGAGGTGGGCAGGCCCTTATATTGCTTCTTTCGCCTTCTGACCAGGGTGTAGCTGGCCGTACGAGGTGGGCAGGCCCTTATATTGCTTCTTTCGCCCTCTGACCAGGGTGTAGCTGGCCGTACAAGGTGGGCAGGCCCTTATATTGCTTCTTTCGCCCTCTGACCAGGGTGTAGCTGGCCGTACAAGGTGGGCAGGCCCTTATATTGCTTCTTTCGCCCTCTGACCAGGGTGTAGCTGGCTGTACAAGGTGGGCAGGCCCTTATATTGCTTCTTTCACCTTCTGACCAGGGTGTAGCTGGCCGTACAAGGTGGGCAGGCCCTTATATTGCTTCTTTCACCTTCTGACCAGGGTGTAGCTGGCCGTACAAGGTGGGCAGGCCCTTATATTGCTTCTTTCACCTTCTGACCAGGGTGTAGCTGGCCGTACGAGGTGGGCAGGCCCTTATATTGCTTCTTTCGCCCTCTGACCAGGGTGTAGCTGGCCGTACAAGGTGGGCAGGCCCTTATATTGCTTCTTTCACCTTCTGACCAGGGTGTAGCTGGCCGTACGAGGTGGGCAGGCCCTTATATTGCTTCTTTCGCCCTCTGACCAGGGTGTACGAGGTGGGCAGGCCCTTATATTGCTTCTTTCACCTTCTGACCAGGGTGTAGCTGGCTGTACGAGGTGGGCAGGCCCTTATATTGCTTCTTTCACCTTCTGACCAGGGTGTAGCTGGCCGTACGAGGTGGGCAGGCCCTTATATTGCTTCTTTCGCCCTCTGACCAGGGTGTACGAGGTGGGCAGGCCCTTATATTGCTTCTTTCACCTTCTGACCAGGGTGTAGCTGGCTGTACGAGGTGGGCAGGCCCTTATATTGCTTCTTTCACCTTCTGACCAGGGTGTAGCTGGCCGTACGAGGTGGGCAGGCCCTTATATTGCTTCTTTCACCTTCTGACCAGGGTGTAGCTGGCCGTACGAGGTGGGCAGGCCCTTATATTGCTTCTTTAACCTTCTGACCAGGGTGTAGCTGGCCGTACGAGGTGGGCAGGCCCTTATATTGCTTCTTTCACCTTCTGACCAGGGTGTAGCTGGCCGTACAAGGTGGGCAGGCCCTTATATTGCTTCTTTCACCTTCTGACCAGGGTGTAGCTGGTCGTACAAGGTGGGCAGGCCCTTATATTGCTTCTTTCACCTTCTGACCAGGGTGTAGCTGGCCGTACGAGGTGGGCAGGCCCTTATATTGCTTCTTTCGCCTTCTGACCAGGGTGTAGCTGGCCGTACGAGGTGGGCAGGCCCTTATATTGCTTCTTTCGCCTTCTGACCAGGGTGTAGCTGGCCGTACGAGGTGGGCAGGCCCTTATATTGCTTCTTTCGCCCTCTGACCAGAGTGTAGCTGGCACATACCCAGAAACTGCTTCTTTCACCCTCTGATTAGCTGGCCGTACGAGATGGACAGGCCCTTATATTGCTTCTTTCACCCTCTGACCAGGGTGTAGCTGGCACATACCCAGAAACTGCTTCTTTCACCCTCTGATTAGCTGGCCGTACGAGGTGGGCAGGCCCTTATATTGCTTCTTTCACCCTCTGGCCATGGGAGATCCTACGACGAATACCCTTATTTAACAAGCTCTTCACCATAGATGCCATGAGAAGTGCATACTCTAAAACTGCTTATTCCACCCTCTACCCAGGCATTTTACAGTGTAGTTTGCCAGTTCAATATCACTTTGAGGTGTTCAAAGTGAATTTTGTGTTCCTTCTGGAAGGAGGTTGGGGATGAAAGACTACCAAGAGAAGCAAGAATGGAGGCATGGACTCCTTTCTAACCAAATATTCCCATACGTGTCATAAAAATCTTCACACTAACAACTTTCTAGTGACATCTCTATTCCGAACAAATTACTTCCATTCATTTCGTTTACATGTTTTTTTTTTTTTACTCAATATAAATAAGGATTGCTTACCTTGATGTAGATGCTAATCCATAGTGTATATATATAGGGATGAACTGGTTCTGATTTTTGGCTTCAGTGAAAGAGATGGGCACTGCCAACCATTTCTAAGGACAACACAGCAAAATATATACAGTGGCATACAAGCTATATATGTGATTAATGTAGTTTCACGTGTACGAGGTGTGTCAGAAAAGTTCCAGGACTGATGTCGCAAAAGATTTATTTCAAACCCAAACTTCACACTAAGAGTTTTCTCTTTCAAAGTAATCCCATGGAGTCTAATGCACTTTTCTGCCACGCCTGCATGCACTCCTGGAAGCATTCTTCCGGGATCCTCCGCAGTTCTGTCGTCACAGCCTTTTTGATGTCAACCATTACTCGAAGATCCATGACTCATTCACCAGTGATGACTGTCCATAGCAAGTCTGGTTCGGTTTCAAGACGCTCAAGGATCTCCTGGCACACTTGCATGCATCGACCTTTCTGGTCATCGTTCAGCAGTTTTGGCACCATCTTCGCGCAGACTTTCACATGTCCAAATTCATGCCAAGCTCATTTGCCATCAGTCAAACAGCTTCCTGACACGCTCAACGTTGACCTCAGTCCTGGTTGTTGAGGGCCTTCCACTCCTGGGGCCATCTTGCACCACTCAAAAACACGTGAGCGTGACATCTTTTCATCTCCATACACTTGCTGCAGCAATCCCACTGCTTCTGACGGAGTTTTCCCCAATCATACCAGAAACTTCAAGTTTGTTCATTGCTTGACCTGAAACAGATTTTAGACATTTCTTTATGCTTGTTCTTCACAATCTCATCCCATGTCTTCCACAGGTCCCAGCAACTGGGGTTTTTATGCAGCTGTTATCTTCCATGTGCATCACATATCCATACCAATGCAGTCTTCTACATCCAGTTCCAAGGTTTTCTCTTATCTTGCATCCATTGAAGCATACTCGACACATTTGTGTCTAGCCTATGCAGCCAAGGCCCACATTTCAATGCTATGTAACTTTGTAGTTCGCACAAAGGCGTCATACAGTCTCCCCTTGACTCTAATAAAAAAGCATTTCAGCAGCAGTAATACATCCCTAAACTACTTCAAGCCTGTTCTTATTCTAGCTATCACACTTATGGTGCATCCTCCCCAATGTTAATTTGTTCACCTACATAGCGAAAGTTGTAAATAACTTCTATGGAGCACCCCTCTGGTGCACCTGCCACAGATAAAGTCTATATTTTCCGTTCACGACTACACCTCTTATGGAATTTAGGACACTTTCCTGATGATATTACCTTTCAGTCTTTGTTAAATTTACTTTTAGGCCTTTCTTCTTCCATCAAACAGATTCAGCTACGAGGAATAGGCCATCAGCATGTAACTCCTCGTAATGGCGATGTAATTGATGGAACAAATTTTGCATTTGGTGGAGTGAATAGAAACTGTCTTGATAAACCATAAAATGGCAGCAGTAAAAATCCATACATGAGACTGTCTTCCTAGTATTATCATTTTAATATTTTTCAGGGATTTTAAAGTGGTATCCATCTTCTCCATTCACATAAAGGGTATTGGAGAGCATCATATCAACAATGTGTTTCATTTATTCTCTCCCAATCATATCATGATTGGGGAGCCTCTGGTTTCTTCTAAATCACAGCAAATCACTCCTGATCATGCTGGCATCAATAAAGCAGAATTTGATCATATGCTGGAACTAGGCATTGTTCATCCATCCAGTAGTAGTTTGTCTTCGCCCCTTCACATGGTTCCCAAGAAATCTGCAGGTGACCGGGTGCAGACTATCAGTTTCTTAACACACCTACAAAACCCGATAAGTAGACTGTGCCTCACATACAGGACTTCTCTTCTACCCTACATGAAGTTCATCTTTTCAAAAATTGACCTCATGCAGGCATTTTTCTGAGACATTGCTTTGACGAACAAGGATTCTACTCCAGTTTAAATGTAAGTGGGAAAATTTTCCCAAGGTTACAACCACCAGACACTAACATATGACCTCGGAGACAATATTCCAAATGTTAGATAATTCTATGTAACAAACAATGATTATAAAAGATAGTTGTCATTCTGGCTGAGGTCAGCAGACAACATTTTCACCTTTTACCTCCAGCAACTCAGCTGCTGTTGGATTATGCTCTCATAGACAAACAATAGTTTTGACTAAGACTTACATTTCTTCACCAGATATAGAAGTGACTACTCCAACAGAGACACACTGAACAATTTTATTATATTGAACATTAGGGATTGTATCTTTTGAGATGTGGAATAGAGCTATTTATTAAAATAGAATTTTGGTACCTGTCATGTACATATTTTCTTTGAATTTACCACAAATAGACTTTGCTATATATATATATAGATTTATTATGTATATATATAGACAGCTTTATTATGTATGTGTATATATATATAGTGTTATTATGTATATGATGATGGCGGCAACTGGATTTCGAGTAGTGCCATCACTTGATTCTTAAGCATGGACATGGTCTTTTAGTCCTACTAGGGACTTGCTTATGACCAGCAATACCATGCATTGCAAAATATGTCACATATATATATGTGATTATGAACATTTATATATACTTGTTGATATGTGTATTATATAGCAACAGTGATTAAGTCTTTAAAAACCAATATATCAACAATGGTGAGGTATTACTTCAGTTGTTACAATAATTTGCTGCCCCAATCTACCATTTCAGGGTCGATAATTACAAAGTACTTATGATCAGAAATGTATGTCTTAGGTACTTACTTATGACCTACAATTATCATAGTTGTTAAAGTGCCGGCGATCTATTAAATATACAACTATTACATCGTTAATTATTAATATTTCACACCAACCAATCAATACTAGCTATGATGCTGAAACAATTCAACAATATGATAATTATTATTGTTTATAGCAGATTAAAGTTGAAGTAAAACAATGGGGCCGATTTAATCTAAAATGGTTGGCTTTGTACCTAAATCTCCCAGATTTAGTTATGCAAAATTTCAGCTTCTATTTTCTTCATATTATGACCTGGAATGTAGCACAAATGAATAAAAACCCAGTCAATGATACCACACTGCTAATAATGATATATAAAACATTTTTTAAACCCTTTTCAATACCAAAAACTGGCAACGAATTGCTAAAGTCATTAGGGATTCAGATTAAATGCCTTGGTATAGCTTGTGTTAACCTATAAACATAGTTTGTTGCACTATTATATAGGTCTTGTTCCAGTACATCCGGACTAAATTAGATGAAGGAGTGCAGTGACAATCATCACCTCATACTTCACACCAATCCTGAAACTAATTATAACATACTTGCTCCTTAACATAATATTGTTTTCTTATTTAGAAACAACAACAATCTTTAGGAGGGGAAAGTCGATTAAATCAACCCCAGTGTGTTACTGGTACTTTATTATATTGACCCCGTAACGATGAACGGTAAAGTTAACCTGAACAGGATTTGAACTCAGAAAATGACGAAAGATGAGGGCAATAACAATCAAGATTGGATTTAGACCTACGGGGGCCCCTCATACAAAATAAATTAGAATACACAGTAAACACCCCCCCCCCCCCCCCAATTTTACACATCAAACCTTGGTGCAAGTAATTGGAATTGAAAAATTAAACATAAAAGTATTAAATTAAAACATTCTAACCATCCTAACACTAAAAAAGCCCAGCTGGGGGCAACAATAAATTACTACTGCCATCGCTGATAGGGCCCCTATTAAATCCAGTCCTGGCAGAGAGGATGAGTATGGATGGTGGGAGGAGGAGGTGATTATGAGCGGGTTTAAGTACAGAAGTACACTTAAAACAACAGTAATAATAATTGTTTCTGCTTTTGACACAAAGCCAGCAATTATCCCAGTGCATTACTGGTACTTTATTTTATCGACCCCGTAAGGATGAAAGATAAAGCTAACTTCGGCGGGTTTTTAACTCAGAGCGTAAAGGGCCGTAACTCTGTGCTGCAAAGCATGGCGTCAGACGCTCTGCTAATAATAATACATTCGTTCATTTATCGTCTGCAGCATGTGGTAATCCTGAAACACAACCCACATCAAATAAAGAGAACATATATTATCGTTGTTTATATAATAAGGCCGTTTAGTTAATTTAATACTTCATTAAATGATATTATATATAATGTATGTAGACGTGTGTGTGTGAATGTATATATAATGTATGTAGACGTGTGTGTGTGTGTTTGTGAATTAACGTATGTATGTGTATAGTTCAAAAAAGACAAATACAGATACAATAACAAATAGCCATTATTAATTTCACGCTTAAAACAGAAAGACACTCACACACATATATATATATATATATATAAAAACACATATATATGTATACACACACGTATATATATATGTGTACACACATATATATATGTACACACACATATATATATATGTACACACACATATATATATGTACACACACATATATATATATGTACACACACATATATATATGTACACACACATATATATATATGTACACACACATATATATATGTACACACACATATATATATATGTACACACACATATATATATATGTACACACACATATATATATATATGTACACACACATATATATATATGTACACACACGTATATATATCGAGAGAGAGAGAGAGAGAGAGATATATATACACAGAGGGAGTGAGAAAGAGATATAAAGGAACATTCAACCCCCCAATAATTATCTGGTACATATTTATTCAACCCCAGAAAGATGAAAGGCAAAGTTGACCTCGGTGCAATTAAACAGAGCTGGCACGAATTATATTCGTTCTTTCAATTCGCCACCTATATATATATATATATATGTATATATATATGTATATACTCTCACGCCCTACATAATAGGGGATAGGCGGGGGGTGAGGTTGTCTCAGTTATTCAATCAACGAGACAGAACTTGTTCATGAAATTAACGTGCCTGAGCATTCTTCTCCACAGACACGTGTGGCAAAGTTGACGATTTCAATTAAAAGTACAACTAATATATATTTTATTCACAGTTGTATAAATAACATTACAAATACGTAAATACAGACCTGCCAACCTCTAAAACCATGAAAAAAAAGGGATAAATGAGGCAAAATGGGGGTGATTTTGCATAATTTTTTTTACTTTTGGCACAAGGCCGGCAAATTACCCAGTGTATTACTGGTACTTTATTTTATCGACCCCCGTAAGGATGAAAGGCAAAGTTAACCTCGGCGGGATTTGAACTCAGACTGTAAACGGACGTAACTCTATGCTAGATAGCATGGCGTCCAACCCTCTACCGATACTGCCAAAAAGTTATATGCATTTGAACGAGAGATGTCCCTGTCAGACGGGGACAGTTGACAGGTCTAGTAAATAAATTAAGAAGACTCACATGTATGTATATATATATATATATATAAACACACAAATGCGTAAATAAATGAGGGAGGGTGGACTAGAGCGACATGAAACAAAGTGTCTTTCTCAAGGACCAACAACACCCCTCCGGGAAGCGAACTCTCAGCCTTAATATCTTGAGTGGAACACCACTTAACCACCTGTCATCACACCAGTAGCTGTTACAACAACCACTCCAACACTATCAGCAATAGACAAACAATGTCGACATTGTTGTCTAAAAGTGTGAATCGCCCACGACCACAATGATGGAGTCAAACCTCCTCTGGTCATAACAATGCTCCATATACTTCTCCCTTGGATATTTCTATTTGTTTTTTATTCTGTTATCTTATTTCCTCACAGTTATCTCAATGTCCCCAAACTCATCACTTATCATCGTTATGCACATTAAATTTCAAGAGCTTTCGACCTTCCTGACTTCCTCTGCTCCGACATTACTAAGTCTATATTATAATAAAATGCAAAATATTATTCCTTAATCCATGGTAAATATTTATTACGAGGACGCGTAAAAATGGAATTTTAAAAAAGGCGGGCCGAATAAATAACAATAATTTATAAAAATAGAAAGAGGAAAAGTCTAAAAGTTTGGCTGGGCGGAATATCTTAGCTTTGTCAATATTGGAGAAGACAAGATGGCAGAAGCATTGCTGTGAAGAACAGCAGACGATATGTTATAATAAAGGGCAAAAAATATCCCTTAATCTGAAAACAAATTTTAAAAACAAATTTTGAAAACAAATTTTAAAAAAGGTCGGGTAGATGAATAAATAAAAATAATAGGTTGAAATGGGAAAACTCTGCCACTTTGGCTGGACGGAATATCTTAGCTTTGTCAATATTGGACAAGACAAGATGGCAGAAGCATTGCTGTGAAGAACAGCAGACGATATGTGTTATAATAAAGGGCAAAAAATATCCCTTAATCTATTGTAAATATTTAAAAAGGGTAGAGTGAAAACAAATTTTAAAAAAGGTCGGGTTGATGAATAAATAAAAATAATAGGTTGAAATGGGAAAACTCTGCCACTTTGGCTGGACGGAATATCTTAGCTTTGTCAATATTGGACAAGACAAGATGGCAGAAGCATTGCTGTGAAGAACAGCAGACGATATGTGTTATAATAAAGGGCAAAAAATATCCCTTAATCTATTGTAAATATTTAAAAAGGGTAGAGTGAAAACAAATTTTTAAAAAGGTCGGGTTGATGAATAAATAAAAATAATAGGTTGAAATGGAGATGGGAAAACTCTGCCACTTTGGCTGGACGGAATATCTTAGCTTTGCCAATATTGGAGAAGACAAGATGGCAGAAGCATTGCTGTGAAGAACAGCAAACGATATGTTATAATAAAGGGCAAAAAATATACTCCATTGTAAATATTTACAAATAGGAGTGAAAATAGATTTTTTTTTTTAATGAGGGGCCGGTCCAGAATAAATAATATGTAGAAATGGAGCAGAATATCTTAGCTTTGTCAATATTGGAAAAGACAAGATGGCAGAAGATTGCTGTGAAGAACAGCCAGTGATATATGCTATAATAAAGTACTAAAAATATATTCCTTAATCCTTTGTAAATATTTAAAGAGGACGAGTGAAAACAGATTTATTAAGGGGTGGGGGCAGAATAAATAAAAATAACAGGTAGAAATGAAGAGGAAAAAATTTGGCTGGGCGATATATCTTAGCTTTGCCAATATTGGAAAGACAAGATAGCAGAAGCATTACTGCGAAGAATAGCAGACGATATGTGCTATAATAAAGTGTAAAAATATATATTCAGTATTCCACTGTAAATATTTACAAAGAGTGAAAATAGATTTTCAAAAAAGAAGGATGGGATGAATAAATAAAAATAACTGGTAGAAATGGAGAGAGGAAAACTATGCCACTTTGGCTGGGCGGAATATCTTAGCTTTGCCAATATTGGACAAGACAAGATGGCGGAAGCGTTGCTGTGAAGAACATCCAGCAATATATATTGCATTGGCCATTCCATATCACGGACCTCCTTCCTCGGGAAAGATGACCTTTTGGTGAGTGTGGTGGGTAGGGAACGAAAACGACAGTCCAGGGACTGAGGACACCGGAGTCCTAGATAGAAACAGACAGAGATACACAGAAAATAAATGCGACTGTCAGTCAATGCCTCTTCATTACGTTTGAGGGGTGGACAATGTCGATGGCACCTGGGTTTGTGACCGAAGCGATAGGGGTTGGAACTGGGGAAACGAGTCGTAACATGTGTCGTCTCAGATGAGTGACTTACCTAACACGAACGTGAAGGAAAAAAAAAGGTTTCCATCTTGGTACCTCGCGTCAATAGGGAGGTCGACGGCGACAGGCTGAAATTGTGACACAAGACCAGCCATGTCCAGTTTCGTTCTCATTGCGTCATTGAAGGTGGCGTACAAAGGGAGATAACTTGCAATGTCGTGAGAGGAGAGCGTCTTCGTCAATAGATCAACAACATTTGTGAGGCACAAAAAAGGAGGCCAGGGTGCAGGGATATCCCTCTGGGGCTGTATTCTTCATCTAGAAGAAAATCGGTTGATGAGGAAGGCACTAAACTGAACATTGCGCCGATGTGAGGCAGACGAGCCAGTGAAGGAGGGGGAGATTGATGGACGTCTCTATCCTATTGCAGGTCCAACTGCATTTCATGTCATCCCAGTTGCCTTACACTGGTAACCTACATAATGAGGGGCAGAGGGGACATCACCAACCCTGACGGCCAGAATTAACTCGAATTCCAGGCCTACGTTAGGTTATGATATTTTTAAAAAAAATTAATGAGTGCTCGACTACAAATGGGGGAAAGATAGGCTGGCAGTGCCAAGGCAAATGTCAAACATGCTAAAATAATATAAAATTATGGCTTGAATAATCCTAATAAATTAGTTCATAATTCTGCATCATAAATACTATGTTACTAATTTCTTTTCTCTATCCACGAGCCTTTAATTCCTTGCGGAGTTTCAGAGGGGCGGTCGTTATACATGCCGTGTTTCTTTGGTCATTTAAACCTGACAGATGCCATTGCACTCTAGGTCAGAACAAAACCGATGTCTTCCAAAGAAATGGAAAGAGGGGGGGGGTAGATCCATTATACCGATATTGTGTTGATAGACTTGGTCTGAACACAGCAGATTTGTTACAGAAAAGGATCAAGAGTTACTCGTCAATACACACATACACATAAATACATACATCATTAGGACACCATCGCGAGTTACGCATTCATCTACACATACATACATTACTACAGCATCAGGAGTTAGTGTTCATCCACACATTAATAAAATACATATATACGCATAAACACATACATCGAGTAGTAGTAAACCTCGAACTGTTAGTCTATTTACGTAATGAAACTATATATTTAAAGAACTTCTTTTCTTCTTCAATCTAATACAGACTATTAAACTTTTTTTTTTTTACAAATTATCAACATTGAATGAATACATAGTACGTTCCTTTCATTTATATTCGCTGTTTACTGGTTTGTTTCCTAGAGTTATTGTGAAACAAATACAATGAACGATTCAAGAATGTTGAAATGACTTTACAAAGATTGACATATCAGTCACATCTGGTACGTGTGGTAAATTCACCAGTGAATGTGCAGAACGAACAGATGAACAGAGCCAAGTGTTGTGAAGAGTTTCAACGATTTCATTGTAAAACTCTGCTTGAATTATACGTGAATGAATATAAAACCCTTTGAAGAAAAGGAATTGTGTTGTTAGCTACAGTGTCCGGCTTACGATCGCGAGGTTGTGGGTTCGATTTGGTGTTGGTCGTGCAAAAGTCAGTCTGGCAAAATGGGGACGTTGTGTGTGACTGCGGCATCAAACCACAGACTACGTAGCACCACCTGATATGTCCCCTGCACAGCATTGGGGACTTGGCAGAGTTTAATGAGGAAGGACAGCAATGTGTTCAGCTGTGGCAGCACCACATTTAGCCAAACTTTGTAACTGATACTCACTCTTGTGGATATGATAAGAAGAAATGTACATTAGGTAATATAGTCCTAGATACACTATGTCTGATAGCCACTAATACTAACTACTGTACTGTACATTAGATAATATAGTCCTAGATACACTATGTCTGATAGCCACTAATACTAACTACTGCACTGTATATTAGATAATATAGTCCTAGTTACACTATGTCTGATAGCCACTAATACTAACTACTGCACTGTACATTAGATAATATAGTCCTAGATACACTATGTCTGATAGCCACTAATATTAACTACTGCACTGTACATTAGATAATATAGTCCTAGTTACACTATGTCTGATAGCCACTAATACTAACTATGCACTGTACATTAGATAATATAGTCCTAGTTACACTATGTCTGATAGCCACTAATACTAACTATGCACTGTACATTTGATAATATAGTCCTAGTTACACTATGTCTGATAGCCACTAATACTAACTACTGCACTGTACATTAGATAATATAGTCCTAGTTACACTATGTCTGATAGCCACTAATACTAACTATGCACTGTACATTTGATAATATAGTCCTAGTTACACTATGTCTGATAGCCACTAATACTAACTACTGCACTGTACATTAGATAATATAGTCCTAGTTACACTATGTCTGATAGCCACTAATACTAACTATGCACTGTACATTAGATAATATAGTCCTAGTTACACTATGTCTGATAGCCACTAATATTAACTACTGTACATGCAAAATGGGGATATTTAAAGGATGGGGACGTTGTGTGTGATTGCAGCATCGATTCCAGACTACACAACACCTGATATGCCTCCTGCACAGCATTGGACTTGGCAGAGTTTAATGAGAAAAGACAACAATGTGTTCAGCTGTGGCAGCACCACATTTAGCCAAGCTTTGTAACTGACTCTCTTGCGGACATAATAAGAAGATATATATATATATATATATAGAGAGAGAGAGAGTTTAGTGAGAAAAGACAACAATGTGTTCAGCTGTGGTGGAACCATATCTAGCCAAGCTTTGTAACTGACTCTCTTGTGGACATAATAAGAAGATATATATATATAGAGAGAGAGAGAGTTTAGTGAGAAAAGACAACAATGTGTTCAGCTGTGGTGGAACCATATCTAGCCAAGCTTTGTAACTGACTCTCTTGCAGACATAATAAGAAGATATATATATATATAGAGAGAGAGAGAGTTTAGTGAGAAAGGACAGCAATGTGTTCAGCTGTGGTGGAACCACATCTAGCCAAGCTTTGTAACTGACTCTCTTGCGGACATAATAAGAAGATATATATATATATAGAGAGAGAGAGAGTTTAGTGAGAAAGGACAGCAATGTGTTCAGCTGTGGTGGAACCACATCTAGCCAAGCTTTGTAACTGACACTCTTGTGGACATAATAAGAAGATATATATATATATATAGAGAGAGAGAGAGAGTTTAGTGAGAAAGGACAGCAATGTGTTCAGCTGTGGTGGAACCACATCTAGCCAAGCTTTGTAACTGACACTCTTGTGAACACGACAAGAAGAACTCAGTTCAAACAAAATACATACTAGGGTTGTTGTGATTGACTAAATGAGGTTCGTGCACCAGCTTGGGTACAGTTGTCTGACCGAAACAAGTTAAATGAATAAAATAATATACACATATATATAAATACACATGAAAAGCAGAGCACTCCTCCATGTCTATTTTGCACTTGATTTGGCAATTTCAGGGGAGTTATTTGTTCCAGCATGTAATTGACCCCAGTTACACCGAAATTAATACATATGTCTCATCTAGATTGCATGTTCTCAGAGAACACCACTTTCATGTCCTTCTACTGGGTCAACCAACCACTGATAATAGATACATCACCCCACCATACAACACACTACCATCTACCTCCTATTATATATATATATAGGAAAAAGTATGACCCTGACGGCAGAGCTCAAGCCGTTTCGACGGCTATTTCTAGACATCGAAACGGCTTGAGCTCTGCTGTCGGGGTCATACTTTTTCCTACTACCCTAAGTATTGAGGAATTCTGATGCGTTATGGTCTATCTGGTTCCTTACCATAATTCCTTGGTTATATATATATGTATATGTGTGTGTTTTTCAATGAGTATATATATATATAAATGTATATATATATATATATATATACATAGATATACATACATATATATATACATACATGCATATATATACATACATGCATATATATATATATATATATATATATATATATACATACATCTACACACATATATTATCTATTCTACAGTCATATATACACACACACACACACATATATATATATAGTTAAACTCTATCTATGACACAGTTTTTAAGACCGCACCTTGTCTTGAACAATTTTTTATATAATATAACAGTATTTAGTAAACAGTCCTGTTTTAATTGTAAATAACTCATTATTAGGGGGGAGCGGGGATGAAGCGGGGAGGGGTTCAAGAAAGACTCAATTATTAACAAGCAATTTAAAGTTTCTGTTGATGAATCTTTTCGTAGACTCTATGTACTGAAAGACCTTGTTTATGATTGGTAGATCCATGACAATATATGGTACCTCCAATCCTGGTAGGTACCCTACATTGTCAAAGATATATCACCAATTTTATTCAAATTAACTTACTTGTATTTGAGGCATTGTTCAACCAGGGTGGGTTGAGCCGATTCCATCGAAAGAATTCAATATGTAAGTTCATTTCAATGGAGTTTCTTTGGGTTTCACAAGTGGTGCCCAACCACAAGTATATACACTTTAGGATAGTGCAATGCAAGCATTGCATCGGTTATAGCGATGAGCTCTTGCTTTCATACCCAGTTCCGAGACAAACATGCATGGGAGGAAGTTTGGCTGGCAGAGGTTGATAAACACAACCTATTTAAGCCCTTTTGTAGACCAGCAGCAGATCACCCCACTGCCAAGCTCAGGCATCTCAACACTCTGCATTGGAGGAAGTTTGGCCGACAGAGGTTGATAAACACAACCTATTTGAGCACTTTTGTAGACCACCCCACTGCCAATCTTGGTACCAGGCATGGGAGGGAGTTTGGCTGATAGAGGTTGATAAATGCAATTCTTCTCTTTTGTTTTTTAATCTTTTACTGGTTCCAGTCTTTAGATTGTGGCCATGTAATCAGCCAGAATCTCAATTTGCAGACTATTAACCCTTTCGTTGCCATATTTCTAATGAAAGATACAACTTAGGTAGACAATAATTTTGAGGAATTTAGAAATATTACTAACTTTCTCATCATTGATCACGATTTTGTTGAATAACTTAACCCTTCGGCATTTAAACAGGCCAGAATCTCTCACCTCTCTCAAACTGATTGCTCATACTGATGTTAGGGTATTGTTCTCAAAATCTCATTGATTCCATGTTATCTGAGATACACCCTTTACCATGAAAATACAATAGTAAATATAGAATAATGTAAATATTAACAGTTAAACTAGCCGTATTTGGCCAGAATTCTCTCACTTCTTTCTATTCCGACCGGACGTAACTGGCTGCTCATACTGATGTTAAGGTATTGTTCTCAAAATATATAATATTAAAATCTCATAGATTCCATATTATGTGAGGTAAAGTCTTTACCATGAAAATACAATAGTATATATAGAGTAATGTAAATGTTATGTGAGGTAAAGCCTTTACCATGAAAATACAATAGTATATATAGAGTAATGTAAATGTTATGTGAGGTAAAGCCTTTACCATGAAAATACAATAGTATATATAGAGTAATGTAAATGTTATGTGAGGTAAAGCCTTTACCATGAAAATACAATAGTATATATAGAGTAATGTAAATATTATGTGAGGTAAAGCCTTTACCATGAAAATACAATAGTATATATAGAGTAATGTAAATGTTATGTGAGGTAAAGCCTTTACCATGAAAATACAATAGTATATATAGAGTAATGTAAATATTATGTGAGGTAAAGCCTTTACCATGAAAATACAATAGTATATATAGAGTAATGTAAATGCTAAAGAGTTAACAACTGCTTTTCCTAATGGCTAGAATATATGCAGCTCACGAAGCCTGCAAAATCTTCCACGACAATGTTATTCATTCTCTAAGACTTCAGATATTTTTGAAAGCAAAGCATTGGCCCCTGAAATACAACCGTGGGCCCAGCGGGGGGGATCCAATTGCCATCGGGCTACCTGACGACCTAAACAGTCTGCCACTGTATATATATATAAACAATGAGTTATATGGTTTGTTAATTTTACAGATTAGAAGCACTCTACAGTATTTATCTGGTGTATCAATAATATTAAGAATATCAATAAATGGAAAATATCTTTATAAAACCATATTTATTTTATTATACATATTTCAAGGGTACTAATATTTCAGTACGCTTTCGTCAGATAAAATATATTTGGTGTTAAGATATTGACATACCTTCATGTGAACTTAATGGTATAAACCCAATGAAGATATATATATATATATTTAATTATGTGTGTGTGTATATATATATAGAGAGAGAACTGTTTCATTCTAAAAAAAATCATCAGGAATTAAACAGTTCTAGTCCTGTAGAAGCCATTTATATACATACATATATATATTTTTTTTTATTAAAGTTTAAGCAAAGAATCGCTGCTTTCACCTTTAACAGGATCTTCTGAAACTTTAATCTGTTATTTTAATAAATATTTGTTCTAGGGTTCTTATATATTTATCCTTATTGAGCCCTCTTAGGATTTTAGTCTTCATATTTATTATTATTACTATATATATATGTATATGTATTATCATCATTTTTCGTCCACTTTTCCCTGCTTGCAAGGGTGGGACGGGAACTGATTCTGGGTTGATTTCTACAGCTGGATGCCCTTCCTAACACCAACCTCATTTACAGTGAGTGCTGGGTGCTTTTTTGCCGTGGCACCTCCACGACCACTTTGCAGTGGAATGATAGGGACCCCAGTCCCTATCATCTCATTTCTACAGCTGAGTAAACGGGAGCAATGTGAAATAAAGTGTCTTGCTCAAGGAAACAACACATCACCCGGTCTGAGAATTGAACTCACAACCTATATATATATATAGATATATATATACGATATTAAATAAATGGAAACTATATTTATAAAACCATATTTATTTCATTATATATATTTCAGGGATATCATATTAACAATATGTTTGCCTTCTTCAGACAAAATACAATATAGACAGTTTTATAAATAAATAAATAGATTTGACATACCTTTCAACATCGACTTGCATTTGAAAAGTTGATTTGGCAGTGAAAAGCTTTTTTCAGTGAAAAGCTTTTTTCACTGCCAAATCAACTTTTCAAATGCAAGTCGATGTTGAAAGGTATGTCAAATCTATTTATTTATTTATAAAACTGTCTATATTGTATTTTGTCTGAAGAAGGCATAACATATTGTTAATATGATATCCCTGAAATATATATAATGAAATAAATATGGTTTTATAAATATAGTTTCCATTTATTTAATATCGTAAATATACTCCAAATACTTTTTGAGTGCTTTTATATCAGTTATAAATATTTACTCGTTGTAACCCAACAATTTAAATATAACTTTCCATATATATATATATATATATATATATATATATATATATATATATATGTATATATATATGAAAATATATGTATATAAATTAGGAGACACAAAGCAGGCTTTATTTAGAAAGTATGTATGCATATATATCAATATATACCATATAACACTGAAATACACACACAGATATATATACACACACACAGATATATATACACACACACATCCATATATATATATATATAAAGGTTACTGTTTGAGTGGTACTAGTTCAGTTGGTGTTTTGTCGTTGTAGTAGTCATATCAGTATTAGTAGCAGTGGTAGTTAATAGTCATTATAATTGTTCAGTATTTGACTGAAGACAATGGCTTTAGAAAGACTTTTTTGTCCATCCCTGCTCTGGCTGTTTAGTGCCATTGTCATTATCTTTGCAAATGTTCCGGTAAGTCTTTACCAATATAATCAATATATATATATGTTTGTGTGTGTGTGTATATGTATATTTATATATACACATGATTATTCATTATTACATGTTATATATACATCTATATACATATATATATATATATATATATATATATATATATATATATATTTTTATTTTTTTTATTTTATAGAAGGAGCTTCTACAGGACTAGTACTGTTTCATTCAGATGAAATCTTCAGGGCTTCCTGAGGATTTCATCTGAATGAAACAGTACTAGTCCTGTAGAAGCTCCTTCTATAAAATAAAAAAATTTTTACTCTGCCGTGTATTGAGTACCTTACTTACTGTGGTTATCCCCGACTCAACCCGGGACCTACGTATATATATATATACATATATGTGTGTGTGTGTGTATATATATATGTATACACACATATTCATTATTACATGTTATATATACCTCTTTATACTGTATATATATATTTATTAAAATAAGGGTTCTTATATATTTGATATATATTTATCCTTATCGAGCCCTGTTTGGATTTTAGTCTTCACATTTATTATTATTACTATATATATATATATATATATATATATATCACTCATAGGGAAAGCGGCAGTATCAATGTAACATATATGGGCTTACTGGGATGTACTGTGTTAGACGATCAACTAACGAACTGACCTCTTGGAACATAACTCATTTGTAATTTGGGGACATATGTTATACTCTAATTATACCTTGCTTAATACATTTCTGAAGGCATGTGGCTGAATGGTTAGAGAATTGGATTCACAATCGTGAGGTTGTGAGTTCAATTCCTGGACCGGGTGATGCGTTATCTCCTTGAGTAAGACACTTTATTTCACGTTGCTCCTTCTACCTGGAGTTGCGACTGATAGTTAGTATTAGCAATTGGAAAGACCAATGGAAACATTGTTTCCTCGGTCCGATTTGATGAAAGTCGATCGATCCTTTTTTAATACATTTCTTTTTATATTTATTTAATCCCTTATAGGTATCTGCAGAAAATTCCATTGATCAGGTTATATCCGAAGCTGCCAATTCTAGTAAGATATTTTTTTTCTTGCAATTTTTCTTCCATTTTTTAATATTTCCTATCTTCTTGGAGGTTTCGGGTTTTATCTTATTTTCTGAAAATCACAACTAGTACGAAGCCTATTAATCCGTATGGTGAGCAAATGGGGTCCCATGTGCTGGCCTCCCCATAGCCCTGGCCTTGTGCCTAAAGTAGAAACAATTATTATATAAATAAATATATATATATATATATCCGCAGTCAGGATTTTACATATATCTATACCCACTTTACATCATCATCATCATCATCATCATCAGGTTTAGCGTCCGTGTTCCACGCTTGCATGGGTTTGGACGGGGGTTTTCCCACTTGAGGCAAGAGTGGTTGTCTTGCTCGCATAGGACTGTCTGGCGGGTTTTCTACAGCTGGATGCCCTTCCTAACACCAACCACATTTACAGTGTGGGGCTGGGAGGTTTTTACCGTGTTGCCTACACGGCCACATTTACAGCGTGGACTGTCTGGCGGGTTTTCTACAGCTGGATGCCCTTCCTAACACCAACCACATTTACAGTGTGGGGCTGGGAGGTTTTTACCGTGTTGCCTACACGGCCACATTTACAGCGTTGACTGTGTGTTTTTTTGTCGTGACACCTACACGATCTCATTTGTTTACATCTCCTCATGTATCGAGTACTCACATGATTAGTGGTCTCCTCAATCTCAGCACTGCAGACTCTATATATATATATGTGTGTTTGTATATATATATATATATGTATAAGATATGCCCTTCAATTAAATACAAAGATCCCTTGTAAGACTTCAGCATATTCTACTGATGACATTACCTATGTTGGAAGTATTTCATTGTTGTTAACCCAATTCTGACATCTACACATGAAACATTCTTATTCCATTTTCAGGTCGGGAGTTCATGTTTTATGATTCATCCCATGGCGTCATAAAGACCGAACTTGACATGCTATTTACTACCGAGCAATGGCAAGAGATACAGAGATTGTAAGTCATATTTATCTTATATATTCTCAGCTGTGTTAATCCATGATTGGTCTCATAATTTTTCACGTATTTTGGGTCCCACATGGCACTACAATCATCATCGTTTAACATCTATCTTCCACGCTAGCATGGCTTAGTCGGGAATTGTCCCACTTGAGGCAAGATTGGTCGGGTGACCATGTCTCACTTGTATAGGACTTTCTGGCAGGTTTTCTATGGCTGGATGCCCTTCCTAACACTAACCACATTTACAGTGTGGACTGGGAGCTTTTTACCGTGTTACCTACACGACCACATTACAGTGTGGACTGTGTGTTTTTTTTTTTGTTGTGACACCTACACAACCTCATTAGTTTGGACTGGATGTTGTGGTACCAACATAACTTTACAGAGAACAGGTGGTGCTGGCGGGAGTGGGAGGGTGGAGTAGGGGTAGTGGGTTGGGGTGTATATTTGGTTAAGAGGTGCCTACTGACTGTAGGTTTCGCTTTGTACGTAGGCAAGGCCGGTCTTCTGTATTACTGCGTGGTGCCAAAGATCTCGGTCCAGTGACATTGTCTTAGAGAGGTGCAAGTGTGTAAGGTCGGAATTTATCAAGTCGTCCCAGGTTTTTCTGGGTCTACCTACTCCATAACTTCCTTATATACACATATATGTTATCACATGATCCACATGACAAGTGCAATATGTCCAAACATGGAAGAACCGAACCCCCACCATCATCGCCCCCATCTCTCTGTATGGTGAGCAAATGGGCTCCCACATGCTGACGGCCCTCCCCACAGCCCTGGCGGACAGAATGGGGAAGGCGTTTCCCTGGAGGATGGTGCTGCCATCTAGCGTGATTTATGGAAGCTGAATGAGAGTGATAAGATTGACATGGCTCAATAACACTTCTCTGACAAATATTTTTATTGTATTTCTGATCAGAAACAGCACTGATGAAGGTGGAAGAAAAAAGAGAAAAGCTACCCGACCTATTTCACGTCGCTGGACAAACAGAGTCATTCCATATGAAATACGAGGATATTGTAAGTATCATACACTCGTTAACCCTTTAGCATTTAAACCGGTCATATCCGGCCACAACTTTCTCACATCTTTCTGTTCAAACTGGTGATAACTGGCCACTCATACTGATGTTAAGGTATTATTCTCTACATAAGTAACATCAAATCTCATAGATTTGATACTCTGTGAGATAATTATGAGGTAAAGCCTTTACTGTGAAAATATAATAGTAAATATAGAGTAATGTAAATGGTAAAAGGTTAAACTGGCCAGAATTCTCTTACTTTATTCTGTTCAAGCCAGCTTTAATGCACCGAGGATAGCTTTACTTTCATCCTTACAGGGGTCGATCAAATAAAGTACCAGTAACGAATTGGAGTCAATTTAATCGACTTTCCTCTCCCACCAAAAAATTGCTGGCCTTGTGCCAAAAGTAGAAACAATTATTATTATTATTTTAAAATTGCTGTTTTTCTCTTTATTAATATTATTTTTTTCTTATTAATATTTAAAGTTAGTGCACAACAAAAGAGTCAAATACAACTTGCTATCAATGAGTGGAATGGATATACTTGCTTACATTTCCGTCCAGCTAATCGTGATCGCAACCGAATAATCATGCAGAATGGTGGAGGGTAAGTAAATTGTTTGATTCTAATAAATTCTTTTATTCCTTTCTGACCATGATGGGACATTACCTTCAGGGAAAGTTATGTTGGTACCACAACATCCAGCACAAACTAAAGAGGTAGTGTAGGTGTCATGACAAAAAAGCATCCAGTCCACACTATAAAGTGGTCGTGTAGAAGGCATGACAAAAAGGCTCTATGTCTACACTGTAAATGTTAGGAAGGGCATCCAACCGTAGTAAACCTGCCAGATACAGTCCTTTACGAGCAAGTGGTCATCCAATCTTGCCACAAGTGCGACAATTCCCGTCTAACCCATGCTAGCGTGGAAGATAGATGTTAAACAATGATGATATATATATATATATATACGTATATATATAAGGGTTAAAATACTGGAGCGTGTTGGAGTTAAACACCCTCTTCGTATTATAGAAATGACAGTAAAAGGTATAGCTCAATGTAGTTAAACAGAGCCGAAAAATTAAGAGAGTATTTTACTTCTTGTTGTTTTAATTGCCCTGATGAGTCCTTAATAGGACGAAACATTGTCGGCTAATAAAGACTTTTGACGTATATATATATATATATATGTGTGTGTATATATATATATGTGTGTGTGAAGGTAGATAAGGTTTTGTTTATGTATATCAGGAATGAATACTTAAACAAGAAAGCTGCTTACCAGAGAGTTTGACTCGACGGTATCCATATAGCATAAATATCCAAGCAGGGGAATATGGTACATAGGTCCAGAAGAGATCACAGAGTATATCAATATAAGCAGGTATTGCACCAAGAAAAATAAAACGTTGGCATGAAGGAAATTAGGAATTTATTTACTTTAACATATGTTTCTTTGTCTATTATAATTGTCTACATATCATCATCATCATTTTTACGTCCGCTTTTCCCTGCTTGCAAGGGTGGGACGGGAACTGATTCTGGCTTGATTTCTACAGCTGGATGCCCTTCCTAACACCAACCTCATTTACAGTGAGTGCTGGGTGCTTTTTTGCCGTGGCACCTCTACGACCACTTTTCAGTGGAATGATAGGGGCCCCAGTCCCTATCATCTCATTTCTACAGCTGAGTAAACTGGAGCAATGTGAAATAAAGTGTCTTGCTCAAGGAAACAACACATCACCCGGTCTGAGAATTGAACTCACAACCTTTCGATTGCAAGGCCAATGCTCTAACCACTAAGCCATGTGCCTCCATATACTGACTACAATATATATTGTTCAATCATATGCAATACTTAATTATTTATTACACTCCATCAGAAAGCCTATAGTAGTGAAAGTCACTATTCACTACGTAGTAGAATTTATATGTGAATATATATATAATAAGTGCTTCAGTAGATTTGTGGTTTATGTTTTGTATCTGTACATGTAGTTGTTACATGCAGAATGTTTGGAATGTTTTACATATTTTCACTATTCCATGAATGGATTGTACTTGTAATTTCCTAACTAGTCGTGTTCATTCTGGTTCTGTGAAACCCAATTTCTCAAGATTTGTACTGAGGTAGTTACTAACATATCCCAGTGCCGCAATAATCGCAGATGTATGTATGTATATATATAAACTCAAATATAATTATACAATCATTTGATTTTCTAGTTGTTCTTCATATGTTGGTATGATTGGAGGTGCACAAATTGTCTCCCTTGCAAGTGGCTGCCGCATAGTAAGTTATTCCATTATTTACCATTTATATGTGTGTATATATGTATATATATATATATAGATATATGCATGTAGGAAACAATTGTAAGCAAATAAATGACTTAAACTGAACTTTGATTATTGTAATCTCTATATAACTGCTCTGTAAAACAACTGATGTTATTACATTGAGCTATTTATCTTACTGGTAATAGGATAGTAATTAATGACTATCTTTCACTATTTAAGGTTTGTATAAATAATATATTACCATTAAAGGTTTTATTACATACATAACCATAAATAGTATCCTTAATGCATGTATGTATATATGTTTATATATATATGTATTTATGTTTTTATATATCCTTCTTTCCTTACAGAAAAGAATCATAGTCCATGAACTAGGTCATGCTATAGGATTTCAACACGAACAAACCAGACCTGACCGTGATAACTATGTGTATATATTGCACCAGAATATCCCTGGAAGTGTCCGTTTTAACTTCCAGAAGTATTCCACCAGAGTTGTTAATGACTACGGTGTTCCATATGACTACAAAAGTGTCATGCATTATGGAGCTTATGTAAGTAACACCCTTACTAGTCAATATAAACAACACAACCTATTCTGGGCTGTGAGGAGGGGGGGGGGGTCTTCTGCGCCATTGCTTTACCCTTAATTTTATTGTTTAATCCTTTTTTTATTTTTATTATACAACATATTTGAAATATGTTGAATAAAGTATCTTTAACCCTTTAGCATTTAAACCGGCCATTTCTGGCTAGAATTCTCTCACCTCTTTCTGTTTAAACCAGCTGTAACCGGACGCTCAAACTGAAGTTAAGATATTGTTTTCAAAATAAATAATATCAAAATCTCATAGATTCGATCTTATGTGAGATAATTGTGTGAGCTAAATCCTTTACCGTGGAAATATAATAGTAAATATGGAGTAATGTAAATGCTAAAGGGTTAACCCCTTAGCATTTAAAGCAGACGTATCCAGCCAGGTATAACCAGCTGCTCATGCTTATACTTATGTTCTCAAAATGAATATCAAAATCTCGTAGATTCGATATTATGTGAGGTAAAGCCTTTAACATGAACATTTTTTTTCATCTATTAGGCATTCTCTACAAATGGCCGAATGACAATCCAGACGAAAAACCGAAACTATCAAAATGTTATAGGTAAATCTCCTGGACTCAGTTTCAGAGATATTAAACTGGCCAACCTCATGTACAATTGTGCAGGTAAGTCCAAACACCATTACAACCCTCACCTCTGTTTAACACACTCTAACGAACACACACATAGACATGCATATTATATATTATATATATAAATACTTTTATATGTATATATATATATATAAAAGAGAAAACACAGGTAAGCATTAAGAGAAGGATTTAATCCAGGTATTTACGACCGTTTCATTGGTAAGTGCAACCTTATATTGCTATACTGCAAATAGCAGCCACTCAATTATAATTGTGGTTCACAGTCTTTCAAAATACAAACTTGTGGAGTTACCCCTAACCGTACGTTGAAACCATCCATGAAACTGGCTTTCTTAACCAAAAACTGGATCACAATAAGCAATTTTTTGCTTCTCTAACTATGTATATATATATACATATATATATATACAAATATATATACAAATATATATATACATATACAAATATATATCTACATATACAAATATATATATACAAATATATGCAAAAGTTCTATTTAAATTGTTGGGATACAACAAGTAAATATTTTTATAACTGATATAAAGCACTCAACAAGTATTTGGAGTAGATATACGATATTAACAAATGGAAACTATATTTATAAAACCATATTTATTTCATTATACATATTTCAAGGATACCAAGTTAAATTATGGTATGCCTTCATCAGACAAAATACAATATATACCAGTTTTATAAATAAACATTGACGTACCCTTTCAAAATGTGACCGTTACTTTCCTGATGTCGTCCAAAAGTAACGGTCGCATTTTGAAAGGGTACGTCAATGTTTATTTATAAAACTGGTATATATTGTATTTTGTCTGATGAAGGCATACCATAATTTAACTTGGTATCCTTGAAATATGTATAATGAAATAAATATGGTTTTATAAATATAGTTTCCATTTGTTAATATCGTATACAAATATATATATTAATTCAAAATATTAACAAAATAGAACTTCTTGTGATCAAGTATATTTTATTATACATATTTCAGAGGTACTTAGCTAACTTCAACAGTACGTCCTCATCAGATAAAATAAGATGATGCATGACATACCCTGACATAGTAGATGGTTGGTACTACCATGACTGGATCTTAACCATCTACTATGTCATGCATCATCTTATTTTATCTGATGAGGACGTACTGTTGAAGTTAGCTCAGTACCTCTGAAATATGTAGAATAAAATATACTTGATCACAAGAAGTTCTATTTTTGTTAATATTTTGAATTAATATTAATAACTCCGGAAAACAATCTGTTGAGTGCTTCCAATCTATTGTAAAACTAATTCTTTGATTTATTCATTGAACCTTGTTTAACCTTTAAGTATATATATATATATATATATATATATATATATATATATATATATATATACAAATAGATATATATACATATATACAAATATATACACACACACACACATATATATACACACACATATATACATATATAGACACATATATATATGTTCACCTGTGGCGTATTTGTTCATTTCTTCTTTCTCTCATGCAGAATATTTCCATTATTCAAGTATATACCTATAAATGCATATGCCTAAAAGTCTTGAGAAAATAAATGGAACACTCCGTATAAGAGACAACAATTTGTATACCTGCAAAGATATCTACCTGACTTACCTCTGTTATTTTCCAGGTCGCTGTTCCGATAAATCTGCCTGTCCTAATGGTGGGTACCGTGACAAAAACTGTGTCTGCTATTGTCCTGGTTCATCTTCTAACAGACCAATTAAAAAGTGTTCAGGTATGAAGAATTTCTTTTTTAAATATATATACACACATCATCATCATCATTTTACGTCCACTTTTTCCCTGCTTGCAAGGGTGGGACGGGAACTGATACTGGGTTGATTTCTACAGCTGGATGCCCTTCCTAACACCAACCTCATTTACAGTGAGTGCTGGGTGCTTTTTTGCCGTGGCACCTCCACGACCACTTTGCAGTGGAATGATAGGGACCCCAGTCCCTATCATCTCATTTCTACAACTGAGTAAACTGGAGCAATGTGAAATAAAATGTCTTGCTCAAGGAAACAACACATCACCCGGTCTGAGAATTGAACTCACAACCTTTCGATTGCAAGGCCAATGCTCTAACCACTAAGCCATGTGCCTCCATATATATATACATTGATATACTTGGGGAGTGTCATATTGTTGTAATATTGCCAGAAATAATAACAGAACACAGTCACTGTTTGGTTGGTTGTCACTTTTGAATCTTTTATATCTCCATAGTTAATTTATTTGGCAATCAATGTTTATCATTGATTGACCAGCAGTTAAAAATACAGATATAAATATATATATATATAGTCTATCAAAGTTCTTTTGTTGCACATCTGCAACATCATCAGTGGTACTATTATGTGTCTTCCTATTTTATTGTATTGTACTTTAATGTCTACGTCATTTTTTTATTTAATTAAATAAAAAATGGTGTAGACATTAAATAAAAATGGCGTAGACATACACTCTTGCAAACATTCATCATCATCATCATCATCAACGTTTAACGTCCGTGTTCCACGCTTGCATGGGTTTGGACGGGGGTAGTCCCACTTGAGGCAAGAGTGATTGTCTTGCCCGCATAGGACTGTCTGGCAGGTTTTCTACAGTTGGATGCCCTTCCTAACACCAACCACATTTACAGTGTGGGGCTGGGAGGTGTTTACCGTGTTGCCTACACGGCCACATTACAGCGTGGACTGTGTGTTTTTTTGTCGTGACACCTACACGATCTCATTTGTTTCGGCCTGGATGTTGTGGCACCAACATAACTTATATATATATATATATAATATAAGATCTATTCATCTCAATATGTGTGTGTGTGTATATATATATATATATATTATAAATACTCCGTTGGATACCATTTAGGGAACCACATACATGCACACACATATATACATACACACACATAAATACGCACACACATACATACTTACAAATATCTATTTACTTTCTCTGTACTTTCAGGTGGTGGTGGAGGAGGAAAAAAAGGTGAGTAACTCGTTACTGTCGTTATTATTGCTGGTAAGGGGCTCACACCCTCCACTTCACTAAACATTTCTCTACTTTCCCATACAGCCAGATCAACCTTTCTTTACCACTTCCCAATTTTCTCCTTATTTATTTTTGCTTTTATCTTTCTCATTTCTAGACTGTGTCGACAACGACAGTTCTTGTCCAACCTGGGCCAGCAATGGAGAGTGTGCTAAAAACCCAAATTACATGCTCATCAACTGCAAGAAATCATGCAAGAAATGCACCGGAGGTGGAGGTGGTGGTGGTAAAGATAAAAGTAAGGATGGAGTTATTGTTATTCTTGTCTTTTTTTAGGGCGTTGGACACCATGCTTCACAGCATAGAGTTACGGCCTTTTATGTTCTGATTTCAAATCCCACCGAGGTTAACTTTGCCTTTCATCCTTACAGGGTAGATCAAATAAAGTACCAGTAATGCACTGGCGTCGATTTAATCGACTTTCCTCAAATTGTTGGCCTTGTGCCTAAATCAGAAACCATTGTTGTCTTTTTTTTTTATATATGAAGCAAGCATGCTTCAATGGATGTGCAATGAATGTCAATGGTGCGTGAACCACTGTACAGTTCTTTGTAGAAGTTCTTATTGTTGTTGTCTTTTCTTCATCACACCCGTATATACACCATTCTTTTGTAGCGTGTGTCGACAAACATAACAGTTGTGGATATTGGGCAAACAGAGGTGAATGTGCTAAAAACCCTAAGTACATGATACCAAATTGTAAAAAATCTTGTAAGAAATGTGGTGGGGTGGCAAGTGAGTATAACAGGAATCAGGAATGCTTCTATTAACATGTATTTGGCATGGCATGAAAACCACCACAGCAACACTGCTTTGCTCAATGGAGTTACAGCATCTAACTTATATTAATAGACTGGATGGATGAAAAGCTAAGCTTTACAAGATACCTATGACTACATCAGGGAACTGTCATCTCTCCTTCATTCTTCTCTATTTACACCAATGAATTACTTGTATGTATCGAATGATTATTTTCCAGAAAAGCAGCCTCTTCACTGTTGTATGAGATGACTATTTCCTAGCAAAACTGCCCTCCAAATGTAAGGCATGAGTGTTTCCTAGCAAAGCTGCCCTCCAAATGTAAGGCATGCCTATTTCCTAGGAAAGCTGCCCTCAAAATGTAAGGCATGCCTATTTCCTAGCGAAGCTGCCCTTCAAATGTATCGCGTGACTATTTCCTGGCAAAGCTGCCCTCAAAATGTAAGGCATGAGCATGTTCTAGCAAAGCTGCCCTCTAAATATAAGGCATGACTATTTCCTGACAAAGAAGCCCTCCAAGCTATCAAATGGGCATCAACCAACTGGTTGTATAGTCTTTGGCTATATATATAATTTTTCATTATTTCTTCTGATGAAGGACTAGCGTCCGAAACGTTAAGACCCTCTTCCTGCTATTTCAAGCATTAACCTAATATATTACTTCCATATACTGTACCAATTGTGTTGTTATTTCTGTTTACCTTTTAAATACATATACATATATGAATACATACATGCACATATACATACACTCACACACACACATATATATATATATATTTTTTTCTTGGTGTCACACTTTATAACTACAGTGTTTAACTCTGGACAAAATGTTTTTAACTTTCGCTTCATTGAGTGCTTTGTGATTGCCTCAAACAAATCATATAGTACTTACTGTACAACAACTAAAACTTTGATTTACAAATATTATATATATATGCTTGGTTGTCACTGATCTGTCCAGCTCATGTGACTGCCAGTATATCAAAAGAAACCTGCATCTCCTATGAATTTTATTTGACAAGAACATGTTTTGGATTATGTTATACATAAGCTTTGCATCTTCGAAATATATATAACTAGCAGAATGGCCCGGCGTTGCTCGGGATTTGCTCTAGGGTTCTTACATATTTGATATATATTTATCCTTATCGAGCCTCGTGAAATAAATATGTTTGTTTATATTTTGTTATTGTGTATGCAAAAATTTCTGTACATGAATATATATATATATATATTAAAATTACAGATTAAAGTTTAAGCAAAGAATCGCTGCTTTCACCCTTAACGGGATCTTCTGAAACTAAAAAAAATCATCTGTGAATGCAGAATTAGAGTCCACTACAACACACCACATTGCCCACAATCCTACCATACAGTCCACTACAACACACCACAATCCTACCATACAGTCCACTACAACACACCACACTACCCACAATCCTACCATACAGTCCACTACAACACACCACACTGCCCACAATCCTACCATACAGTCCACTACAACACACCACACTGCCCACAAGCTGAGCACAACAAATACAGGATAGCAACACAAACTCTGCATATCTACCATTGACATTAACAAAGCATGCAACAAAACTGCTTTGCAACATTTCAACTTTGCCTCAGTCGACTTTGTCTTCCATCCCTCGGGGGTGGGGTTGGAGATTGCTTAACCTTTAGATTGCTATTGGTGAGATCATGCACCACAGTTGGGGAAACAACTGATAAAAATTACTAGTGTGCTAAAGATTAAATACGATACCAGTCAAATACTGGTGTCAATCAACCAGCTCTCCATCCTCACTCCTTATCAAAGAAAATATTGCTGGCCTTGTGCCTAAATTAGAAACTATTCTTATTACAATGGTGTTGTCTCTTTCAGACTGTGTTGATGCAAATAAGCATTGTTCCTACTGGGCCGGCGTTGGAGAGTGTACCAAAAGCTCTGGATATATGAAGAGTAATTGTAAGAAATCCTGCAACTCATGTGGCGCAAACAATCTCGGAGAAAACACTGTTGAACGTAAGTGATCTTTGCTTTCTTCTCTTTAGCCATCCTTAACCTTCTCTGTCCCCACCTTTTTAAGACAGTGTCCCCACCAATATTCAAGCCTGGCAGAGCCCATCCCTCTCCAGTCCTCTGCCTGCGTCAATTGTTAGCTGCTGAGACACTGCATCCTTTAAGACACTCATGCTTCCCGAAATACGCCAAAACTACACCTGATGTACCCCTTCCATACACATGCACACGTGTGTATCATGACTCGTGCACTGTTCATTTTACTGATGTTTGTGCATTGCCCTATGTACTGTACATGCACTTTTTTGATGAGTTGTGGTGCACCTGGGCACTGTACACAATATTTCATTATTGTTATTGTTATTATATCATGACTCATACACTGTTCATTTTCCTGACATTTGTACATTATTCTATGTACTATACATGCACCTTTGATGAGTTGTAGTGCACCTGAGCACTGTACACAATAATTTCATTATTATTATTATATATATATATATATGTCGTTATATTTGGGGAGGGTCATGTTGCCCTCACATTGCCAGAAATACTAAAACACACTCACTCACTCTTTCGTTTTCACTTCAGTATATTTTTATATTTCTAGAAATAATTCAGCTGGCAATCAATGTTTATCAGTGATAGACCAACTGTTAAAAATATAAATACAGTTTTGTGTATGAGCACCCCCCCCCAATCTAAAGTGCCCTGCACAAGCCTAAAGTGTCCCAGGTCTCCCCACCAAACCTAAAGTGTCCCAGGGTCCCCTCACCAAACCTAAAGTGTCCCAGCCCCACCACCACCCACCCCCAACCTAAAGTGCCCCAGGCTTGCCCCAACAAACCTGAAGTATCCTGTGCCCCACCCAGGTCTAAATCTAACCCTGTATATTATTATTGTTTTATGTTTCTTTCCAGCCTGCATTGATGAAAACCACAATTGTCTAGAGTGGGCCGGAAGAGGGGAATGTAAAAATAACCCAAATTATATGCAACTTTACTGTAAACTTTCTTGTGGTGTTTGTGTTTAGTAGGTAAGTGAGAGCTGTTTTTATTTTACATCAAATACACTCTTGTATACATGTGTCTTTATGTGTATGTATGTGTGTGTGTGGATGTGTGCCTCTGTGTGTGAGTGCATGTGTGCGTGGGTGTGGGTGTGCATGCATGTGTGGGTGAGTGAGTGAGTATGTGGGTGTGTGTGAGAGTGAGTATGTGTGAGTCAGTAAATGTGTGTGTCAGTAAATGTGAGAGAGAGAGAGTGCAGAAATTGTCACAGTTGTTAGAACATCAGAATGCTTTGAGGTATTCGTTCCAGCTCTCTGAGTTCAAATCCCACCAAGGTCAACTTCATTCTTTCAAGGTCAATAAAAAAGACCTGGAGAGGGATGGGCTCCATCAGGCTTAACATTCCCAAGAATGTCAATATGGTATCCCTATGACTATCAGGAGTTAGGGGACCATGCAGACATACATGCCATTTTAAAATGCTGGATCGTGCAACAGAAAAATAAATCTTTCTGCTGGTATGATGTGAGTAGTAGTATTAGCAGTAGTAGTAGTATTAACATCAGCAGTAGTAGTAGTATTAGTAACAGTATTAGCAACAGCAGTAACAGTATTAGCAACAACAGTAGTAGTAATAGTAACAGCAGTAGTAGTATTAACATCAGCAGTAGTATTAGCAACAGCAGTAACAGTATTAGCAACAGCAGTAGTAGTAGTATTAGCAACAGCAGTAACAGTATTAGCAACACCAGTAGTAGTATTAGCAACAGCAGTAACAGTATTAGCAACAGCAGTAGTAGTATTAGCAACAGCAGTAACAGTATTAGCAACACCAGTAGTAGTATTAGCAACAGCAGTAACAGTATTAGCAACAGCAGTAGTAGTATTAGTATTAGCAACAGCAGTAACAGTATTAGCAACACCAGTAGTAGTATTAGTATTAGCAACAGCAGTAACAGTATTAGCAACACCAGTAGTAGTATTAGCAACAGCAGTAACAGTATTAGCAACAGCAGTAGTAGTATTAGTATTAGCAACAGCAGTAACAGTATTAGCAACACCAGTAGTAGTATTAGCAACAGCAGTAACAGTATTAGCAACAGCAGTAGTAGTATTAGTATTAGCAACAGCAGTAACAGTATTAGCAACACCAGTAGTAGTATTAGCAACAGCAGTAACAGTATTAGCAACAGCAGTAGTAGTATTAGTATTAGCAACAGCAGTAACAGTATTAGCAACACCAGTAGTAGTATTAGCAACAGCAGTAACAGTATTAGCAACAGCAGTAGTAGTATTAGTATTAGCAACAGCAGTAACAGTATTAGCAACACCAGTAGTAGTATTAGCAACAGCAGTAACAGTATTAGCAACAGCAGTAGTAGTATTAGTATTAGCAACAGCAGTAACAGTATTAGCAACACCAGTAGTAGTATTAGCAACAGCAGTAACAGTATTAGCAACACCAGTAGTAGTATTAGCAACAGCAGTAACAGTATTAGCAACAGCAGTAGTAGTATTAGCAACAGCAGCAGCAGTTTTCTATGTTATTTTTATTAACTATCTTTCTTTTTATATATTGCAGATGTAAGAAATTCAAGAATAATTTGAAACTTAATGGTGGTTCTTCCTTGGAACTTTAAACCAACATTTATATTCATATTTTTGTTACATTTAAATAATAATAAAAATAACACCACTACTAATATTTGAAGGGAAAGGGAAAGTTGATTAAATCAACCCCCAGTGTATTACTGGTACTTTTACAACAATAATTATTAGTGTCAATTATAACTGATTCTACATTTAGCACACGACCTGCAATTTGAAGGGAAGTCAATTAAATCGACCCAATGCATTACTGGTACTTTTACAATACTACTACTAACAATAGATTCTGCTTTGGGCACAAGGCCTGCAATTTGAAGAGAAGAGGAAAGTCAATTAAATTGACTCCAGTGTATTACTGGTGCTTTAATAATGATAATGATTACCTATCTTGAATAAATTGATTTCATCATTTAATTGAGTTTTTCTTGGTTCATTATGCTATTGATTTGGATAGTATCAATAATGCCACAAGGTGGTGGAGTGGTTAGAATGATGGATAAAACACTTTGAGAAGACTAAATTTGACCATATGAGAGGTCTAAAGACTGCCTCAAGCCAAGAGTCTCGTTAGACCGGTGCTTATCCCGGTTTCATGGGATGAAGTGAATCAGAGTACAAGACCTCTCCCTGGACAGGACACTAGTCCATCACAAAGTTAAACCCCCAGCTATTGCTGGTACTCATTTTCAGCTGAGTATACTGGAGCAACATGAAACAAAGAATTTTGATAAAGAAAACACTTAACCCAGTCCAGAAATCGACCCCACAACATTATGATCATAAGTCCAACACTCTTACCACTAGGGCACATGCCTCGACAATATGAGAGGTGAGTAGATATTTAAATGTCCAGCAGGTCCTGTCAGAAGCAACCATCACCTACTGATCTAGCTGGATCCCAAAACAAGACTAGCCAAGCTCATGGATGTTATCCAACCATCTTTCTCAGGGTCTACCCCTGGGTCTCCTGCCTACGACTCACATTTTCAAATTTCAAACACTCACAGTACTTTGATAATCCTAATATTTATATATTCTGATTTAAAATCTTATAAGCCTGTTGATTTAACGCTTTAGCATTTACATTACTCTATATATACTATTGTATTTTCACAGTAAAGGCTTTACCTCACATAATATCTCACATAACATTTACATTACTCTATATATACTATTGTATTTTCACAGTAAAGGCTTTACCTCACATAATATCTCACATAACATTTACATTACTCTATATATACTATTGTATTTTCACAGTAAAGGCTTTACCTCACATAATATCTCACATAACATTTACATTACTCTATATATACTATTGTATTTTCACAGTAAAGGCTTTACCTCACATAATATCTCACATAACATTTACATTACTCTATATATACTATTGTATTTTCACAGTAAAGGCTTTACCTCACATAATTTCACATAACATTGAATCTGAGACTTTGATGTCATTTATTTTGAGAACAATACCTTAACATAAGTATGAGGGGCTGGTTATGGCCAGTTTGAACAGAAAGAGATGAGAGAATTCTGGCCGGATACGGCCGGTTTAAATGTTAAAGGGTTAAGGAAGAGTCCTTTCTTTACTTTTCTCTTTCAATGTCAACAATTAGGTTCTATAATTCTTTGGCTACATTTTGGCCATGCTTGAGCACTATTTTCATGTCCATCTTGATCAGGTTATTTCAATTAAGAAAAAAAAAAAAAAAAAAAAAAAAAGGGTACAACAGAAGTCTCCACTGCCAAGGCTACAACCACAAATCTGTCGGAGAGCGACCGGTATTTGAAGAGTTTGGCATCCTCAGCCCGACGTGCAGCGAAACCTGGGTTAGTTGTAGACTGCACCAGGAGAAAGTATGTGATTTAAATGGATTGTGTTTGTGTAGTATGTTTGAATAAAATCTATGCTTTTTTTTTTTTTTTTTATTTAAAATTTCAAAGCAATTAAAAAATTTTATGATCATTGGTCAACCGAGATTGTTAAAAACTCATGAACTTTTAATATTTCGAGGTGATTAGAAAAAAATTGCTTTATTGGGCAAACAAGATTGTTAAATTGTTAAAAACCCATGAATTTTCATTTAATATTTTGAGGTAATTAAAAAAAAATATTCTTCATTGGTCAACTGGGAATGTTAAAAACCTATAAATTTTTATTCAATATTTTGTGGTGATTAGAAAAATTGTGCATTGGTCAAACAAAATTGTTAAAAAACCCATGAATTTTTATTTAATATTTCGAGGTAAGTTAAAAAAATATTGTTCATTGGTGAACTGAGATTATTAAAATCTTTAAAAACTTCAAAACAACAAAAACATTTTTTTTTTTTTTAGATAATGATATTCTGCATTTCATTATAGGCACTGCTATATAAACATAACTTTAACATAATGACAGTGCCCCAGCATGACCTCATCCTGTCGACTGGAACCCGTAAATTGAGTAATAGAATAGATTGAAATACTGTCAAACCTTGATATCCAACTTGGCTGTGGCGAAAGGTCTTTGATTTTCAGATATAAACTCCTGGTAAGAATTTCTAAGAATGTTACAGACTGGTTTATATGTATGTATAAGACTTAGTTTGGAATATTTAAATTTGAATAATGGTGGAGGGGAAGGCATTTGAACCCATTCCTTTTCCATTAAGTCATAAGTAAATAATGTGGATACATAAGGCCCCTTAAAGTCTATCAAACATAATGTTGACTCTTTGACTGCAGTGACCTGACCTGTATGCATAAACTCATGTTCGTCATATCTTAGAGGTAACGCTTCTAGAGATGGTGGAACAATCTGGAGGTTTATTATCTTTATTAAGCCATATTTGGTAAAATCAATCTGATGAACTCTTCTGTTATGAACTTTACTTGAGACAAGCGGTTTCTTGTCCATAATGAAATGCATCTTCCGATTGACTATGAAGAAATCGTTGCCGAGAAAAGTGTTTGAATTCAGAGTAACTGATCTAACAACAGTCAAAAGTTTCAAATCAATGAGAAAAATGTGTGATATTATATAAGGTTTGTGTTTTGTTGCATTAATAATAACATAGAGGAAGTTATTAACAGTGCTGTAGGTGTACAAATGTGTGTAGTGCTGTAAGTTATACAATGGATATTGAACGATTAACTGCCACAATTTGAGTCTATGTTTGTAAACGAAAATAATAAATTTAGGTTTTTCAATTACCTTAACTATAACTACAACATGCAGCAGTCCTTTTGAGATGAAATAGCTGTTTACTGTAGGTAGCAGAAGAACAGTGAACTTTAAATTATTAACGGCTTTTAAAATACATGGGGTGTGGAAAGATTCTCGGGTGATCAAATTAAATAAATTAGCACTGCTGCCTTTTGTTACCCTGACTAGAAGGTCTCCTGAAATAATACCCAATATTTTCCCTCTGAAGAAAGACAGATTACATATGGCCCACACTCTCGTCTCCATGCTGAAAAAAGCTGCTATGCCTTTAAATTTATCAACTAACACAATACTCATATATTGCACTGAACCTTTTTTACGTTGTATGTGGGTTGGGTTTGGGCGAAGGTGACAGTTGGTACATAAAAATAAATTAGATTGTTGTCTCATAGTCAACGCATATCTTGCAATAGACTCAGAGACATTGAAATCTTGAAGTAAATCTAAGCCGTCAGAAAGACGAGATTCAAAGTCACCGAGAATCCAAGTGATTATAAAATTTGAGAGTACATAAGGTTCAAATTCTATTGGTTTCGATACCAATATAATGTGTCTGACAAACCATGTGGGCAACATGGTTATTATGTTATATTGATCAACGATAAATGGGATTGATTCCCAGAAAAGATACTGGCAGACTAAAGCCAATTTTTGTAGTGAACACATTGATGCTATTAGCCATGTATATAAGCAGTTTGTGACACAGAGACGCTTCAACAGAAATTGACAGCAGTGGTTTTCTAAATCTTTTATATAATATTGAACAGCAATATTAAGCAGGTCTTTGATATTATGATCTGTTAAATAAATTGGCAAACCATGCAAGGAATCGACAAACATTTCCAAGGTTCGAAAGGAGCAAAATAATCCATGTAAATCAACACGCCGTTCTTTATTTTCTTTACAGTCATGATAAAACATAGCTTCGAAAACAGGACTGGAAACGGTCAAAACTAAGGAACTAATTCTAATGCTGTTGTTTGAAAGTTCCAAATAAATGTCTTTGTAATTTTCTTTTTGTCTTCCATGAAGCAATAACGACCTCCATTTGGTACCACTTAAATATAAATAAATAATAAAATTAATAAATAATAAAATAAATAAATAAATAAATAAAATAAATAAATAAAATAAAAATTATAGAAACACATTAACAGTATATATGACATAATAGGTTGGTGGATTGATTTATATAATTTGATATGCTTCCTCTGTGAAAATTATAAAGGTGCATTTTATCATGATACAAGCTCTACCACTTTACAGAGTGTACTGGGTGCATTTTATTGTGACACCAGGACTACCACTTTTTACAGAATATAGTAGATACAATTTATTATGACATAAGCACCACCACTTTTTACAGTGTACCAAGTACATAGGTGGATTGCCATTATTGGCAGAGGGTCGGACGCCATGCTTTACAGCATAGAGTTACGGCCCTTTATGATCCGAGTTCAAATCCTGCCGAGGTTAACTTTGCCTTTCATCCTTACGGGTTTGATAAAATAAAGTACCAGTCACGCACTGAGGTCAAATTTAATCGACTTTCCCCTCCCCCAAAATTGCTGGCCTTGTGCCTATATAAGAAACAATTATATATCACACAATCTCTGGTCCCAAATAATAGGGGGGAGGGATACGGTGGGGGTGGACGGTGTTTTTTTTTCACGTTGTCTTCATTTTTAAAAA
The DNA here is from genome assembly GCA_964016885.1 of Eledone cirrhosa. Lineage (NCBI taxonomy): Eukaryota > Metazoa > Mollusca > Cephalopoda > Octopoda > Eledonidae > Eledone > Eledone cirrhosa. Next base: position 20,128,478 of record OZ024760.1, read on the forward strand.
ACCAGAACTAGTCGTTTAGTTTACATATTGAAACACCCCACCCCCCTCCAACCCATCCTATTTTATAACATGCTATTTCTAGTAATGTGTTTTATTGTCATGTATCATGTTTTTTAATGTCTAAAGAAAATATTTCGCCAGAGATAGATTAGCAAAATAAGCGGGGGTGGGGGCTGAAAAATTAATAAGCGAGGGTGGGGGCTGAAAAATGAATAAGCGAGGGGGAGTGGGGGTGACAGTTACTCAAGACCCGAGAGTGGGAGACAATCAACTAAAATATCTAGAATGGATCTATATCAATAGGAGGAGGAAGAAGGGGAATAATAATAAAAAGAAAAAGAGGGGAAAAGAAAAAGAAAACCCATTATATACGACAAAAAAAGAACATTACAAGAAATCCTATATTTACGACCCTATACTGTACAATTCCCACCCCCTATTCCGTTTATTCCAAACCCACCAGTGAGAGTGGGCCACGATGACCCTTTTTTATTTTTATCTTGTAGGCTTATTTAGATTTTTTTTTCGTAACCGTAATACTTCTGTTAATTGACCTAAACTAAAGGGCTTCACTGATAGGGTCATGTGTGTTATAATTTCTCAGTTCCATGTTATGGAAAGAAGTTGTGCTGAATCTTTGGAATAGAGCTTAATAAATATTAATGGCCCTAATAGTTGTTCTTGATAGGGTTATGTGTGTTATAATTTCCCAGTTCCATGTTATGGAAAGAAGTGATGAATCTTTGGAATAGAATAAATATTAATGGCCCTAATAGTTGTTCCAATGTTCAAAAGTGGCCAGCCAATGGAATATGTTGCTCACCCCTGGTTCAGACATATTTGTAAAGTTCTGAACGAATTGCCAGCAATTTATAATGTTATTTACTCATTTGTAATGTTATTTATGTATATATTTAAAACATATTTGCCATGTTATTCTACTATAAATTTATACAATTGTAATAAAAATCAAGTTTATTCTTTACTAAAAATCTGCATGCTAACAACTTATCTCCGTCACAGGGATAGTCCCCTTGATAATAAGTTTTAAAACGTGAAAATATTTGGGATAATTAAATTTGCTAAGGTAAAATTCTATCGTTATCTTGTCACCTTTAATTTTCTAATGCATTGTATGGCTTTTAAAATTATTTTAAAAAATATATAATGATAATAATAATGTTGATAATTCACTGCAGCACTTACTATTGTAGTTTTCGTCCTTTGTACATTGGCATCTTGTAATAATCCACGTGTAACCACAACAATGCTTCGCTGATTGTTAAAGGCAGACAAATAAATACATTTTTTTTTTTTTAA
>OZ024760.1:20134797-20144797 GCA_964016885.1 Eledone cirrhosa
CCTGTGATTCTTTCAGAGGTTAGTGAAGACTTTGACTGGCTGAAGGCATGTCTCTGTACAGAGGAGGCGTACAGTTTGTGGAAACCAAACTCGGACAAGAAAGAACATATCAGAATTGGCAATATGGTGTCCGGTTTCACTGATGCCTTACACTTTATGCAGGTAGACCTCTTTATATATTCCTTACTTTTCCTTTCCTTTTGGCAGGTTATTGGACCATGACCATGTTTCGGCACTCACTGCCTGTAATGTTGTTGTTTGTGGGTTTTTTTAGTCATTTACATCAACCCCAGTACATTTGCCAGGGTCAATAAAAGAAAGAAGTACCAGTAATGCACTGGGATAATTGCTGGCCTTGTGCCAAAAAGTAGAAACAATTATATATATTTATATGTAGATATATATATACATGTGTGTGTGTGTATATATATATATATATACTCTGTAGGTGGTAGATGTTACAACAAAAAGCACCTAGTCCACACTGTAAATGTGGTTAGTATTGGGAAGGGCATCCATCCATAGAAAGCAAGCTGGAAACAGTAAGACCTCATTGTCTCCTGCTTTATCATTACAGGATGGTCAGTTATTACTGAGTGGTTCAAGGGACCATACATTGATTGTGATGGACCTTAATAAAATTGAGAAGGATCAGCCCAGCACACACAAGGATGCAGTAGTGTTCTCAGATGACAAACAGCACGAGGTAGGTAGGTAGGTGTGTATATATGTGCGTATGTATATATATTTATGTGGGTGTCTATGTATATATATATATATATATATATATATATATATGTAAATGTGTATTTATATGTATGTATATTTGTATGTACATATTTGTGTGTGTATGTATATGTGTATGTCTATATATTTATGTATGTGTGTTTATGTATGTACATATGTGTGTGTGTGTGTATATACATATGTATGAAAGTATGTATGTGTTTATGTATATATTTATGTGTGTGCATGTAACCTGAACCTTTTGTCTGAACAACATTGCACCCCAAAATTATTTCAGTGAAAACAAGAGACAACTATAGACGTTTCAAATATACACCCATACATACATCATCATCATCATCATCATCATTGTCGTTGTTAAACACAACATCACCAGTTTTACGTCCTTTTTCCACGCTTGGATGGGTCTTTCTCAGCACAGCATCTCTCTACATGTTACAATCCTTTGTCATCTCCTCTGTGAGTCTCAGTGATTTGAGGTCGGCACTCACTACCTCCACCCAAGTCTTCCTTGATCTACCTCTACTGCAGCTTCCCTCCACTGGGATTTCCTGGCACTTCTCATCCCGCGGTCATTATTCATGCGCATCACATGTCCATATACCAACACGTCTTCTCTATTGCACATCACCTCAGATTCCTCTTGAACCCAGTTTCTTCCTCAACTCATCCAAGCTCTGCCTGTCTCTCACATTTATACTGCACGTCCAACAAAGCATGGTTGCTTCATTTCTCTCCAGCCCACACATCCGATTCGATGTATAAGGGTTCAGCAGTCTTTTCAGTCCATTCTTTTATGTTTATGCCTCAAATGACTCTTCAATCCAGCTGCTGGATCTCGAACAGAACAAGCTGGAATGCCTGACCAGATTCTGAGGTTAGATCTTATCTCACAGACGTGGGCTAAACGAGATCAAGATTTCTCAAAGTTCTTTATAACTTTGTGGCAGATGGTTCTCCATTTTTTACGGTTGGCAGTCATGGCTGGCTTCAGATGAAGAAAGAGGTACGTTGACAGACTTAAGATTGTACTTCAGTTTGTCTTTATATCGGAGTAGTGGCCTGCTCACACTATGCGCACCATCCTGGAGCTGACTGTACACCAGTCCCATAGGTGTGCTGTCCTCAGACATTTGTAGGACATGACCAACCCATCTGAGTTGGGATTGCATCAGAAATGACTCAATCCCACCAATGTTTCACCTTGCGAACAGTTCAGCATTGGAGACTGTCAGAAAGTACATATCCACAGACAGAGTGAAGACAGCGTTTGTAGAAGACATCGAGTTTATGAATGTGAGTGCGGTAAAGTGTCCATGACTCTGAGCCATATATATATCATCATTTTACGTCCGCTTTTCCCTGCTTGCAAGGGTGGGACGGGAACTGATTTTGGCTTGATTTCTACAGCTGGATGCCCTTCCTAACACCAACCTCATTTACAGTGAGTGCTGGGTGCTTTTTTGCCGTGACACCTCCACGACCACTTTGCAGTGGAATGATAGGGACCCCAGTCCCTATCATCTCATTTTTACAGCTGAGTAAACTGGAGCAATGTGAAATAAAGTGTCTTGCTCAAGGAAACAACACATCACCCGGTCTGAGAATTGAACTCACAACCTTTCGATTGCAAGGCCAATGCTCTAACCACTAAGCCATGTGCCTCCATATATATATATATATATATATATATATATACACACACACATACTCACATACACATACACACACACATGACATATTATTATGGTTGGTTTCTGTTTTGATTCCAGGGCTGGGTGTGGTGTTTGAATTCCTCTGATGACAAGTTCTGTTCAGGATGCTGGGATTCCAAAATCCGGCTGTGGGATACCACTACCATGTCCCTTGTTTCTACATACAGGTAGGGATCAGTAACTGTATACTTTCATTATGGAATGTTTAGGGCACCATACTGACATACATACATGTCTTGAGGGAGATTTACCCCTTCCATCTCCATCTCTGAACTTCCAGAAGAAGAAAGGGAGGAATTGAGTAAGAGATATCGAAAAAGAATCCAGTACTTGACTTGTACTTTATATATATACTAGCAGAATGGCCCGGCGTTGCTCAGGATTTGCTCTAGGATTCTTATATATTTGATATATATTTATCCTTATCGAGCCTCGTGAAATAAATACGTTTGTTTATGTTTTGTTATTGTGTATGCAAAAATTTCTGTACACGAATATATAATTATATATATATGAAAATAACAGATTAAAGTTTAAGCAAAGAATCGCTGCTTTCATCATTTAACGGGATCTTCTGAAACTAAAGACTTGTTTGAATTGTAGATGCAATTCTGCAGTGCTGGATATCTACATGGAACCAAATTTAATCATCTCCGTCAACCACTTGAGAACTATGAGCACCATCGACACAAGAGAAGGACATGTCCACACGGTGACATTACATCAGAAGCCAGTCTTGTGTCTAGCTGTCACTAATAAATACATCATTACCGGCAGCGAGGATGGCAACATATGTATCTATGACCGGAAAGCTGGAGCTGTCTATAAAAAGCTTAATGTAAGTATATTTAGCTTTCCTCCTCCGCACAACCTTACACTTCTCTCACTGACTCTCACTACTGCCATCCTTTTGTTTTAAGTGAAAGTGCATAGGTTAGTGGTTAAAGAATTGGATTCGCAATCGTGAGGTTGCGACTTCAATTCCCGGACCAGGTGAGGCATTATGTCCTTGAGTAAGAAACTTTATTTCATGTTGTTCCTTCTGTCAGGAGTTGTGACCAGTAGATAGTATCAGCAGTTGGAAAGACCAATGGAAACGGTGTTTCCTTGGTCCAATTTAACAAGTTTCGACCTACTTGGTAAATGAATTTTGTGGATCATTCTTCCTTAGGTACCACAGAAATTTTAGCAACTCCTCACAAAATCAAGCAACAAAACAAACTGTACCTGATTAGTACATTAAGATGTAAATTACAAATGTTTTTTAATTCGTAATTATTGAAATTGATTTAAATTAATGTAAAATTACCCCAATCTGGGTTGTCAGACAAACTCAAAGATAGGTTTTTGCGAATCCTAATGCACACTACCACTCTAATGAACGAAATGACTTCCTACTCATTGCAAGGGATTTTAACGGACTTGTTGCGAAATACAGTGACAGCTTCTACAGAGTTCATGGAGGCTATGGGTTTGGTGCAAGAAATGAAGAAGGTTATAGGCTTCTAGAATTCTACAATGCCAATGACCTGTCGATATGTAACACAAACTTCAAAAACCCTGACAACCACCTGATCACCTATAGAGCCAGGAACATTCTAATCAGATTCTATCCTTACCAGAGCGTGAGATAGATGGACGGTTGCAAATACAAAAGCCTTCCCTGGTGAGGAATGTACCTCCCAACATAACTTAATTGTCAGTTACCTCATTGTCAGAACTAGAGAAACTTGGAAACAGAAGGCAACCTGGAGAAGAAAGATCTGGAAGCTGAAAGACCCCTCAGCCAGTAACAGATTTAAAGATATTTTACTTGACACTTATGACAGTAAAGAAGAACGGATAGAGACATCCAATGTAGAAGAGAACCGGGAGTTCTTAAAAAATAACCTACTAAAGGTGACAGACAAGATCTGTGGGTGGAGCAAGACTATAGGGAGGAGGAGAGTGACTTGGTGGTGGAACAATAAGGTAGTTAAAGCAAATAGACAGGCATGGAAAAATGGGGGAAGCAGGGTACACTTCATAGAGGCCAGGAGGGAAGGTAGATAAATATACTTAGCAAGGAGGGAAGCAGAAGATAACATTTTATTTGATAATAATGTCTTAAGAAAGGAAATTATTGAAGTTAAGTTGGGTGGTAAAGTCTGGTGTGTTTCCTTAGGAACAGCAATTGCCAAATTTCTGTAACAGTTATGTATTGATCTTTAACTTCTGTTGAAGTCAAACTGTCTGTCAATATTCAAAACTGAATGAAACTTTCTCTTCTTCCAGTTCAACTTCTACCCAATGTCCATGGCTTACAGTGATAACCATCTATGGGTCGGAGACCATGTTGGAAACCTGAAACTAATTGATGCTACAAATGACAAATTTAACTTTGTGACAGTGAGTTACTATCTTCTCCTCCTTAGTGATGGTGAATTACTATCACCACCTTTCAGTGGTATTTAGTCCTACAATCTTATCGTTTCTGCTTTTAGACTGAATAATTAAAAAAGATAGTCGTTAACATTATTAAGTGTCTCTCTTTCCCTGTGTTGTATTGATCATCACAGACCTCTCATGTGTTGTATTGGTCATCACAGACCTCTCATGTGTTGTATTGGTCATCACAGACCTCTCGTGTGTTGTATTGGTCATCTCAGACCTCTCATGTTGTATTGGTCATCACAGACCTCTCATGTGTTGTATTGGTCATCAGACCTCTCGTGTGTTGTATTGGTCATCACAGACCTCTCATGTGTTGTTGTATTGGTCATCAGACCTCTCGTGTGTTGTATTGGTCATCACAGACCTCTCGTGTGTTGTATTGGTCATCTCAGACCTCTCGTGTGTTGTATTGGTCATCACAGACCTCTCGTGTGTTGTATTGGTCATCACAGACCTCTCATGTTGTATTGGTCATCACAGACCTCTCATGTTGTATTGGTCATCACAGACCTCTCATGTGTTGTATTGGTCATCACAGACCTCTCATGTGTTGTATTGGTCATCACAGACCTCTCATGTGTTGTATTGGTCATCACAGACCTCTCATGTGTTGTATTGGTCATCACAGACCTCTCATGTTGTATTGGTCATCAGACCTCTCGTGTGTTGTATTGGTCATCACAGACCTCTCATGTTGTATTGATCATCACAGACCTCTCATGTGTTGTATTGGTCATCAGACCTCTCGTGTGTTGTATTGGTCATCACAGACCTCTCGTGTGTTGTATTGGTCATCACAGACCTCTCGTGTTGTATTGGTCATCACAGACCTCTCATGTGTTGTATTGGTCATCACAGACCTCTCGTGTGTTGTATTGGTCATCTCAGACCTCTCATGTTGTATTGGTCATCTCAGACCTCTCATGTTGTATTGGTCATCTCAGACCTCGTCTGTTGTATTGGTCATCACAGACCTCTCGTGTGTTGTATGGTCATCACAGACCTCATGTTGTATTGGTCATCACAGACCTCTCGTGTGTTGTATTGGTCATCTCAGACCTCATGTTGTATTGGTCATCACAGACCTCCCATGTGTTGTATTGGTCATCACAGACCTCATGTTGTATGGGTCATCTCAGACCTCTCATGTGAGTCACTACAAACCTGGTCAATTCTTAGAGCTACAATCTTCATATGGGTCACCACATACCTGGTCAGTTTTTACAGCTACTGTCCTTCCATGGGTCACTACAGACCTGGTCAGTTTTTACAGCTACTGTCCTTCCATGGGTCACTACAGACCTGGTCAGTTTTTACAGCTACTGTCCTTCCATGGGTCACTACAGACCTGGTCAGTTTTTACAGCTACTGTCCTTCCATGGTTCACTACAGACCTGGTCAGTTTTTACAGCTACTGTCCTTCCATGGGTCACTACAGACCTGGTCAGTTTTTACAGCTATTGTCCTTCCATGGGTCACTACAGACCTGGTCAGTTTTTACAGCTACTGTCCTCCCAGACAGACATATCCCTGGTCTGTTCTGGGTATAGTTCCTGCAGTTGGAGCCTTTTTTTATCATCAACCACTTTACAGAGTGCAGTGGATGCATTTTATCATTTTACCAGCATTATGGACCGTGTCCAGTCCTTGTCTTAACCCTTTATTTGGCATGGGTTCTACAGCTAGATGCCACATCATTGCTTTTTTTTGTTGTTTACTGATTCCTTCCAGTTCTCTGTGATTAGGCTGGGGCCACATCTGTAATTTCTAAATTATCCTTTATCTTTTTGTTCAGTCATATTATTTAGGTCCTGAATCCCGCCAGGTGACGGCTATCAGACACTCAATGGGAGCCCTATTCACTTCATCGAACCAAAGACGTAACGGAGTAGTTAGAATCTTTGAACCAACAGCAAACCTACACCAGATCTCTACCATTTCACCAAGTCTTGGAGAGATACCCACTGTAAGTTGAAATTATATTCTTGCAGCACTACCACTTTACAAAGTGGACTGGGTGCTTTTTGTCATGACACTAGCACTACCACTTTACAGGTTGGACTAGGCACATTTTATTGTGACACCAGCAATCACCTTCAAATACCCAGAGGGCTCGGTAGAAGTGGTAAATAGTTTGTTACCTTGGGTGACCAAATAAGTAGTGGGGGACGGTGTTCTGAAAGCACAGTAACCAGAGTGAGATTGGGTTGGAGAAAGTTCAGGGAGCTACTACCGTTGCTAACTACAAAAGGTTTTTTCCCTCAAAATGAAAGGCAGACTGTATACGGACAACAATGTTGCACAGCAGCAAGACCTAGGCACTGTGCTGGGGACCTGTGAAAATTGGAAAAAAAATGAAGCCTCCATATTTCGCTGGATGTGGAAAGCAGAAATGTACTGCGTGAGAAATTAGGCAATAGAGGGATCAGTTGCTGCATGCAGGAGAGGATATTGCGTTGGTATGGACATCAATTTCCCCAAGTTTTTCTCTCCCACCCTACCTAGTTCCCATCCCACACCATGAAGTGTCCCCTTCCCCTCTGGGGCCATGGCAAAAGTGCCCCACCCTCACTATATAGGGGTCATGTATGTGTCACGACAAAAAACAACCTCTCCACATTTTAATGTGGTCATATAGGAGTTACAACAAAAAGCACCCAGTCCATGCTGTAAAGTGGTCATGTAAAAAGTACTCAGCACACAGTAAATGGGGTTGGCATTAGGAAGGGCAACCAGCTGTAGAAATGGGCATCCAGTGTATATATATATGTTTAGTTCAGTGTGTGTGTGTGTGTGTATATATATATATATATATATATATGTTTAGTTCATCATCATCATTTCATTTTACGTCCACTTTTCCCTGCTTGCAAGGGTGGGACGGGAACTGATTCTGGCTTGATTTCTACAGCTGGATGCCCTTCCTAACACCAACCTCATTTACAGTGAGTGCTGGGTGCTTTTTTGCTGTGGCACCTCCACGACCACTTTGCAGTGGAATGATAGGGACCCCAGTCCCTATCATCTCATTTCTACAGCTGAGTAAACTGGAGCAATGTGAAATAAAGTGTCTTGCTCAAGGAAACAACACATCACCTGGTCTGAGAATTGAACTCACAACCTTTCGATTGCAAGGCTAATGCTCTAACCACTAAGCCATGTGCCTCCATGTTCAATATATATATATATATACACACACCCCCTGGATATATATATATACACACACACACACCCTGGATATATATATATATACACACGCACCCCCTGGATATATATATATATACACACGCACCCCCTGGATATATATATATATATATATACACACACACACACACACCCTGGATATATATATATGTGATATTTTCTTTAGAACTATTGGACTAACAACCTAGCAGTCCCCTCAAGCATTGATGGTGATTATCGCTAAATATTGATTTTGATTTGGTTATCAATATTAATATTATTGGGTACCCACTGAAGATTTATAAGAGCCCACTTGAATAAGTATCTGTTGATCTTATACAAGCTTCTACATAACTTGGTATAATTTCACCCAACTTGTAGAAATCTTATAATGAAACGAGTCGCCTGGGAAGAGATATATTTGATATATCTCATATGAAATAATACAGCCAATTATCCACACAATACAATTAGTTAGCACCCCAAACGTTTAATTAGGAATATACTCAGGTATTCCCTAATGGTTGTTGAGTGAGTTGGAATTTGACCGAAGTATCGTTTTTAGCTTTCTCCGATTATGTATTTATATATATATGTTTAATTTATATATATATATATATCTTTAGTGTGTATGTGTATATATATATATATATATGTTTAGTGTGTATGTGTATATATATATATATATATATATATATATATATATATATATATATATATATATATATATGCAAAAGGATAATTACAATGATCTTATATTGAAGGAATTAAGGAAGAATTACAAAAGAGCAACCAATGATGACCTTGAAAAACTAAATACTGAAGCTTCTTATATAATGCAGGAATTAGGCATCGAAAATAGGACTCAACCCTTCATACCTAGGAAACCAAAAATAAATCTGAAGGACCATAAAAGAAATTTTGAAATTGAATTACCAGTTAGACTGATTGTACCATCTAAATCGGACCTTGGCATACTTAGCAAAAACATTTTAGACAGAATCATACCACACAACTTAAGGAAATATCTTTAAAAATTATGGAATGGGACTAATGAAGTTATTGACTGGTTTAAGGACATTAAATATAAACACAACAATAAATTCATTCATTCAATTGGATATTGCTAATTATTACTCATCTATCTACTTAAAGCCCTTACATATGCATTTAAATATACTCATTTAACTAGCAATGAAATGCACATTATCTTAACTGCACGTAAAACATTAATTAAATTTAGCAGACAGAGATAACAATTTTGATATCACTATGGGGGTCATCGGACTCGGCGCAATTAACAGATCTTGTGGGGCTTTTTATTAACAATACTTTACATAGGAAAATACCGGAGATGACCGGTGGTTTATATCGTGACGATATGCTATTACTTATTGAAAATAATAATAATTGTGAAATAAATAGGAAAAGAAATTATACAACTTTTTAATAGCGTTAATCTTAAAGTAGAAGTAGAGAATAATTATAAAATAGTTAATTTTTTAGATGTAACTTTAAACCTTAACACTGGTCTTTATTATCCATTTCATAAAATAAACGAGAATTTAAACTATGTTAACTTTAATTCCAATCACCCCAGATCCGTTAAAAACACTATTGTAAATTCTGTGCAGCAACGTATTTCTAGAATTTCAGCAAATAAAAATATATTTGAAGATAAGGCACAATATTATAACGAAGCGTTAGGTAGAGCAGGCTATAGTAATGAAATTAAATACATTGACAATAAGGATGTGCCAATTAACCATAACTATAAATATAATTATAATAGAAAATCTTACACTAACTCGAAAACCAAAAGAAAAAATAGAACTAGAAATATATTATGGTTCGCTCCCCCTTTCTCATTAAGTATTAAAACTCCTATTGCTAAATTATTCTTTAAAGCTCTAGATAAGTGC
>OZ024760.1:20154797-20189797 GCA_964016885.1 Eledone cirrhosa
AGCCTAGCTTATGCCGGCTCAACCTACTGTATCGAGATCTGGAGACCAATACAGCAACTCTAGCTTTATTGTTATTTATGTAAATAAATTGAACTATTTTTTGTTAAGAAAAAACCCCGTCTTTTCTCTCTTATTCTATTTGTGAAACTGAACTAATTTTATTACTTAATTATTTATTGAAATATACAGGTAAGCATATATATCATCATTTCATCATTTCATTTTACATCCGCTTTTCCCTGCTTGCAAGGGTGGGACGGGAACTGATTCTGGCTTGATTTCTACAGCTGGATGCCCTTCCTAACACCAACCTCATTTACAGTGAGTGCTGGGTGCTTTTTTTTTTCCGCTTTACAGCGAGTGCTGGGTGCTTTTTTGCTGTGGCGCCTCCATGACCACTTTGCAGTGGAATAATAGGGACCCTAGTCCCTATCATCTCGTTTCTACAGCTGAGTAAACTGGAGCAATGTGAAATAAAGTGTCTTGCTCAAGGAAACAACATCACCCGGTCTGAGAATTGAACTCACAAGCTTTCAATTGCATTCTATGGAAAAAACTGTTGTCACAAAAGAAGCAAATAGATTTCAGTGGACAACCATAAGTGAACTCTGTAAGGAAGGTGTGGTGGTCAGTATAGAGACTATAGGTGACTTCTGTAAGCAAGGTGTGGTGGTCAGTATAGTGACTGTAGGTGACCTCTGTAAGGAAGGTGTGGTGGTCAGTATAGTGACTGTAGGTGACCTCTCTAAGGTGTGGTGGTCAGTATAGAGACTATCGGTGACCTCTGTAAGGAAGGTGTGGTGGTCAGTATAGTGACTGTAGGTGACCTCTGTAAGGAAGGTGTGGTGGTCAGTATAGTGACTGTAGGTGACCTCTCTAAGGTGTGGTGGTCAGTAGACTATAGGTGACCTCTGTAAGGAAGGTGTAGTGGTCAGTATAGTGACTAGGTGACCTCTGTAAGGTGTGGTGGTCAGTATAGTGACTGTAGGTCACCTCTGTAAGGTGTGATGGTCAGTATAGTGACTATAGGTGACCTCTGTAAGGAAGGTGTGGTCAGTAGTGACTGTAGGTGACCTCTGTAAGGTGTGATGGTCAGTATAGTGACCATAGGTAAACTCTGCAGTGGTCAAGGAATATGTTATGTAACAAATAATAAAGTGTTCATTAAACTAGTCTCAATTTTTGGTTCTGGGGACTTTTCTCAACCACACCCCAACAACTGCTAACGGTGGTACGCTAACCTTAGTGAGGGACTGGACACTTGAAGAAATGGGCATTATCTAAGGCCAATTAAAATGTAGGAGATACGGTAGAAAAGCTCCTAGTCTACACTGTAAATGTGGTTGGCATTAGGAAGGGCATCCAGCCATAGAAAACCTGCCAGAAACAGTTCTGTAGAAGTGAGACCCGCTCTCCCAACCAAACTTGCTGCAAGTGGGACAAACCCGTCCAACCCATGCTAGCGTGGAAGATGGACAGTTAAATGTCTAAAGTGGCACAAAGAGGTATCATCATCACCATCATCTTTTACGTCCACTTTTCCCTGCCTGCAAGGGTGGGACGGGAACTGATTCTGGCTTGATTTCTACAGCTGGATGCCCTTCCTAACACCAACCTCATTTACAGTGAGTGCTGGGTGCTTTTTTTGCCGTGGCACCTCCACGACCACTTTGCAGTGGAATGATAGGGACCCCAGTCCCTATCATCTCATTTCTACAGCTGAGTAAACTGGAGCAATGTGAAATAAAATGTCTTGCTCAAGGACACAACACATCACCCGGTCTGAGAATTGAACTCACAACCTTTCGATTGCAAGCTCAATGTTCTAACCACTAAGCCATGTGCCTCCATATATATATAAATATCCATAGGGATATCACATCTGTAGAATGATGTCCTAACATGATGTCCCCCATGCATATTACTACAACATATATAAATAAGACAACTGACAGTGTAGGAGAAAGGATGATGGAAAACTGGTAAGAACTCCAACAGGACTAAAACTCAGTGTTCTGCCAACTTGCCAAACTAGAACAACATTGAAATAAAAATGTTTATCTAAACACCAAACAGATGCAATGCTCAGTTTACAGCATTTTATCCATTCTAACAACTCTGCTAATTTTCAACATTTATAATAAATAATAACTCTTTTATAGTCATCTAACCCATGCTAGCATGGAAAAATAGATGTTAAACGGTGATGGAGACGATGTTCTCTCTGTCAACAATTTTGTGTTCGCGAGGTAAAAAACAAAATTTACAGCGAGATATTTTTTATAGTCAACATTTTATACTTAAAAAAACCCAATAGAAGTAATAATTAGATTATATATATATATATATATATGAAAAACATGGGGAGAAGAATACTGCATGGTTGCATATATATATACATATATATATATATATATATATATATATATATATCAAAGGTATATATTGAGTTAGAAACTCAAAATAGTCTCTTATAATTAAATAGCTCAAGGAAAGAGATTTTTCCGAGCCGTATATTATAATTGAATATAAAAGAGAAATAAACACAAATATATAAACATATGTGTTCAAATTGTAAGGGACCAGATTCGCTAGGGTGAAAAAAATACTAACTATAACCAATAGGGTTTGCCAGACTCAATTTAAAAGAATAAATCAAGAAAATAAATACAAACCAATATTGTGGTAACTACCAAAACACCCTAACAGCTTTTGGTGGAACTGTTTCGCAATTTAAGTGAAGAAGATTACCAATTCTTTGCTCATCAGTGGGTGTAAAATTAGTAAACTCCTCACTTCTAAGTATCTCAGAAGACTGAATAGTGTGCGTATATAAAATAACGCACATGGCATCAATACCCAGTGTGTCTCACAAACTTATGCTACTAAAAATAGCAGCCAAGTTTACTCAACATTTAAGTTAGCTCAACAAATTGATGGAGCCGAATATATCAGAGATATATTGATGTTAGAAACTCAAAATAGTCTCTTACAATTAAATAGCTCAAGGAAAGAGATTTTTCCGAGCTGTATATAGTTAGTATTTTTATCACCCTAGCGAACTTGGTCCCTTACGATTTGAACACATATGTGTATATATCTGTGTTTATTTCTCTTTTATATTCAATTATAATTATATATATATATATGTATAGTGTGGAGAAGTTGATGTTAAATACTAAGACCTAGGCTTGAGCTACACTAGATTTACTGCCTTTCTTATACAGAGCCAGCATCTTTTTGATTTCTCCAATGGCCAAACCAGGATTCAAATGCTGAAAAAGATTAAAAACATCTCCATTAAATATACATACAACTGTTTCACATATTGTTGTTGATTTTTCAGAAAACAACCCTTTCATTACCAAACCAGCTCTAAATTTAACCCTTTCATTACCAAACCAGCTCTAACAAAACAAAACAACCTATTTTACAAGGTTCCTATTTAAATTTCCAACATAATTTTATAGAAGAACCTTATGTTACAATACTATCTTAGCAAGTTGCATTGCATAGATTTCTCAGGTGTTTTAATGATAGGGGCTCCAGTCTTAACAATGTACATCACTGTTGCATCTCACATCAATGCAGGTTTAGCTGCCCTTCTACAAAATGTCGACAGAAGATACAGTGTCAACAGAAGATTCACTGTCGACAAGATACACTGTTGACAGAAGAGACAGTGTTGACAGAAGATTCACTGTCGACAAGATACACTGTTGACAGAAGAGACAGTGTTGACAGAAGATTCACTGTCGACAAGATACACTGTTGACAGAAGAGACAGTGTTGACAGAAGATTCACTGTCGGCAAGAAACACTGCTGACAGAAGAGACAGTGTTGACAGAAGAGACAGTGTTGACAGAAGATAGTGTCGACAGAAGAGACTGTGTTGACAGAAGATACAGTGTTGACAGAAGATACAGTGTTGACAGAAGAGACAATGTCGACAGAAGAGACAGTGTTGACAGAAGAGACAATGTCGACAGAAGAGACAATGTCGACAGAAGAGACAGTGTCGACAGAAGAGAGTGTTGACAGAAGATACAGTGTTGACAGAAGAGACAGTGTTGACAGAAGAGGCAGTGTTGACAAGAGACAGTGTTGACAGAAGAGACAGTGTTGACAGAAGAGACAGTGTTGACAGAAGATACAGTGTTGACAGAAGATAGTGTTGACATAAGAGACAGTGTTGACAGAAGAGACAGTGTTGACAGAAGAGAGAGTGTTGACAGAAGAGACAGTGTTGACAGAAGAGACAGTGTTGACAGAAGAGACAGTGTTGACAGAAGAGACAGTGTTGACAGAAGAGACAGTGTTGACAGAAGATAGTGTCGACAGAAGAGACAGTGTTGACAGAAGAGAGTGTTGACAGAAGAGACAATGTCGACAGAAGAGACAGTGTTGACAGAAGAGACAGTGTTGACAGAAGATACAGTGTTGACAGAAGAGACAGTGTTGACAGAAGATAGTGTCGACAGAAGAGACAGTGTTGACAGAAGATACAGTGTTGACAGAAGATACAGTGTTGACAGAAGATACAGTGTTGACAGAAGAGACAATGTCGACAGAAGAGACAGTGTTGACAGAAGAGACAATGTCGACAGAAGAGACAGTGTCGACAGAAGAGAGAGTGTTGAGAGAAGAGACAGTGTCGACAGAAGAGAGAGTGTTGACAGAAGAGAGAGTGTTGACAGAAGATACAGTGTTGACAGAAGATACAGTGTTGATAGAAGATAGTGTTGACAGAAGAGACAGTGTTGACAGAAGAGACAGTGTTGACAGAAGATACAGTGTTGACAGAAGATACAGTGTTGACAGAAGATAGTGTTGACAGAAGAGAGAGTGTTGACAGAAGTGACAGTGTTGATAGAAGATACAGTGTTGACAGAAGATACAGTGTTGACAGAAGATAGTGTTGACAGAAGATACAGTGTTGACAGAAGATACAGTGTTGACAGAAGATACAGTGTTGACAGAAGTGACAGTGTTGACAGAAGAGACAGTGTTGACAGAAGAGACAGTGTTGACAGAAGATACAGTGTTGGCAGAAGATACAGTGTTGACAGAAGAGACAATGTCGACAGAAGAGAGAGTGTTGACAGAAGAGACAGTGTTGACAGAAGAGACAGTGTTGACAGAAGAGACAGTGTTGACAGAAGAGAGTGTTGACAGAAGAGACAGTGTTGACAGAAGAGACAGTGTTGACAGAAGAGAGTGTTGACAGAAGAGACAGTGTTGACAGAAGAGACAGTGTTGACAGAAGAGACAGTGTTGACAGAAGAGACAGTGTTGACAGAAGATAGTGTTGACAGAAGAGACAGTGTTGACAGAAGATACAGTGTTGACAGAAGAGACAGTGTTGACAGAAGAGACAGTGTTGACAGAAGAGAGAGTGTTGACAGAAGATACAGTGTTGACAGAAGAGACAGTGTTGACAGAAGAGACAGTGTTGACAGAAGATACAGTGTTGACAGAAGATAGTGTTGACAGAAGAGACAGTGTTGACAGAAGAGACAGTGTTGACAGAAGAGACAATGTTGACAGAAGAGACAGCGTTGACAGAAGAGAGAGTGTTGACAGAAGAGAGAGTGTTGACAGAAGAGAGAGTGTTGACAGAAGAGAGAGTGTTGACAGAAGAGAGAGTGTTGACAGAAGATACAGTGTTGACAGAAGAGAGAGTGTTGACAGAAGAGACACTTACTTTTGGGCAGGTTTTAGTGCAGTTCATTATAGTATGGCACCTGTAGACAGAGAATTTGTCTTCCATCTGGGTCAGCCTTTCAAGGGTGAAGTCATCTCGGGAATCAATCATCCAACTGTAAAGAAACAACTCACATGTATTACACCTTTAGATAATATATATATATAAATACATATATACATATATATAGCTCTTATTTGTTGTGCTCATAACTTTGGCATTTATTATTAAACATGGGCGGTGGATTGGTTAGGGCGGTGGATTGGCAGTATCGGTAGGGGGGTCGGAGTCATGCTTTGACGCATAGAGCTACGGCCCTTGCCATTCTGAGTTCAAATCCCGCCGAGGTTAACTTTGCCTTTCATCCTTATGGGGTCGATAAAATAAAGTACCAGTAATACACTGGGTAATTGCTGGCCTTGTGCCAAAAGTAGAAACAATTATTAAACATGGGCAGAGGTGGTGAGAGCAGACCTCAAATCGCTGAAACTCACCGAGGAGATGACGAAGGACCGTGACAAGTGGAGAGATGCTGTGCTGAATAGGATCCGTCCAACCCTTGCAAGCAGGGAAAAGCGGACGTAAAATGATGATGATGATGATGATGTTGATGATAACCATGATCATCTTTGGACACTTATATATATATAGTACAGTGAATTACTGGTGTTGGTACCAAATCAAACACTCTATGCACAGGCAGAGTGTATATAATAGAAAAAAACAAGGAAGTTTTGTTTACATATGAAAAATATTTATTGCGCATCGACCTGTTACACGTGTTTCACAGAGGATTGGCTCAATATATACAGGGTGCGGACGATACTTGTTTGCAAGATTACTGTCTAGGAAAAAATAACACGGTAGTTTTATTTTTTAAGATATATTTATCAAACTTGGGTCAGTTTGTCTTCACGACTTGTTCTTTCGATCTCACTCGATAAACCCGCCATTGGCTTTGATGACGGCCTCAAGGCAGCCTCGGAACCGGCTACAGGCCTTCGTCACTGTCCCCCGACTTAGGCCCCTAAAGGCACTTGTGATCCTGGCCTTCAGATCGTCTTTCGTATTGCAGCTAGATCTGTTGATGTCTCGTTCCACTGTGCCCCACACAAAGAAGTCGAGGGGGTTACAGTCAGGCGGGCTGGGAGGCCAGATGTCAGGTGAAGTGTAGTCGACGAAGTTCTCTGACAGCCAGGCTTGGGTCTTTCGGCTGGTATGGCAGGGCGCTGAGTCTTGCTGCCACACGTACGGTCTACCTGCAGCGACCTGGTCGATCCAGGGCTCTACTACCTCGCTCAGAACACAGATGTAGCCATCGGTGTTCAGCTTGAGGCCCGCAGGGAAGAAGTGAGGTGGCATGACGCCACCTTGACTGCTGACGACACCTAAGACCAATGTTATCGCTGGAAACTTTGTCTGCATGACTCTGGGCACGTCTTTGGATGAGACAGTGAGCCACCTGTTGTTCTGGGAGTTGATCTTCTGGTCCTTATTTGTCCACCCGGCACGGATTCCAAGAAGAACTCCGTGTCTCTTCCACAAATTTGGAAGTTCAAAATTATTCATAATCAATTATTCTGAAAATAAATAATGGAAATATAGTCACTGTTTTTCTGAAGACAAGAGTGACAATGGAAGTAAAAAAAAATTTGCATAAAATTAGCAGTTGAAAATTGCGAACAAATATCGTCCTCACCCTGTATATATATATATATATATATACAATATATATATCTTTTGTCACATCACCAGTCTGACGAGCAGGTAGATACTGGAGTCAGGTCCATAACTCCTATGGGTCACTTTGAGCCAATCCTCTGCAATATATATATCATCATCATCATTTACGTCCGCTTTTCCCTGCTTGCAAGGGTTGGACGGAAACGGATCCTGGCTTAATTTCTACAGCTGAGTAAACTGGAGCAATGTGAAATAAAGTGTCTTGCTCAAGGAAACAACACATCACCCGGTCCGAGAATTGAACTCACAACCTTTCGATTGCAAGGCCAATGCTCTAACCACTAAGCCATATGCCTCCATATATATATATATATATACACACACACACACACACACACACACAGTGTCTGAAGGTATAATATTATAACAAAAAACTATTTATACTCTTACCGGTAAGCTTGCATAAGGACAGCAGGTCCAAGATATTTGTCCGAGTTCCACCAGTAGCTCGGACAGGAAGTACTGCAACAGGCACACAATATACATTCATAAAGACCATCCTGAAAGAGAAGAAATAAGTCAATCAATTTTATATAGACACCACTGGATCTTATGTAATCACACACACACACATACATATACATATATATATATATACATATATATATATATATATATATATATACCGCTAAAAGGCGATGAGACTTAGCCTTATACAATAATACAGAAGACCTGCTTCCCATGTGCACATGGATTGAAACATACATCTAGTATGCACCACCTTCTCCTCCTCCATCCTAACACCCCACCATTCATCAGATAACTGCCCCACCCTAGATCTACTCTTCCAATCATCACGTTACATAGATGCATCTCTCCCACTCTAGTCCACACTGTAAAGTGGTCATGTAGGTCTCATGACAAAGAGCACCCAGTCCACACTGTAAAGTGGTCATGTAGGTCTCATGACAAAGAGCACCCAGTCCACACTGTAAAGTGGTCATGTAGGTCTCATGACAAAGAACACCCAGTCCACACTGTAAAGTGGTCATGTAGGTCTCACGACAAAGAGCACCCAGTCCACACTGTAAAGTGGTCATGTAGGTCTCATGACAAAGAGCACCCCGTCCACACTGTAAAGTGGTCATGTAGGTCTCATGACAAAGAGCACCCAGTCCACACTGTAAAGTGGTCATGTAGGTCTCATGACAAAGAGCACCCAGTCCACACTGTAAAGTGGTCATGTAGGTCTCATGACAAAGAACACCCAGTCCACACTGTAAAGTGGTCATGTAGGTCTCACGACAAAGAACACCCAGTCCACACTGTAAAGTGGTCATGTAGGTCTCACAACAAAGAGCACCCAGTCTACACTGTAAAGTGGTCATGTAGGTCTCACAACAAAGAGCACCCAGTCTACACTGTAAAGTGGTCATGTAGGTGTCACAACAAAGAGCACCCAGTCTACACTGTAAAGTGGTCATGTAGGTGTCACAACAAAGAGCACCTAGTCCACACTGTAATGTGGTCATGTAGGTGTCACAACAAAGAGCCTCCAGTCCACACTGTAATGTGGTTGGTGTTAGGAAGGGCATCCAACAAGGAGTGTTTAGTTGTGTCAGTGAAATGGTAAAATACTCCATGGTGAACTCTGAAGAATGTGGAAATGTATATAAAACAAGATGTGGCCCCTCTGAGAGGTCAGTTAGTTTGGTTTAAGTATGGAAGTTAGATGCTGGTTATGATGATGGAGATGATATTGGTGACAATGGTGGTGGTTATAATGATGGTGATTATGATGGTTATGATGATGATGATTATGGTGATAATGGTGGTGGTGATGGTTATAATGATGATGATGGTGGTGATGATTATGGTGACAATGGTGGTGGTGGTGATGGCTATAATGAGTGGTGGTGGTGGTGGTGGTGGTGACAATGGTGGTGGTGGTGATGGTTATAATGATGATGATGGTGGTGATGATTATGGTGACAATGGTGGTGGTGGTGATGGTTATAATGAGTGGTGGTGGTGATGGTTATAATGAGTGGTGGTGGTGGTGGTGATTGTTATAATGATGATGATGATGATGATGATGATGATCCTTACCAATTTTGCTCTGTCTTGTACAGACTGAAGGTACTGCTCCTTGCCAAGATCATCTTCTTTAATATCTTTCTTCTTCAAGTAAGGCTCAATTGAAGCGTACTGGGCGTAGAAATTGTTCATATCCTAAGAGAGAAACAAGACAATAATTAATAGGTTTTAATTAAGGTGGGAACAGAGGATAATTAAATCTTCTCTTTATTATTCCAGAAATTCTTTTTAAGGATAGAGTCGAGAGGGTCCTTCAGTCAAGTCAAAGACCTGACAACATCCCTAGGGTTGGTGACACCATAAAACACACCCAGTACACTCTGTAAAGTGTGGCAATGTGACCTACAGCACCCAGTACACTCTGTAAAGGGCGGCAATGTGACCTACAGCACCCAGTACACTCTGTAAAGTGTGGCAATGTATGTAGGTGACATACAGCGCCCAGTACACTCTGTAGAGTGTGGCAATGTGACATACAGCACCCAGTACACTCTGTAAAGTGCGGCAATGTGACATAGCACCCAGTACACTCTGTAAAGTGTGGCAATGTGACCTACAGCACCCAGTACACTCTGTAAAGTGCGGCAATGTGACATATAGCACCCAGTACACTCTGTAAAGTGTGGCAATGTATGTAGGTGACATACAGCACCCAGTACACTCTGTAGAGTGTGGCAATGTGACATACAGCACCCAGTACACTCTGTAAAGTGTGGCAATGTGACCTACAGCACCCAGTACACTCTGTAAAGTGCGGCAATGTGACATATAGCACCCAGTACACTCTGTAAAGTGTGGCAATGTGACCTACAGCACCCAGTACACTCTGTAAAGTGCGGCAATGTGACATATAGCACCCAGTACACTCTGTAAAGTGTGGCAATGTATGTAGGTGACATACAGCACCCAGTACACTCTGTAGAGTGTGGTAATGTATGTAGGTGACATACAGCACCCAGTACACTCTGCAGAGTGTGGTAATGTATGTAGGTGACATACAGCACCCAGTACACTCTCTAAACTGTGGCAATGTGACATACAGAGGTCACCTTCTCAATCATGTGGTCCCAAGTTCAATTCCACATTGACATATCTTGGTCATATTCCTGTTTTGAGCTAAACTTTGTAAGTGGGATTAGGTAGACGGTAACTGTGCCGAAGTCCATTGTATTTTAGAGGGGACAGTTTTCATGATACACATTGTCATGCTGAGTCTTCCTGAGGGATACTTTAAAGGTACAGATATCTGTGGAATGCTCAGCCACTTAAACTATAAAAACCAGGCTCCAGTACTGTACCTGTAATACCGTGTGACGCTGATTCTAAAGATGTCTTCTAAAAATACCACCATTTGTTTTTTGTCACCATAGAGAATGGAATCATCATCATCACCACCTACTGCTTCTTAACCATTTGGCCACGTCTGTACAATCTGGCGGCGACCTCAGCCGAGATGGACGACTCAACAACTGATCTCCACGTGGGTCTGTCGTTCATTGCTGTTGCCAAGTCCTGGATTTCAATACCAGAATCTCTGGAGACGACATCGGGATAGGAGAGCTTGCGTCCCCTGTTATTAGTGACTGCTTGTGGTTTCTATAGCACTAATGGGGGACACAGCCTCATAGGTGGCACGATGGGAGTGGCCAGTAAATTAGGATAGGAGAGTTTGCGTCCCCTGTTATTAGTGACTGCTTGTGGTTTCCAAAGCACTAATGGGGACACAGCCTCAGAGGTGGCACCATGTCAAGTCTATACAATACCCCACCACCACCATGACAAGTCTGTACAATACTCCACCACCACCATGTGAAGTCTGTACAATACCCCACCACCACCATGACAAGTCTGTACAATACTCCACCACCACCATGTTAAGTCTGTACAATACCCCACCACCACCACTACCATGTCAAGTCTGTACAATACCCCACCACCTCCACTAAAATGCCAATATGGAGAAAATACATTTAAAAAAATGTATTTAGGAAAACTGTTGAATTTATGAAAATAAGGAAGTGCCACTTACTGGTACGAGGTCCTTAATCACATACATGTGTGGTAGTGGGTAAATCTTTGTTGGTTTTGATAAATTACCATCAATTTTACTGAAAAATAGAAAATACATTCCTCACACAAGGTTTAATTATACACATTACAGGGCCGTCAGTGAGGCAGAGGCTTTTCATGGCACCAACCCCTTAGATGTCTCGTATGATACTCAGGGATACAGTGTGCCTAGACTAAACCAGATAGACAGTCTCAAATGTAGTGTTAGGATTTCACAGCTGCATGTAACCTGCTGTTTACAATAGGTACACTGTATCCTGCTGTTTACAATAGGTACAGTGTATCCTGCTGTTTACAATAGGTACAGTGTATCCTGCTGTTTACAATAGGTACAGTGTATCCTGGTGTTTACAATAGGTACAGTGTATCCTGGTGTTTACAATAGGTACAGTGTATCCTGCTGTTTACAATAGGTACAGTGTATCCTGGTGTTTACAATAGGTACAGTGTATCCTGGTGTTTACAATAGGTACAGTGTATCCTGGTGTTTACAATAGGTACAGTGTATCCTGCGGTTTACAATAGGTACAGTGTATCCTACTGTTTACAATAGGTACAGTGTATCCTGGTGTTTACAATAGGTACAGTGTATCCTGGTGTTTACAATAGGTACAGTGTATCCTGGTGTTTACAATAGGTACATTGTATCCCTGTTTGTCATAAGAGGCGACTAAAAGGAAGGGCATCTGGCTGTAAAACATTGCCACAAAACATCTCATCCAACCCATGCCAAGATGAAATAGTGGATGTAACAACAAATGATGATCTTAAGTCACTCACCAAATGCATGCCAAGGTGTTTACCCCACCAATATTCATGGCACAGGAGCCACAAATCCCTTCACGGCAGGAGCGCCGAAAGGTTAAAGTAGGGTCATACTCATTCTTTATCTTGATTAAGGCATCAAGTACCATGGGGCCACATCTGAAAACAAGGACAAAAGACAATCAGTTCATCTAACAATCAATCTTAATACATCACTAGTCTTTATATATATATCCATCTGCAACTCTTTAAAATTTACACAATGTATTTCCTATCTCAGTCAAGTTGCTACAATAAAGCCCTAATCTGGGTATTAACCCCACATTTCTCCCAGTAAATACCTGGGTATTAACCCCACATTTATCCCAGTAAATACCTGGGTATCAACCCCACATTTATCCCAGTAAATACCTGGGTATTAACCCTACATTTTTCCCAGTAAATACCTGGGTACTAACCCCACATTTCTCCCAGTAAATACCTGGGTATCAACCCCACATTTATCCCAGTAAATACCTGGGTATTAACCCTACATTTCTCCCAGTAAATACCTGGGTACTAACCCCACATTTCTCCCAGTAAATACCTGGGTATTAACACAACATTTATCCCAGTAAATACCTGGGTATTAACCCTACATTTCTCCCAGTAAATACTTGGGTATTAACACAACATTTCTCCCAGTAAATACCTGGGTATTAACACAACATTTATCCCAGTAAATACCTGGGTATTAACCCTACATTTCTCCCAGTAAATACCTGGGTATTAACCCCACATTTCTCCCAGTAAATACCTGGGTATTAACACAACATTTCTCCCAGTAAATACCTGGGTATTAACCCCACATTTCTCCCAGTAAATACTTGGGTATTAATCGCACATTTCTCCCAGTAAATACTTGGGTATCAACCCCACATTTCTCCCAGTAAATACTTGGGTATCAACCCCACATTGCTCCTAGTAAATGCCTGGGTATTAACCCTACATTTCTCCCAGTAAATACCTGGGTATTAACCCTACATTTCTCCCAGTAAATACCTGGGTATTAACCCTACATTTCTCCCAATAAATACCTGGGTATTAACCCTACATTTCTCCCAATAAATACCTGGGTATTAACCCTATATTTCTCCCAGTAAATACCTGGGTATTAACCCTACATTTCTCCCAATAAATACCTGGGTATTAACCCTACATTTCTCCCAGTAAATACCTGGGTATTAACCCTACATTTCTCCCAGTAAATACCTGGGTATTAACCCCACATTTCTCCCAGTAAATACCTGGGTATTAACCCTACATTTCTCCCAGTAAATACCTGGGTATTAACCCTACATTTCTCCCAGTAAATACCTGGGTATTAACCCCACATTTCTCCCAGTAAATACCTGGGTATTAACCCCACATTTCTCCCAGTAAATACCTGGGTATCAACCCCACATTTCTCCCAGTAAATACCTGGGTATTAACCCTACATTTCTCCCAGTAAATACTTGTAACTCATACATTTAATCCTGTTAAACGTTATATCATTCTTATCTTTATTAACTTCCATGTGTCAGTAATCAACATAAACTATAGGGTTTCTCTTGTTCAAAACAAAAATTTATGGGCGATGCATGAAACCACATTAGCAAGATATTCTCGATATGAGGAGGTCATATAAGAGGCTTGGTGGGAATAGGAGTCATATAAGAGTGGCTTGATGAGAATAGGGGCCATATAAGAAGAGGGGGTATGGGTAAAGGTATAGTGAAGTGCAAATATGTACAGTTACCTGTTTAAGTCAATTTCATAGCTCTGCATGTGTGGTTTATCTCCCTGCTTGTCAGGATCCTAGAGAAGAAAATAATTAGAATAGGGGTCACTGATTAGGGAACAAAGGGGTTACTGACCAGGATTGGGTGTGGGGGCTAGTTTAGTTGCCGACCATGAAGCAAGTTATACTGGGGTAAATGGTACCACCATTATTGTGGACTGGGGTACATGGTACCAGTATGGTGTGCTGGTACCATGTACCCCAGTCCACAAGTTATACTGGGGTAAATGGTACCACCATTATTGTGGACTGGGGTACATGGTACCAGTATGGTGTACTGGTACCATGTACCCCAGTCCACAAGTTATACTGGGGTAAATAGTACCACCATTATTGTGGACTGGGGTACATGGTACCAGTATGGTGTGCTGGTACCATGTACCCCAGTCCACAAGTTATACTGGGGTAAATGGTACCACCATTATTGTGGACTGGGGTACATGGTACCAGTATGGTGTGCTGGTACCCTGTACCCCAGTCCACAAGTTATACTGGGGTAAATGGTACCACCATTATTGTGGACTGGGGTACATGGTACCAGTATGGTGTACTGGTACCATGTACCCCAGTCCACAAGTTATACTGGGGTAAATGGTACCACCATTATTGTGGACTGGGGTACATGGTACCAGTATGGTGTGCTGGTACCATGTACCCCAGTCCACAAGTTATACTGGGGTAAATGGTACCACCATTATTGTGGACTGGGGTACATGGTACCAGTATGGTGTACTGGGGTACATGGTACCAGTATGGTGTACATGGTACCTCCTAGTGTGTTACACCAGTAAGGGCCAGCAGGAACCTGAACTGACTATAGCATAACTCAGTAATAAGTCACCAAACATACATACCCATCTGTAAATAGTAAAAGTTTTCACTTGTTTGCTTGAGTCAGTCGCCACAGCAGCAGCTGCCGTTTGTCCACATCTCACTGACTGATGCTGCAAATAGAGAACAAGATGGAAGAGAATAGAAAACTTGTGTATAATGGGGGTGGCGGACACATCTTATCTGGTCAGTAACTAGTGTTGTGGCCACTTTACAGGGTGGACTGGGTGTGTTTCTGTTGTGGCACCAGTACAACCACTTTACAGGGTGGACTGGGTGCGTTTCTGTTGTGGCACCAGTACAACCACTTTACAGGGTGGACTGGGTGCATTTCTATTGTGGCACCAGTACAACCACTTTACAGGGTGGACTGGGTGCATTTCTATTGTGGCACCAGTACAACCACTTTACAGGGTGGACTGGGTGCATTTCTATTGTGGCACCAGTACAACCACTTTACAGGGTGGACTGGGTGCATTTCTATTGTGGCACCAGTACAACCACTTTACAGGGTGGACTGGGTGCATTTCTATTGTGGCACCAGTACAACCACTTTACAGGGTGGACTGGGTGCATTTCTATTGTGGCACCAGTACAACCACTTTACAGGGTGGACTGGGTGTGTTCTGTTGTGGCACCAGTACAACCACTTTACAGGGTGGACTGGGTGTGTTTTATTGTGGCACCAGTACAACCACTTTACAGGGTGGACTTGGGTGTTCTGTTGTGGCACCAGTACAACCACTTTACAGGGTGGACTTGGGTGTTCTGTTGTGGCACCAGTACAACCACTTTACAGGGTGGACTTGGGTGTTCTGTTGTGGCACCAGTACAACCACCTATAAGTACCTAACAGGGAAATAAAACTGGAATTTCAATGAGAAAATTTCACTAAAAAAAACATAAAATACCAGTAATATCCACCTATATAAATTGTTTCTCCAGTGTTTGATATTTTACTTTCATTGATTTCTTTTTTTTCAATATTTCACATTCAATATATTGATTACATAAATTATGTTTACATGTACAAAATATATATATTGTGTTGTGGTGGTAGATGGAATAGAGATAAGAGATTGCAATAAAATAAAACTAGAGTACATATGAAAGAAGATATTACATAGAGTATTGGAATTGGATCATGTTTAATATCAATTACCACCATCATCGTTTAACCATTTAGCATTTAAACCGGCTGCTCATACTTATGTTAAGGTATTGTTCTCAAAATAAATAATATCAAAATCTCATAGATTCGATATGTGTGATTATTATGTGACATAAAGCCTTTACCGTGAAAATACAATAGTAAATATAGAGCAATGTAAATGGTAAAGGGTTAACATTCATTTTCCACACTAGCATAGGTTAGACGGGTTGTCAAGTTATGAGACAAGTTAGGTTCTGAGGCCTTCGTAACACCAACCACCTTACAGAGTGGACTGAGTGCTTTTTTTTTCTTTGTGTAAGCAACACGACCTCTATACAGAGTGGACTGGGGGGGGGGGGGGGGGGGGGGCCTTCTGTTATTAATGGTTGAATAATTAATTTTCTGTAACATTTAGCTTATGAAACTAGTACAAGGAGAAATTTTTAAAGTTCTCTTACTGTTTTTTGGGAGGTTTTTTTTTAAAGTTTTCAAAAGGAAATTCTATTTTTTTAAATTTTGTATTTTAAAAAAAAAAACTCATTTCATGTTTAGAATTTTTCAAATTTTTTATGCACAATTTATTTATTTACAGTAATAAAAAAAAAAAATTGTTTTGTAGTTAAAATAATTTTTCCAAAATAAAATAAAATATGTTTTTATAAAATCATTGTCTGAAATGTCAATTTGATATAAAACAGTTTGATGAAAGATCAAACAACCATAAGTTACCCTACAGAAAGTCTTTACTTGGTTTCAGATTATATAACAACAGTAATCAAAAAGGCTCAATTAGGGATTTCAGGTCCATTTGGGCCTGAAATTCTCAATTTTCTGATGAGCACCAGCTATCCCCTTGTAAACAGTACCCTCAGATGCTCTGCCGACTCACACAGGAAAACGAAACCGTTAAAATATTACATAACAGACCAGACTAACACTGGATATATGAACTATCATATTGCGTTTTAATAAATTTATGGTTTGCATAAAAGAAGCCCTACAGTTATACACACTGGGTAGGTAATCCGACCACTTTAGGGAATCCGGGTCCACACAAACAATATTGTTGCTACTTCCAACGTTACCATGTAATATATAGATATATGAGGGGGGGGGGGTGACGAAGAAGACAAAGACACAGACGAGGGCAAAGAAGGAGAATTAGTGGTCTTATTTGTACGGTGGGGCGCTACCTGAGAGGTGAACCATATACAGGTAGACTCACATACCTGGATATCTTCTCTCGGTTTCTATATATACATACATGCCTATAATATATTATAGGCATGTATGTATATATATACATACGTGTGTTATATACCAAAATAGAGTTTAAATATTATTATGGCTGAAACTTTTTTTTTTTTTTTTTTTTTTAGCCATAAGAACACACACACACATACATACATATATATATATATATATATATATATATATATGTAAAGTTATATTTAAAATTGTTGGGTTACAACTAGTAAATATTTATAACTGATATAAAAGCACTCGACAAATATTTGGAGTATATTTACAATATTAAATAAATTATAAAAAAATAAATATAGTTTTCCATTTATTTAATATTGTATATATATATATATAT
The DNA here is from genome assembly GCA_964016885.1 of Eledone cirrhosa. NCBI lineage: Eukaryota > Metazoa > Mollusca > Cephalopoda > Octopoda > Eledonidae > Eledone > Eledone cirrhosa. The sequence continues at coordinate 20,172,524 of OZ024760.1, forward strand.
ATATATATACACAGATATGTCTATATGTAATATATATATATGCTATGTATTTCCGTAGAAAATGTAAAGGAAAGAAGAGTGCTCTATGTAGAGTAGAGTTATTTAAAACCTTAGGTAAGGGAATAATTATATTGTGTTGTTCATTTTATAATTATAAATATATATATATACGTCTAAAAGGTATGTTATGTTCGTTGTTGGGGTTACTATCTATACAATAATAAAGAAACACCCATGCTGTGGCCCCTAATATTTCAGGACACGGTACCATAAGGATGTAACGGAATTCTAAGACAGGAAAGGGATCTCCAACTTCTCCAAAAGACACATGGAACAATTAGGGTAAAACAGTTGTGTCTCTCATTTAAGTACCAAGGTCAGGATATTTAGATTATTTCATGCAATACAAATAAAGGAGACGAAATATAAATGTCTGATGGGAGTTGTAGGAAATAAACAATTTATTTTTCTACTTACTTGCAATGCAGGTAATAAAGATTTCGAAATTGGTAAGAAACGAGACAGAGAATAAGGGAAAACCATTATGTTTAAGGCTTAGGGTTTACGTAAGCGGCCTTCTCAGTCTCTCTCAAACTCCGTCACTTGTTCTGTCTCTCTCTCTATTTTACTCCTTCACTTGTTCTGTCTCTTTCTCTATCTTACTCCTTCACTTGTTCTGTCTCTCTCTCTCTATCTTACTCCTTCACTTGTTCTGTCTCTTTCTCTATCTTACTCCTTCACTTGTTCTGTCTCTTTCTCTATCTTACTCCTTCACTTGTTCTGTCTCTTTCTCTATCTTACTCCTTCACTTGTTCTGTCTCTCTCTCTCTATCTTACTCCTTCACTTGTTCTGTCTCTCACTATCTCTATCTCTATCTCTCTGACTCTTTTACTCTATCTCTCACACCTTCACTCTTTGTCTCTCAACTACTTTACTACGCATGTCAAGTACATCACATCGAAACATGCTTATACAATCAATACAAACTGACATTTTCACCTTCAGAACAGATTATATATATATATATTCATTTTATTTTATGTTATTAATTATATCATGTATGTATGTAAATAATAGTTATTTTATTTCGTATAACAAATATATATAGAGATTAAATAAAAGTACATACATGTAACCAATTATTTATAGCTAGGAATGTTTATAATTACGTGAACTTTTCGGACCGGGATTTGCGTTATGTCTTTGAGCAAGACACTTTATTTCCCGTTGCTCCAGTTTACTCAGCTGTAGAAATGTGTTGCGACGTCACTGGTGTCGAGCTGTATTTCCACTGCCACTGCTTTTCCCTTTGACAACATTGGTGGCGTGGAAAGGGGAGACTGGTATGTATGGGTGACTATTGGTCTTCCACAACCTTGCCCGGACTTGTGCTTCCGGAGAGGAACTTTCTAAGCTCAAATCCCATGGTCATTCGTGACCGAAGGGGATCTTTACCCTAATTAGGCGGTAATCGACGGCGAGCGACTAACACGGTGGTAGAATGTTAGCAGATTGAGAGAAAGAGAAAGCCGATTACATCGACTTCAAGACATAACTGGTATTTTGACGACTTCGGAAAAGTGAATATTAAATTATTTGAGCTCAGTGTTGACATTCTTATAAAGATTTCTTTATCAGCTACATAGACGAAGGTGATAGCAAGGGACATAACTCTGTAAAGTACCAATAAACAGTTGTCTTCTCTTGATTATAGCTCTGAAACCTTTTGATTTTTAATGTGATACAGTCATTATGAATATTTAATTAATTTGATAGAAATAGATTATGAAGAAAGAATGGAATGAAAAATAAAATATTTTTTAAAAGATGGATAAGGAAGGGAAAGGCAAGGGCTCTAGTGTCACAGAAGAATGGGGAGTCCTGTCATCTAATCACACACATGATTATGAGACATTCGAGATGTTTGGAGGACTGGGCCGCAAGCTTTTGTCATCGTTGGTAGCTCGCCTTACCGAAGTATCATATAATACACCTCGTCAAGGTACTTGGTTGTTCCAGCATCGTAGCCTCGCCATCACCCAGCCTTACCGAGGTATCAGGTAAGGGTACTTGGTTGTTACAGCAAGCGAATCAAAGTTAGTTATTGTTAGAGGAAATAACACAAATAGACGATTTACTTTTGATATAAAACTTACTCCACTTCAGTTAAAAAGAACAACAAATAGGTTACCACGAGTCACAAAGGTTGACGATGTTTTTTTTTTTGTTGTTGATGTGAAAGAGCGAGTGGCCAGACAATGTTTGTTGGTCGTTGTAGTCAGGTAGTAGTCCTAGTGGTGATTGAGGGTTCTCTCTCTCGGTACAGGCTATTTATATCTCTCGCTTCCTCTATCCCCTGCCTCGAGAGATCGCCCACGCATCAACTTTTTTACGCCAAAAGGCTGGCGACCTAGAATTTGGCCTTTAAGTGTCACCCAGGGCTCTAGCTGTGGACAGATTTCGCTACACTTGGTTGTTCCAGCATCGTAGCCTCGCCATCGCCCAATCTTACCGAGCTATCAGGTAATACAACTGGTCAGGGTACTTGGTTGTTCCAGTATCGTAGCCTCGCCATCACCTGCGGTAACGCTACGAGCGTGTTAGTTCGTCTCTAAAGGTATTAAAGGAAGGTTCCTATATCCTCTATGCTGTGTGTAACCAACACAGAGTGTTAACTAAATATTTTCATGTGAAATATAGTAATCAGAAGAAGGGAGATAGGCGTAAAAGCCAAACTCGCTGTCTTTAATTCGGTTTTCGTACCAACCCTTACCTATGGTCATGAATCTAAACTATAATAAAGTAAGAAGCGCGGGACTGCGTAAGGTTTATAATTGTTTATCCTATTAGTAAAATAAGTTGGATTACTTTGAATAAATAATTGTTTCTACTCTTGGCACAAGGCCAGCAATTATTCCAGTGTATTACTGGTACTTTATTTTATCGACCCCGTAAGGATGAAAGGCAAAGTTAACCTCGGCGGGATTTGAACTCAGATCATAAAGGGCCGTAACTCTTTGCTGCAAAGACCCTCTACCGATACTGCCAATCCATCGCCCTTACTTTGAATAAATAATGAATGAATATTACATAATTTATCTACTAAATTTCGTGGCTGTTGATTAAATATATTTTGTTTATTTAAAGATTCATTTCTTTAAATTTCTGAAATGTCAACACTTCCGGTTGGCCATCGCATAAATAAAGATACTCATTTTCTGTCACTAATTTTCTCCTAATACAGTTTATATATAATATCGTCTTTTCTTTTAATGTATCATGGATTACTTTACTGATTACATAAGACAGTGTAACGCAGTCTTCGTTCAATTTCTATGTATTATATATTGTCAATTACGATTTTATTTGATGTATCATATCTAAATGTATATATACCTGCGTATAATATCAATATACACACTACGCATGCTAGCAGAAAGCCACCCTGGTTTTTCTGCTAGTCTTAGGTAATAAACCGAAAAAATACGATCGCGAATACAAGCGGCTGAAATGGGATTCCTTTGAAGGGTCTGTCTTTGGAATAACGTTACTCGATGGAGTTCGTAGCTCAAAGATCAGAAAGTCACTCCAGGTAGAGCAGCTACTTCTCAGAATGGAGAGATCAAAGACGGGTATTTAGTTAGAATGTTTCAGGAAAGAATTGCTACACAGATTTTACAGGACAAAACCAGCCGGCCGGAGACCCGGGGGGAGGGGGGGCAGACCCCGAGCAAGGTGGTTGGATAACATCCATGAGTTTGGCTGGTCCAGATCGAGGCTCCAGCTGGATCTGTGGGAGGCGGTTGCTTCTGATATGACTTGGTGAAGGGAATGTTTTAGGGCTCTACCCACACGACCTCATGAATAAGTGGGCGAAGAAGAAAAGGGCTAATCAGATAGTAAGAGAGGTTTGTAACAGCAGCTATGCCATTTGTGTTGTAATTCCAACATATATATATGGCGAAGCGAGGCTAGGCTAGGCTAGGCTAGGCGAAGCGAGGCTAGGCTAGGCTAGGCTGGGCTAGGCTAGGCTAGGCTAGGCTAGGCTAGGCGAGGCTAGGCTAGGCTAGGCGAAGCGAGGCTAGGCTAGGCTAGGCTAGGCTAGGCGAGGCTAGGCTAGGCTAGGCTAGGCGAGGCTAGGCTAGGCTAGGCTAGGCTAGGCTAGGCGAGGCTAGGCTAGGCTAGGCTAGGCTAGGCGAGGCTAGGCTAGGCTAGGCGAGGCTAGGCTAGGCTAGGCGAAGCGAGGCTAGGCTAGGCTAGGCTAGGCTAGGCGAGGCTAGGCTAGGCTAGGCTAGGCGAGGCTAGGCTAGGCTAGGCGAAGCAAGGCTAGGCTAGGCGAGGCTAGGCTAGGCTAGGCGAAGCGAGGCTAGGCTAGGCGAAGCGAGGCTAGGCTAGGCTAGGATAGGCTAGGCGAGGCGAGGCTAGGCTAGGCGAGGCGAGGCTAGGCTAGGCTAGGCGAGGCTAGGCTAGGCTAGGCGAAGCAAGGCTAGGCTAGGCGAAGCGAGGCTAGGCTAGGCTAGGCGAAGCAAGGCTAGGCTAGGCGAGGCTAGGCTAGGCTAGGCGAAGCGAGGCTAGGCTAGGCGAAGCGAGGCTAGGCTAGGCTAGGATAGGCTAGGCGAGGCGAGGCTAGGCTAGGCGAGGCGAGGCTAGGCTAGGCTAGGCGAGGCTTGGCTAGGCTAGGCTAGGCTAGGCGAGGCGAGGCTAGGCTAGGCTAGGCGAAGCGAGGCTAGGCTAGGCTAGACTAGGCTAGGCGAGGCTAGGCTAGGCTAGGCGAAGCGAGGCTAGGCTAGGCGAGGCGAGGCTAGGCTAGGCTAGGCTAGGCGAGGCTAGGCTAGGCTAGGCGAGGCTAGGCTAGGCTAGGCTAGGCGAAGCGAGGCTAGGCTAGGCTAGGCTAGGCTAGGCTAGGCTAGGCGAGGCTAGGCTAGGCTAGGCTAGGCTAGGCTAGGCGAAGCGAGGCTAGGCTAGGCTAGGCGAGGCGAGGCTAGGCGAGGCTAGGCTAGGCTAGGCGAGGCGAGGCGAGGCTAGGCGAGGCTAGGCTAGGCTAGGCGAGGCGAGGCTGGGCTAGGCTAGGCTAGGCTGGCCTCGGCTTGGCTCAGCATGTGTCTGTGAGTGTGTGTGTGTTTGCGAGTTTGTTATGTACTTTCGGCTTCAGAGAATTAAACACACACACATCTACACATACAGATACATATGTCATGACAAACAAGTAGTAGGCGTGCGTGAATGTAGTTCTGTGTCTGTTTTAGTATATATATATATGTGTAAGTGTATGTGTGTGTGTGTGTGTATGTGAGTGTATGTGTAAGTGTATGTGAGTGTGTGTGTGAGTGTATGTGTGTGAGAGTGTATGTGTGTGAGAGTGTATGTATGTGTGAGTGTATGTATGAGAGTGTATGTGTGAGAGCGTATGTGTGTGTGAGTGTATGTGAGAGTGTATGTGTGTGAGTGTATGTGTGTGAGTGTATGTATGTATGAGTGTATGTGATAATTTTTATTTTCAATAGAAAACATGTCAGATTTTGTATGTGAATATGTATGTGTCTGTAAGTGCGTGTGTGTGTGTGTGTGTGTGTGTGTGTGCATTCATTAGGTACATTATTAGATACACACACACACATCTACACATACATATATATGGAGCGACTCACAAAAAAATGAGGTGAAAAGCTATGCGTGTATCTGCGTGAATGTATGTCTGTGTGTGTCTGTCTTAGTATATGTATGTGAGAGTTTGTGTGTGTGAGTATGTAGCAACAATTTATTCATTTGGACACCAACAAAATATTACAAAATGAATATTGTTTACCCTAAAGTGCTTCAAGATTGACAGATTTTCATTTCTAAATACTATTACCATTACAATTTTGATATTTTTTTCATAGAATATAGATATTTTGAAATAATTATGAGAAAAAAAAAATATCTTCATATTTATTGTTTATTAATCTGAATAAGATCAACAGTAACCTGGGCAACACAGGGTAATTCAGCTAGTGTATATATATATATATTTTTTTTTTCATTTTTTCATTTTACGTCCACTTTTTCCTTGCTTGCAAGGTTGGGACGGGAGCTGATTCTGGCTTGATTTTCTTCCTAACACCAACCTCATTTACAGTGAGTGCTGGGTGCTTTTTTGCCATGGCACCTCCACGACCACTTTGCAGTGGAATGATATGGACCCCAGTCCTATCATCTCATTTCTACAGCTGAGTAAACTGGAGCAATGTGAAATAAAGTGTCTTGCTCAAGGAAACAACACATCACCCGGTCTGAGAATTGAACTCACAACCTTTCGATTGCAAGGCCAATGCTCTAACCACTAAGCCATGTGCCTCCATTATATATATATATATATATACATATATATAGGTATGTGTTTGTGTATGTAGGGTATAGGTGGAGTGGAGTACAATAACCTGATATAAATTTTAGCCGGAGATTCTATATTTTTGGGTGGAATTCTTTAAAAATTCCGTTCACGTCACAAAACAACAACAACAAACTCCTATATAAACAATGGAGTGAAATATATATTGTGTTACGTATGACTCATTTTTCTCTGTATTTTATATATATATATATATATATTTTATATCACATATCTTATATATTATATATGTTATATATTATATATTTTATAGTAATATTTGTTTTGTTTTTAAAGGGTGTTGTTGGTATTTTAGAAATAGCAGAAAGTCAAATCTAAATGTTAAAGAACTCTACAACACGTGACTTAATTGTAAGAATGTTGGCTTTAACCATTGTAATGGTGTTGGTTCCTTGCCAGGGTGTGCTTTTTATAATGGTCTACAAACCTTTATTAAGTTACAATCCAAACACTAACCTAATGATGAAAAAGTTATACTCGTATTATTAAATCTTTGTAAATTCTTGGTTATTTTTCAAAATTATTTGAATTTTTGTCTTTATGTCAACAATATTTTACAGAGAGGCGGTGAATTAGAATGGCATTAGAATGCTTTATGATATTCATTGCGGCTTTCTGCCCTGTAAGTTGAAATCTTGCCGAGGTCAACTTTGTCTTTCATCCTTTCAAGGTCGATAAATAAAGTACCAGTCTAGTACTGGGGGTCGATTATCCCTCTATAACTCTTTCTCATTTCCAATTTCTCACTTTCTATAAAAATTTATGTAAGAACATTTAACCCTTTAGTGTTCAAACCAGCCATGTATATATATATATATATTATATATATATATAATATAAAAGATATATACATATATATATATAATATACATATATATACATACATATATATACATATATATATATGTATATATATATATATATATATATATATATATATATATATATATATATATATATATATATATATATATATATACATATATATATATCCTGTACATGTGTGACCTGATAACCTGACCACATACCCACCTCATATCCTCATTAAGTCCATCTCAAGATTTAAAGCTCTTCTCTTTAGAACCTTCTATATATTAGGACTTGACATTTCCTTCAAAGCAACACTAAAATCTCTTCTTGTCTTTAATGACAGTTACATAACCATTTCACCATTTACTGTTAATTCTTAGTAAACTATTACTGAGTCACAATATCCTTGGATTTCTGTAAGTGGTTAATAGAAAGATCAGAAACCATGGGAAAGGGGTTTCTATGTTACATTTTTTTTCATATATCAACTTGTACGGAGCTTAAACTTTACACTTCCACAAATATATAGTTGTTTTCTCAAATGATCTAAACTATTATATAGACTACTAAACTATTATATATATAAAAACCTCCCAGTACACACTGTAAACGTGGTTGGTGTTAGGAAGGGCATCCAGCCGTAGAAAACCCGCCAGACAGTCCTGAACAAGACAACCAATCTTGCCTCAAGTGGGACAATTCCCGTCCAGACCCATGCTAGCGTGGAAAGTGGACGTTAAATGATGATGATGATGATGATGATGATATACATATATACATATATATATCATCATCATCATCATCATCTTCGTTTAACGTCCATTTTCCACACTAGCATGGGTTAGACGGGAGTTGTCCCGCTTGAGGCAAGGCTGGTCGGGTGACCGTATCTCGCTCATATAGGACTATCTGGCAGGTTTTCTACGGCTGGATGCCCTTCCTAACACCAACCACATTTACAGTGTGGAACTGGGAACTTTTTACCATGTTACCTACACGGCCACATTACAGCGTGGACTGTGTGTTTTTTGTCGTGACACCTACACGATCTCGATCTCATTATCTCATTTATTTGGACTGGATGTTGTGGTACCAACTTTACAGAGAGAGGGTGGTGTTGGTGGGAGTGGGAGGATAGGGTAGGGGTAGTGGATTGTGGTGTATATTTGGTTAAGAGGTGCCTACTGACTATATATATATATATATACATATATTCATATATATCTATAATAAATATATATATATGTACATATAAAAATATATATATATATATAATGTACATATAAATATATAAATATTTAAATATCATCATCATCATCATCATCATCATCATCATCATCGTTAAACGTCTATCTTTCACGCTAGCATGGTTTAAAATAATAATGAAATTATTGTGTACAGTGCTCAGGTGCACTACAACTCATCAAAGGTGCATGTATAGTACATAGAATAATGTACAAATGTCAGGAAAATGAACAGTGTACGAGTCATGATATAATAACAATAACAATAATGAAATATTGTGTACAGTGCCCAGGTGCACCACAACTCATCAAAAAAGTGCATGTACAGTACATAGGGCAATGCACAAACATCAGGAAAATGAACAGTGCACGAGTCATGATACACACATGTGTGCATGTGCATGGAAGGGGTACAACAGGTGTAGTTTTGGCGTATTTCGGGAAGCATGAGTGTCTTAAAGGATGCAGTTTAGATGGGTTTGTCCCACTTGAGGCATAATGGGTCGGGTGACCGTGTCTCGTTCGTATAGGACAGTTTCTGGCTTGGTTTCTATGGCCGGATCTCCTTCCTAACACCAACCACATTTACAGTGTGGACTGGATGTCCTGTGGTACCAACATAACTTTACAGAGAAAGGGTGGTGTGGGCAGAAGTGGGAGGATGGTGTAGGGGTGTGGGATGCATATTGGGTTAAAAGGGGCCTACTGACTGAAGGTTTAAGTTTGTGTGTAAGGGAAGGCGGGTATTCTGTATCACTGCATAGCGCCAAACATCTCAATCCAGTGACATTGTCTTAGAGAGGTGCAAGTGTACAAAGTCAGCTTTTATCATGTCGTCCCAGGTTTTTTGGAGTCTACCTACTCCGTAGCTTCCGTTAATTTTGATCGCCCTGCACTTTTTTATACAGCTGTAGTCCTTCAGACTTATCACATGACCATATCAACATAACCTCCTTTCAAGCAAACTGCATCTGATCCCTCTTATTCCTAATTTCTCACTTAGTTCATTTATGTTTTGCCGTTCATGTATATTACTATTACACATCCAATGGAGCATGGATACTTCGTTCCTTTCCAGACTGCGCAGGTCCTCTGTACACATTGCCCATGTCTCACTGCCATGTAAGATTGCTGTTTGTATACAAGCATCATACAATCTGCCTTTTATTTTTAGAGAGAAACCTTTTGTGGCCAACAGCGGTATTAGCTCTCATACCCATATCATCATCATCATTATCATCATTTTACATCCGCTTTTCCCTGCTTGCAAGGGTGGGATGGGAACTAATTCTGGCTTGATTTTTACAGCTGGATGCCCTTCCTAACACCAACCTCATTTTCAGTGAGTGCTGGGTGCTTTTTTTTCCATGGCCCCTACACGTCCACTTTGCAGTGGAATGATAGGGACCCCAGTCCCTATCATCTCATTTCTACAGCTGAGTAAACTGGAGCAATGTGAAATAAAGTGTCTTGCTCAAGGAAACAGCACATCACCCGGTCCTATATATAGGAACAAGTATGACCCCGATGGCAGAGCTCAAGCCGTTTCAACAGCTATTTCTGGACTGAAATAGTCCAGAAATAGCCGTCGAAACGGCTTGAGCTCTGCCGTCGGGGTCATACTTGTTCCTACTACCCACTCTACTACCCTGGAGCGTTATGGTCCATCTGGTTCCTTACCACAATTCCTTTGTTATATATATATATATATATATATATATATATATATATATATATATATGTGTGTGTGTGTGTATATGTGAAATAATATATGTTATAGACATGAGTGTTTAATTTCATAATGACAGTGAGATAATAGTAATTATAGTCCTATAATGTTTTGTCACAACATAGCTTTGAGTTGACACCAACACCTAGTCTTCCTGCACATAAAATACAGTTTCCTTGACTCATATATATATATATATATATATATATATATATATATATATATATGTATGTGTGCGTGTGCACGTGTGTGTATATATATATGTACCAATTTCTGTGGGTGTGAAAAACTGCTCAAATAGGAAGAAAGCAGAAATATATTAATTATTTATGTTCATACATTGGGACAAACGCATCCGAAGAAAGGCCACTATTTTGATGCCCCTTGTATTCTGGAGGTATGGTCAAATTTGGGCCTTGAAACTTTGGGTAGGGCCTTTGTTTTATGTATAAACATAAATAATATATATAATATATATTTGTTTCTACTTTAGGCACAAGGCCAGCAATAACCCAGTTCATTACTGGTACTTTATTTTATCGACCCCGTAAGGATGAAAGGCAAAGTCAACCTTGGCGGGATTTGAATTCAGATCGTTATTAGACTTTATACATATATATATATGTATATAATATATCTAAACTATAATAAAGTAAGGAGTGCGAGACTGCGTATGGTTTCATCATTCATCATTTCATTTCATTTTACGTCCACTTTTCCCTGCTTGCAAGGGTGGGACGGGAACTGATTCTGGCTTGATTTCTACAGCTGGATGCCCTTCCCAACACCAACCTCATTTACAGTGAGTGCTGGGTGCTTTTTTGCCGTGGCACCTCCACGTCCACTGATAGGGACCCCAGTCCCTATCATCTCATTTCTACAGCTGAGTAAACTGGAGCAATGTGAAATAAAGTGCCTTGCTCAAGGAAACAACACATCACCCGGTCTGAGAATTGAACTCACAACCTTTCGATTGCAAGGCCAATGCTCTAACCACTAAGCCATGTGCCTCCAGGTTTATTTATTTTAATCCAGTTTCTAAAATAAGTTGGATTACTTTGAATAAATAATGAATGAATATTACATAATTTATGTACTAAATTAAATTTAATATAAATATTAATATAAATAATGTTATACTTTGGGAGGGTCATGTTGCCAAAGTCATGACCCTCCCAAAGTATAACAATATCGGTTTCAACACACGATTTCAGATAAAGAATCTTGCTAAACAAATTCAGAAACGAAATATAAATAATGTTATTGCTTATTTAAAATTGACTTCTTTTCAAAGTTTCAAATTTCTACACTTCCAGTATATCACCGCCACCACTTCAACTACCATATATATATAGAAAGAGAGAGTGTGTGATGAGAGAGATACAGATAGAGTGATTATGATTATAGCTCAGAGACCAGAGAGTCACTCCAGGTAAAACCGCAACTGCTCCGAATTAAGAGATCACAGCTCCGATATTATGAGCATGTGGTTAGAATGTCTCAGTAAAGAATCGCTGGACACATTTTACAGGCAAACCCAACCGGCAAGAGACCCAGAGGTAGACCCTGAGCAAGATAGTTGGATAACATCAATGAGCTTGGCTGGTCACGCTTTGGGATCCAGCTGGATCAGTTAGAGATATTTGCTTCTGACAGACTCACTGGAAGGAGTGTTTGAGAAGGACTCTGCCCCCACGACCCTTTCAGAAATAAGTGGGCAAAGAAGAAGATATTGTCAATTTACATATATCTAAATGCATATATATTTGCATATAATACCAATATGTACACTACATATGCTAGCAGAAAACCGCCCTTCTGGTGGTTTTTCTGCTGGTATATATAAATATGAAAATATTCAGGACCCCGACGGCTGAGCTCCAGCTATTTTGACAGCTAGATCCGAACTATATATATGTATATAGTATAAAGTAATATGATTTCAAATACGAAAGCAAATAATTATTGGTGAAGAAGTTATACAGCTCAAAAATACTGGATGTTTTACATACACAAGGCAACATTCAATTTTATAGAAAAGTATGAAATCCTAATATGAATGATTATGAATTCACATAGAGCTACCTCTTCTTTAGTGTGCTGGCCATTGTCCAGAAGATTGTGTCCTCCGTCCTCTGTCCTTCAACTCTGGATATTGTGTTGGCCACTATCCAGACCATTTCTTGTGTCCTCTGTGCTTAGACAGCCAGACAATAGTTAATACAAAGCATTGTAAGATGTGTAGTAAAAGACAGATAAAATTCATTTTAAAAGCCAGTACAATGGTGTAGAAAAATACGAAGGGTAAATGTTGACAAAACAAAACAAAATAACGTGTTACCCTTACCCAGAGTATTTTAGCAACATATGACACATGACCAGATTCTCTGGCGATATGCAGTAGTACAGAAGACCCGACTTCCCACAAGCACAAGCTGAAGCATATGTACAGTAAACCCCCCAGCCCACACTGTAAAGTGGATGTGTAAAGGATGTGGCAAAAAGCACCCAGCACACACTGTCAATGTGGTTGGCGTTAGGAAGGGCATCCAGCTGTAGAAAACTGGCCAGAAACACTCCTATATGAGCGAGACACAGTCACCCAACCCAACTTACCACTAAATGGGACCTGTCTAACCCATGGTAGCATGGAAGATAGACGTAAACTGATGATTATGATGATATACATATTTATATACATATATATACAAAACATAACTATATAAATATATATATATATGGTTTGCTAATTTATTGTGGAACTAACTATATATATATATATAAAATTATAAGTTTGAAGAACAGTCAGACAAAATCTATCCAATTCTTTTCCTCCTTAGTCCGTAGAAATCAACTAGATAAATAATCATTTAAACGGAGCTAGAGTTTAACATGTAAATTTGAAGAAATGACAGATAAATATTACAGACTTTCCTCTGTGAGGAACAGTCAGATAAAATTTACCTAATGTTTCATCTTAATCCATAGAAATTAACTAGACAAATAATCAATTAAACGGAGCTAAATCGAAAATGTAAGTTTGAAGAAAAAAATATAGATAAACTTTACCAAAATTCTTCTAGTCCCGACTATCAATAGTTTCGCTTGAACTTTATGGATATGTCTAATCATAGAATTATCCATGAGGCTCCGAGCTTTTCAAGAGACTCCCTCAGTTAAGACCAAAGTTTCTAAAGTGATCGTTTTCAGTAATGAATTCAAAAGGGGTGAAAAACATCACGTGGCTAGCGATCATATTTACTTAATTCATTCATTCATCGAACCACACCATTGAAGGTAGCCAACACTCATATATGTATCTGTGACTATGTCTAAATATATATATGTCCTTATGAATTTATTTATATATATATATATATATATATATATATATATATATATATATATATATATATATATATATATAAGAAATAAGAAATTAGAAATAAGAAATAAGAGGGATCAGATGTTGTTTACTCGAGAGAAGGCTACGTTGGTACGGTCACGTGATGCGCATGAAAGACGACAGCTGTATAACAAAGTGCAGGGCAATAAAGATAGACGGTAGCCACGGAGTAGGCAGACCCAGAAAAACATGGGACGAGCTGATAAATTCCGACCTCACACGCTTACACCTCTCCAAGACAATGTCACTGGACCGAGACCTTTGGCGGTACTCAGTAATAGAGAAGACCCGCCTTACCTAAATACAAAGTAAAAACCTACTACAGTCAGTAGGCATCTCTATCAAAACACCACCCCCGTCCCACCACCTCCACCCCATCCACACTGCCCCTTTCAATGTAAAGTTATGTTGGTCCCACAACATCCAGGCCGAAACAAATGAGATCGTGTAGGTGTCACGACAAAAAAACACACAGTCCACGCTGTAAATGTGGCCGTGTAGGCAACACGGTAAAAACCTCCCAGTCCCACACTGTAAATGTGGTTGGTGTTAGGAAGGGCATCCAGCTGTAGAAAACCCGCCAGACAGTCCACGCTGTAATGTGGCCGTGTAGGCAACACGGTAAAAACCTCCCAGCCCCACACTGTAAATGTGGTTGGTGTTAGGAAGGGCATCCAACTGTAGAAAACCCGCCAGACAGTCCTATGCGAGCAAGACAACCACTCTTGCCTCAAGTGGGAAAACCCCCGTCCAAACCCATGCAAGCGTGGAACACGGACGCTAAACCTGATGATGATAATGATGATGATGATATATATATAAATTCATAAGGATATATATCCAGCGAATTGTCAACCGTCAAGGTTGTTTTCCATGGTTATGTCACTATTTATAAAACAAATTTTGTATTTTATCTGATGAAAGCGCACCAAGAATGGCTTGGTTGCCCTTGAAATATATATAATAAAATAATTATGGTTTTATAAATATAGTTTCCATTTATTAATATATTGAACATTTACTCCAGTAACTGTTGAGTGCTCTATATCAGTTATAAACTTTTAAGTTTGTTGGAATCCCAACAAATCAAATATAACTTCTACATATACATATACATATATATATATATATATATATATATATATACAAAAAAAATGAATAATAAAACTATGATATTGTTAACTGGCATTTCTAAAATCCTATATTTGACCTTTCAGCTATTGTCCTGGGTGTCTTTTTCCCAGTTTTTAAACTCTCCATGATTCATTGTAGTTCAGTAAAAATGATTTCTTAATTCTAATATTTATAGTATTTTTCCTAGAAGACAAATCTTTGTTTTAAATTTATGATATTATAGGAAAGCCATTAATGTTTAATGTTGATGTAGTTATTTTTTTTAAATGTTGTATATTTAAGATTTATAATTAGCTCTTAACATCCTGTAATGATTTAACAGAAAACATCTAAAAACAGGGTTTATTATTTCACATGTTTACAGTAACTTTATAAATGAACAGATTCTGGTAAAAATTTGTAGTATTAACTCTTAACATCATGTAATGATTTAGCAGAAAATCTAAACTATAATAATATCTATAAAGAGGTTTGTTAATTCAAATGTTTTTAGAATCTTTACTAGTGGTCAGATTGTTGTGAAAATTTAGAGTAAAATAAAGTAAAACAACGTGTAAAACAGAACAAAGGAGAGACACAAAGAAACAACAAAAGTAGTCACTGAGGAGGTCACAAAATGTGACAAGAGAACTTTGACAATCAGCAACTAAACTACCATCCAGTTATTTAACTAACCAGCTGTTATAAGGAAGTTATAATAATAAATTGAAGGGAAACCCACCAGGTGCCTGTGTGTTTTATTAGCAACATGACCCTCTCAAAGTATAAAAATATGTTTCAACACAAGTTTTTCAGACAAAAGAAATCTTGCAAAACAAATACAAAAACGAAATTAAATAAAGACTTTAATATTTAAAGTGATACGGTCATTACTAGTGGAATAATTGTTGGGAAAATTTATAAATTTATAGTATTAGAATAAAGAATATTAACTGTTAAGGAACAATTTTCACAAATGTTTTGTTAATATGGTTTCATGAGGTTTGTTAATTCAAATATTTATACTATCTTTACTAGTGGACAGATTGTTGTGTAAATTTATAGTAAACTAAAGTAAAACTTGAATATTTGATGTGATACAGTCATAGTGTTATTTTGGTACTTTTCAAGAATATTTGGCTCATGTTTGATAATTCAAATAATTATAGTATCTTTACTAGTTGACAGATTGTGGTGTAAATTTATATTATTAGAATAAAGAATTTTAATTTTTAAGGATGTAGTCATATAGCCATGCTTTACTTTTCAAAGAATGGTTTCATGTGGTGTGTTAATTCAAATCATTATAGTGTCTTTACTAGTGGATAAATTGTGTAAATCTATAGTATTAGAGTAAAGATGGAAAAAAAGCTTTAATAATTATTTCTACTTTTGGCACAAGGACAGCAATTATCCCAGTGTATTACTGGTACTTTATTTTATCGGCCCCGTAAGGATGAATGCAAAGTTAACCTCGGCGGGATAGGAACTCAGATCATAAGGGGCCGTAACTCTATGCCTTAATAATGTGGTTTCACTTGGGAGAGGAAGCAGTTAAAATGGTGTGAAAATGTGTTCCCTAAGGAAGTGGGTTTTGATGAATATGACCACTCCTCCATGAGGGGTCAACAATGAGACAATGCTGTCCCCTTTCTATTTCCTCTCTTTAATTACCATCAACTATTCCATTATCAACATATACATACACACACATACATATACATACATACACACATACATATACACATACACACATATACATACACATATACACACACATACACACATACATACACATATAAACACACACACACACACACTCATACATACATATACAAACAAACAACACGCACACATACATACATACATACACACACTCACATACATACATACTCACACACACACACACACACACACACGCACACATACAACATACATCCCCTTCTATCCTCTCTGGCATATAAACAACAATAGAACATCTTTCCACTACTACTACCACTACCACTACTACTACCACCACCACCACCACCACCACTACTACTACTACTACTATATATATATATTGTTATACTTCCTTTGGGAGGGTCATGTTGCCAATAAGAAACACATGCACCAGTCCACCAGTCGTTTCACTTCAATTTATTATAATAAATTTATAAATTTCCGGTTGGTTGGTTGGTTCCACAACCAGATGATTGTTTATATATTGTCAAAGTTCTGAGAACTTTGACAATATATAAACAACCATCTGGTTGTGGAACCAACCAACCGTAAATTTATAAATTCCTAAATTTATAAATTTAATATAATAAATTGAAGTGAAAGCAACTGGTGCGTGTGTTTCTTATTGGCAACATGACCCTCCCAAAGTATAACAATATCGGTTTCAACACACGTTTTCAGATAAAGAATCTTGCTAAACAAATTCAGAAACGAAATATATATATATATATATATATATATATATATATAGGAAGGAGTAGGACCCCGATGGCTGAGCTCAAGCCGTTTCGACGGCTAATTATGTCCAGAGTTAGCCGTCGAAACGGCTTGAGCTCAGCCGTCGGGGTCCTACTCGTT
>OZ024760.1:20197297-20214797 GCA_964016885.1 Eledone cirrhosa
GTGTATATATATATAGCTAGCATATGTATATATATATATATATATACCACCACCACCACTGATAACTAGTCCAGGAACACCTGCAGTTTTCACCATGACACTATTAAAATAGTTGAAATGTTGTCCTGATAAAACCCTACCTTAATCATCAGATAGTTCAGAGTTTATCAAATTCTGTTGCAGTTATCATTATTGATTGGTGGGGTGGGGCTGATTTAATTGACTTTCCTCCCTTTCCCAGAATTGCTGGCTTCTGCCTAAATCAGAACCCAATATGTGTACTACACTACTGTCCTTACCAGCGTCTTTAATGTCTCCTTAATGTGAGCCCTATGGGGCTAATAAAGAAAGCATTCTGATTACAATTCATGTGAGAAATGTTATCTTGTAATGGGTTAAGGTCTCATATAATATAGTGAGATTGTCCTTGCAATTGGTAGACAAAACCTCCCTCTAGGGAGAGAGAGGCTTAAAATATCTAAAAATAGCAAGCAAGGGAGGTAACTCAGATAGACCTATGTATCTCTTATGTTTCTGTACTGTATTAAGGGTCAGACCGACCAGAGACCTACATTACATAAGTTCCAGTGCTCTACTGTATTCTATTGTAGTCTACTATACCATCTAATTCAGTCTACCATACCATCTAATTCAGTCTACCATACCATCTAATTCAGTCTACCATACCATCAAATTCAGTCTACCATACCATCAAATTCAGTTTACCATACCATCTAATTCAGTCTACCATACCATCTAATTCAGTCTACCATACCATCTAGTTCAGTCTACCATACCATCTAGTTCAGTCTACCATACCATTTAGTTCAGTCTACCATACCATCTAATTCAGTCTACCATACCATCTAATTCAGTCTACCATACCATCTAATTCAGTCTACCATACCATCTAATTCAGTCTACCATACCATCTAATTCAGTCTACCATACCATCTAATTCAGTCTACCATACCATCAAATTCAGTCTACCATACCATCAAATTCAGTTTACCATACCATCTAATTCAGTCTACCATACCATCTAATTCAGTCTACCATACCATCTAGTTCAGTCTACCATACCATCTAGTTCAGTCTACCATACCATTTAGTTCAGTCTACCATACCATCTAATTCAGTCTACCATACCATCTAATTCAGTCTACCATACCATCTAATTCAGTCTACCATACCATCTAATTCAGTCTACCATACCATCTAATTCAGTCTACCATACCATCTAATTCAGTTTACCATACCATCTAATTCAGTCTACCATACCATCTAATTCAGTCTACCATACCATCTAGTTCAGTCTACCATACCATCTAGTTCAGTCTACCATACCATTTAGTTCAGTCTACCATACCATCTAATTCAGTCTACCATACCATCTAATTCAGTCTACCATACCATTTAGTTCAGTCTACCATACCATCTAATTCAGTCTACCATACCATCTAATTCAGTCTACCATACCATCTAGTTCAGTCTACCATACCATCTAGTTCAGTCTACCATACCATCTAATTCAGTCTACCATACCATCTAATTCAGTCTAACATACCATCTAGTTCAGTCTACCATACCATTTAGTTCAGTCTACCATACCATCTAATTCAGTCTACCATACCATCTAATTCAGTCTACCATACCATCTAATTCAGTCTACCATACCATCTAGTTCAGTCTACCATACCATCTAATTCAGTCTACCATACCATCTAGTTCAGTCTACCATACCATCTAATTCAGTCTACCATACCATCTAGTTCAGTCTACCATACCATCTAGTTCAGTCTACCATACCATCTAGTTCAGTCTACCATACCATCTAGTTCAGTCTACCATACCATCTAGTTCAGTCTACCATACCATCTAGTTCAGTCTACCATACCATCTAGTTCAGTCTACCATACCATCTAATTCAGTCTACCATACCATCTAGTTCAGTCTACCATATCATCTAATTCAGTCTACCATACCATCTAGTTCAGTCTACCATACCATCTAATTCAGTCAACCATTACCATCTTATTTAGGAACAAAGCCAGTAGTTTGAAGGAAAGGGAAAGTTGATTAGATCAACCCCAGTATGTAACAGGTACTTTAATCTGAGGTCTGTTCTCACCACCTCTGCCCATGTTTTTCGTGGTCTACCTCTACCACGTCTTCCTTCAACTGGCATTTCCTGGCACTTCTTCACCCATCGGTCATCCTCCATGCGCATCACATGTCCATACCACCTCAGTCTCCTCTCCCGTACACTACATTCTATCCCTCTCAGACACAGCAAATGTTAAAGGGATAAAGGTGAAAGGCAAAGCTAACCTCGGTGGGATTTGAACTCAGAAAGTAGGGGGCTGTAACTGTATGCCACAAAGCATGTTGACCATTTTGAGTTCCAGAGAAACACTTCCCATTCCACTAGAAATACTACAAATAATTGAAGTGGTAATTAAACAAATGAGATTGTTAGACTATTACTAGTATTGTTTGTTGTTGTTACTATTATTTTGTTGTTGTTACTATTATGGTGGCGTGGGTGGGGTTGTGGTGGGTGGAGTGGGGTGTTGGGGTGCTGGAATCATGTTTTATTCAAGACTTCAACTTAAACAATGGAACAAACAACAATTAAATTACTCATTTGTTGAATTTTTCCAGAAATTTCTTTCTCACTTGTTTTACGCTCATCTTTCTTTTATTTCTATTAACTTACTTTCTTTTTATTCACTTTTAGTGGTCATGTTGGTCTCACGATATAAAGCACCCAGTCCACCCTGTAGAATGGTCAAGTTGGTCTCACGATATAAAGCACCCAGTCCACCCTGTAAAATGGTTGTGTTGGTCTCACGATATAAAGCACCCAGTCCACCCTGTAAAATGGTTGTGCTGGTCTCACGATATAAAGCACCCAGTCCACCCTGTAAAATGGTCCTGTTGGTGAACTCAACCAAAATCACCCAGTCCACCATGTAAATGTGGTTGGTGTTAGGAAGGGCATCCAGCTGTAGAAACCAAGCCAGAATCAGTTCTGAATGAGTAAGACATGGTCATCTGATCTGACTTGTCTCAGAACGGGACAACTTGTCTAACCCATGCTAGCATGGAAAAATGGACATTAAATAATGATGATGATGATGATGATGATGATGATGATATATACTTCTTCTTGAGTCATCCCTCCATCAAACATGAAGCGTTCATTTTGTTTTTTCTAATGACAGAATATATGTGGCTCACCACACCTGCATACTCCTAGATTTCTGAATTAACTGGAGCAGTTGTCTCAACCCATTGTCAAGTTGATAGTTGATCATTTGTGAAGCCACTGGGGTTCACAACATCAAGGTCATCTATTTAAACTGATGAGTGTCACAAGAGCTATTGATTACTATGATACAAGCAGGAATTTTATCATGACTTACTCCTCCAGATTCAACCTGTTCTGCTCGACTATCCTATGATAGCCATATCAGAGACACTTTGATAATATTATTAATATACTATGAATAATAGAGCATGCGTGTTTCATTCACAGTTGTATAAATAAAATTAGAAATTTTTTATAATTCTTACAGAAAATATAAGCACTAATATAAGCACTTATAATAAATACAATTAATTATTGCTAGTAACCTCATGAATGTAAATAGTTATAATAAATACAATTAATTATTGCTAGGAACCTCACAAATATAATGCTCAAAAAATATGATTAAAGTGAGAGAAAGAAACAAACAAAAACGACCTTCAATTCACTACCAAGTGTGACAATTGGGTCAACAGAAGATATTGAGGCAAGCCAACACACTGGCAGCATTACCGCAGATGATGTGATGGTGAGGCTAAGGTGTTCAAACAACCAATCACTCTCATGGGCATTACCTGACGCCCCGGAAAAGCAAAGTGCCGGCAGGGGTAGGACACTGGAACAACCAGACACCCTCACGTACATCATCTGACACTTCAGTAAGGCAAGGTGATGGCGAGGCTTAGGTGTTGAAACAACCAAACACCCTCATGAGCTTCACCTGGCACCTTGGTATGGTGAGGTGATAGCAAGGTTAAGCCACTGAAACAACCAGCGGCCCTCACGTACATCACCTGACACCTCGGTAAGGCAAGGTGATGTGATAGTGAGGCTAAGGCACTGAAACAACCAGGTACCGTCACCACACGCATCACCTGACATCTCGGTAAGGCGAGCTACTAATGATGACAAGAACTTCCCTGTCAGGGGGCCAGTTCCACCAAATGTCTTAAATGTCACAAGTTGGAACAAATAGTTATTTGATAAATCCTGGTGCCTCGAGAATATTCCATCAAATTGTCATCTATGTTTTATATCTACTAGATATGATGGTCGTCACGGGAAGATTGTTAGAGGAAAGCAAGTATTTTGAGATATATGAGATTAAAGATGTGTGGTGTGTGGAGTGGTGTGGAGTGTGTGGTGTGTGGTGTGTGGTGTGGTGTAGTGTGGTGTGGTGTGGTATGTGGTGTGTGGTGTGTGGTGTGTGGTGGTGTGGTGGTGTGGTGTGTGGTGTGGTGTGGTGTGGTGTGGCATGGTGTGGTGTGTAGTGTGTGGTGGTGTGTGGTATGTGTGGTGTGTGATGTGTATAGTGTGTGTGGTGGGGTTTATGACTAAAATAATCACACGGAAAGATTGGTTTGTCTCTGAAATAAAATATTGAAATTATTGTGTACAGTGCTCAGGTGCACTACAACTCATCAAAGGTGCATGTATAGTATATAGAATAATGTACAAATGTTAGGAAAGTGAACAGTGTATGAGTCAGGATATACATGTGTGTGTGTGTGGATGGAGGGGGATATCAGGTGTAGTGTTGGCGAATTTCATGAAGGATGGAGGTTTTAAAGGATACAGTGTCTCGGCAGCTAACAACCGATGCAGGTAGTTTGTTCCATGCTTCAGCAACTCTGAGCATGAAAAAATGTTTCCAAAAGTCATGGGAACTGTGCTGTTTTCTGACTTTGTGGGCATGTCCACGTGTGTTAGACACATGGAGATCAAAAAGGTGCTCAGGGTTGCTGTTGGCAAGATGGTTAATAATTTTGTGGGTGTTTACCCAGTCCATTGCCAGACGTTGGAGCATCAATGTAACCATGCCCAGGGAAGCAAGGCATGGTAGATGCCTGATGGAGGGTACTCGCTTGGTTGCACGTCTCTGAACGGTTTCCAGGAGGTCAATGTTCTGAGCAAGATAGGGGTTCCAGACTGGTGATGCAAATTCTAAGTGTGGCTGCATCTTAGCTATATACAGCTTTAAATAGATAGCTGGAGAGCGGCTGACAAAGGTCTTGCTGAGTGATGCTAAGGCACCCTTGGCCTTCTTGACAATTTTAGAGACGTGCTTCGTCCAATGCAAATCGCTGTTATGTCTGTGTGAGTTTGTGTGTGTATGTGTGTCTATCTGCTTGAATGTGTATATGTGTCTATGTATGTACTTGTATATGTATGTATGAGTGTGTGTACTTGTATATATATGTGTGTGTGAGTGTGTGTGGGTCACGGACATCATATAGAAACTGGTTACAGGATTTTAACCATGTTTCATTTAGTTGAGATAGAGACAGAAACATTGTGATAGAGAGAGTTAGTGATAGAGAGATAGTGATAGAGAGGGAGAGAGAGAGAGGTAGAGAGAGAGGTAGAGAGAGAGAGAATGATAGAGAAAGAGAGAGAGGGAGGTAGAGAGAGAGAGAGAGAGAGAGATAGAGCAATAGAGATATATATAAGGAGAGGTAGAGAGAGGTAGAGAGAGATAGAGAGAGATAAAGAGAGAGAGAGAGAGACCAGCTCACTCAATGTACTTGAATTCTGCTAACCATGACTGATAACATTCCCTAAAATTACACTTTTTTCATTGATAAAATTATATATGATATATACACATACAGACACATGGATATATATGCATATATACACGCACA
This sequence comes from Eledone cirrhosa, assembly GCA_964016885.1. Lineage (NCBI taxonomy): Eukaryota > Metazoa > Mollusca > Cephalopoda > Octopoda > Eledonidae > Eledone > Eledone cirrhosa. Next base: position 20,203,256 of record OZ024760.1, read on the forward strand.
TATACACACACATACACATATATATACACACGCACATAACACACTCCCATTCCACACCTAAATTAAATGTTCCAATTTTCTAAAAAAATTTAGTGAGTAAACTTTATGATGTTTGGGTTTACCTATTCACCATTTTGGTACCAACACCAACCCAAAACAACCCCTATTTCTATGAAGTAACCCCCTATCTCTGGTTCTATGAAGTAACCCCTCCCCCATCTCTGGTTCTATGAAGTAACCCCCCCATCTCTGGTTCTATGAAGTAAACCCCACCCCATCTCTGGTTCTATGAAGTAATCCCCCCCATCTCTGGTTCTATGAAGTAACACCCACCCCACCCCACCCCACTCCTATCTGGTGAGGGTGATGGTGGTGGTTGTGGTGGGTTGTAGGCGGTGGTTGTTTTGGTGATGGTAGGGGATTGTGGTGGTGGTTGTGGTGGCGGTGGGGTTATGGGAAACCAAAATCTTTTTAAGGGTTTAGGGTCTGAAAAAGACTAGTTTGACCCTGGCGAGAGCACATCACATGAGATACACCACCATATGCCCCCTTCCAACAGGGGAGGCTCCGTTAATCACAAGTTTTCCCAGATTTTTTTTTTTATGTTGTTTCGCAAATTCAAATTTTTTGGTTGTTTCCTCTGAAGAGATAAGATGAGATTAAATGAGATATTTAATCACCAAGTTAATGTAGATGTCGTTGCTGTGATTAGAATATATTAACGACAGTAGTATGGAGGATTGGAAGTACGCCATCACCAGACTTTATATAGACATATATGATAAGAAACAAATATGGGAGTTCTTGAGGTTAGCTTCCTCCTCTACAGAAGGGTTTCCCCACCTTGGAGATTTCATATCTTTCATGGCCGATGAACAAATGGACGATTTGGAAACTGTGGCTAGCATATGTGACTTTTAGTCTTCTTGTTGTAACTTTTAGTCTTCTTCTTGTTGTGACTTTTAGTCTTCTTCTTGTTGTGACTTTTAGTCTTCTTCTTGTTGTGACTTTTAGTCTTCTTGTTGTGACTTTTAGTCTTCTTCTTCTTGTTGTAACTTTTAGTCTTCTTCTTGTGACTTTTAGTCTTCTTCTTCTTGTGACTTTTAGTCTTCTTCTTGTTGTGACTTTTAGTCTTCTTCTTGTCACTTTTAGTCTTCTTCTTGTTGTGACTTTTAGTCTTCTTCTTGTTGTGACTTTTAGTCTTCTTGTTGTGACTTTTAGTCTTCTTCTTGTTGTGACTTTTAGTCTTCTTCTTGTTGTGACTTTTAGTCTTCTTCTTGTGACTTTTAGTCTTCTTCTTGTTGTGACTTTTAGTCTTCTTCTTGTTGTGACTTTTAGTCTTCTTGTGACTTTTAGTCTTCTTCTTGTGACTTTTAGTCTTCTTGTGACTTTTAGTCTTCTTCTTATTGCGACTGTTAGTCTTCTTGTGACTTTTAGTCTTCTTGTGACTTTTAGTCTTCTTCTTATTGCGACTTTTAGTCTTCTTCTTGTTGTGACTTTTAGTCTTCTTGTGACTATTAGTCTTCTTGTTGTGACTTTTAGTCTTCTTGTGACTTTTAGTCTTCTTCTTATTGCGACTTTTAGTCTTCTTCTTGTTGTGACTTTTAGTCTTCTTGTGACTATTAGTCTTCTTGTTGTGACTTTTAGTCTTCTTGTGACTTTTAGTCTTCTTCTTATTGCGACTTTTAGTCTTCTTCTTGTGACTTTTAGTCTTCTTGTGACTTTTAGTCTTCTTGTTGTGACTTTTAGTCTTCTTGTTGTGACTTTTAGTCTTCTTCTTGTTGTGACTTTTAGTCTTCTTCTTGTTGTGACTTTTAGTCTTCTGTCTTGTTGACAGCTCTAATTATGAGATGTCCTCTCCCAACCTTAGTTGTTGTAACCAACTCACGGTAGCGTGGGGGATTGCTAGTAGGGAAGATGGATGTTAAATGATGATGATGATGATAGTGGTGGTTGTCATGATGATGCCAATGATGACAATGATGGTGATATCACTGATGATGTTGACGATGATGATGGAGGGGATGATGATGGTGATGACGATGGAGGTGATATTGTCAGTAAGTCTCTCCTTCAAACTCCAACTTTGTATTTTCAGGTGTTTTTGTCTTTCTTCTATCTTCAAATTATTCTTGTCTGGGAATTTCTTTCACCTACTTTCCTGTATCAGTGTATATATATATATATATATACATACATACATATATATATATATACATATATATATGTATATATATACATATATATATGTATGTATGTATGTATGTGTATTGATAGATAGGTAGATATAGATAAAGATCTGTATCTATATATGCATATATAAACATATATATATATATATATATATATATATATATATATATATATATATATATATATATAAACATATATATATATATATATATATATATATAAACATATATATATATATATATATATATATAAACATATATATATATATATATATATATATATATATATAAAAACATATATATATATAAAACACATATATATATAAACATATATATATACACATATACATAAATATATACATATATATATATATATGCATATATATATGCGTGTGTGTATACATTATATATATATCCTGTAATCTACTTATTCCAAGAAGTTATCAGCTCCTATTATCCTATCATCTCTCTCTCTCTCTTTCTCTTTCTCCCTCACACACACACGCCTTACCAAAAATACAACAGGACATTATTGCCAATATTTTGATAGCTTTGTTCCAATGGTAGTACCTGGTAATACCAGGTAGTACCTGGCCTGTATCCAACCACTTTGCAGTGGAATGATATGGACCCCAGTCCCTATCATCTCATTTCTACAGCTGAGTAAACTGGAGCAATGTGAAATAAAGTGTCTTGCTCAAGGAAACAACACATCACCCAGTCTGAGAATTGAACTGACAACCTCTCGATTGCAAGGCCAATGCTCTAACCACTAAGCCATGTGCCTCCTTATATATACATAATATAAGATCAAAAGATGGTTAAAAGAGTTCCAAGTATTTTATTATGCGCATTTCAAAAACAAATATCATCATCAGATAAAATAGGGAGACATGATATGAAGCTTAAAAAACACTTGCGAGCAGTGAAGTGTTAAATCAGCATATCATGTCTCCCTATTTTATCTGATGAGAACGCAAATATCATCCCGTGATGATATTTGTTTTTGAAATGCGCATAATAAAATACTTGGAACTCTTTTAACCATCTTTTGATCTTATATTATTTATACTCCAGTCCTATAAACTGTGGAGTGCTACTTATCTGATATTTGCATTGCTTTATTGTGCTACAATAAAACTCACCTCCTACATATATATATATATATATGTGTGTGTGTTATGTATATATGTATGTGAGATTGTGTGTGTGTGCTTGTGACTGTGTGCATCTACCTATGTATATGTGTGTGATTGTATTTATGTATATGTGGGATTGTGTGTATGTATATATGTGTGTGCGTGTATGTATATATGTGTGTGTGCGTGTATGTATACGTATATGTGTGTATGTATGTGTAACAGGAGACTGGCTTTGTTCTGTCTTGGACAGAATCCAAATCTCAACAGCTGTTTCATATTTGTCCCGAATGGATGATACCTGAACACACACACATATATACACACACACACGTGTATATATAAACATACATATATACACACACATCTATACACACACACGTGTATATATAAATATACATATATACACACACATATATATGTACATACAAACACATATGCACACACACACATATATATATATTTTCCATTGACTTTGTCCTGTGCGCTCCCTATTTTGATTATGTGTATATATATATATATATATATATAAGTTAAAACAATGAAATAAAAAAATTAACCTTACATAGATCGATATCGAAGTATAGTTACGATGTGTTATCATCACCTAGAAACAATCGTACAGCAGTGAAGTATATTTCTAATGACTTGATTTTTTATTTCATTCTTTTAACTTATATCATGACTCTGTTTTCCTTTTAATGTTTTATTGTTTTCCGGGATTTATTTTAACCTACAACATTTTCAACATATGGATTACATTGAGTTCTTCATGCAGAATAGACCCCACAACTTACTGTGGATACCTCTGTGTATATATATATATATATATATATATATATACACACACATACATACATAGATACAAACATACATATATACACACACACATATATATACAGACACCACACATAGCCACAGTAAAAAAGGGAGTCTTCTCTCATGCTCACTGCTCTTTTGAAGTCTTCCAGAAGCCAGACTTACAAGATGTACAAATTCTATGCCTATACCTTAAATGGCTGGTCGTGATAGTAGGATGTTGGTAAAAAAGGGAGTGTTTGTATTGAAATTGCAAGGATAGTCGATAAATAATCAGTTGATTGAAGTTTTTTCCCACATCCCACCATATTCAGATTGCAAGAATGTATTTGAGTGGTTGTATTGGCACCACAACAGAAAGCACCCAGTTCACTCTGTAAAGTGGTCATGGTGGTACTACAACAAAAATAGCACCCAGTCCCTGCCCACTGTATTGTGGCCGTTGGTACTACAACAGAAAACACCCAGGCCACCCTGTAAAGTTGCTGTGATTGTACTACAACAAAAATAGCACTCATTGATAAACAACATAATATAAATGCTAATATAAATGAGGGCGGTTGACCGGGTTAGTACCAGCTAAATGTTCGGTCGCCCTCATGTCTCTGATTTTCAGCCCCATGGATTTTGTCTATTATAGACCTTTGTTATATTTCGAACTCAATTTATTGTGTGTTACAATTGTTTCCCCGGCAAACAGCTCAAGGTGCGATCCGTGTGTGGATCTACCTGACTCTAGACTTGCCGGGGAAACAATTGTAACACACAATAAATTGAGTTCCAATGCATCACTGATTTTTCGTTTTCCATTCTATAATACTCTGCTCCGTAGTAGGCGCATAAAGTGCTCAACCGGCATACCGCCTATGGAAGCATCTTAGCTATATGTCTAATAGACATATATATATATATATATAAAATATTAAAAAAATAATGAATAAAACAATGAAACAGTTCCTTATATTAAACAAAAAAAGTTCATTATTTAACGATCGTTTCTAGGACATATATGTGTTAGAATTGGCATGCATATTCAACAGATCTATGTACAAAATTATACAAAATTATACAAACTATCAAATATAATATACATACCAACACATACATATGCCGTCTTCAGAAATAATCTGTTTCATTGTTTTATTCATTATTTTTTAAATATTTTATCTTGACTCTGTATTCCGTTTATCTTTCACCGAAAGTGATTTTTGAATGCATCTCTTCTTTCCTTGATATCCGGATTACATTGAGTTCTTCATACGGATTGGACACTACCGTAAACTCTTGGTAGATTTATCTACATATATATATATATATATATATATATATATATATATATTAGTTATGTAATAAACAACATAAGGCAATTATACCATTTACCAGTGGTTTCTTAAAAGCAAAAAATTTTGCTTTCAATCCTCAGAATGAAAAAATCCTGGTCTGTTTATTGAATTTGGATTTTTAAAAAACCACTGGTAAATGGAATAATTGCCTTATGTTGTTTATTACATAACTATTAAGCTCTGTTACCTACATAGAGCACTCTTTTTTCCTGGACTTTTCCGACGGAATTACTTCATTCACACATATATATATATATATATATATATATATATATATATATATATATATATATATATATATATATTATTCAAAATGTTAACAAATGAAAAATATTGTCATAATCAAAATATATACTTTATTATACATATTTCAAAGGTACTATGGTGTTTAAGTACGTTTTCATCAGACAAAATATATGATTTGATATGTGACATACCGTTACGGTCTTGATTATTCAATTCCAGTATTGTTGAGTGCTTCTAATCTATTGTAAAATTGTATTCGTTGAGTAATCAACGAACCATACTAATCTTTGGTTATATCATCATCATCATCATCATCATCATCATTTTACATCCGCTTTTCCCTGCTTGCAAGGGTGGGACGGGAACTGATTCTGGCTTGATTTCTACAGCTGGATGCCCTTCCTAACACCAACCTCATTTACAGTGAGTGCTGGGTGCTTTTTCGCGGCGCCTACACGTCCACTTTACAGTGAGTGCTGGGTGCTTTTTCGCGGCGCCTACACGTCCACTTTACAGTGAGTGCTGGGTGCTTTTTTGCCGTGGCACCTCCATGATCACTTTACAGTGGAATGATAGGGACCCCAGTCCCTATCATCTCATTTCTACAGCTGAGTAAACTGGAGCAATGTGAAATAAAGTGTCTTGCTCAAGGAAACAACACATCACCCGGTCCGAGAATTGAACTCACAATCTTTCGATTGCAAGGCCAATGCTCTAACCACTAAGCCATATGCCTCCATATATATATATATATACCTCATACAAACCCTGAGCCCTTAAAATCACCGCACAAAATACAATTATTGCCCAATAATAATTTTTTTTAAATCCACCCCTCCAAATCTTCCCCCACCCACTATATGGTGTTATATGTAGAACTGGTGACCTCAACTTTATGCTGGTCATAACATAAACCTGATCTACAAACTGTTAATTACATATAAACTCAATGATCTGATACTTGTTAACACTGATATCACCTCTCTCTCTCTCTATCACCTGTTCTCTCTTTTTTCCCTCTCTATCCTCTTCTCTCTATTACCTTTTCCCTCTCTATCTCTCTCTTTCTCCCTCTATCACCTTTTCTTTCTTTCTCTTTCACTATAATCTTTTCTCTCTCTCTACCTGTCACATTTCCCATCTCACGACTACGTTCTCTCCCTCTCTCTCTCTTCTCTCCTTTCTAATCCTGGCCTTGTTATTATCTAAATTTCTATCTTTTTCTCTCTCTCTCTCATCATATGTATGTATCTGTTTCTCTCTTTCCCTCTCTTTCATTATATGTATATATATATATATATATATATATATATATCTTTCTCGCTCTCACTATATGTATCTATCTGTCCTGCTTTCTCCCTCTCTCTTTCTCATCATTTGTATATATCTTTCTCTCTCTTACACACACACACACACACACACACACACACACACCACACACACACACACACACACACACATATATATTTCTATCCGGGAATAACTTGAACCGTTAAGGTCTCATTCCTGGATATGTCAATATTTATAAAACAAACTTTGTATTTTATCTGAAGAGGGCGTACCAAAGTTTTGGTGCCCTTGAAATATATGTAATAGAATAAATATGGTTTTATAAATATAGTTTCCATTTTTTTAATATCATTGTATATATATATATATATATATATATATATATATATATATATATATATATAGCCCTTCGTCAGTCATTTGCCAACCATGCGACGAAATATTAATGATGGTTGGCAAATCACTGACGAAGGACTATTTTTATCATATGTAACCCATGTGCAACCACGCAATATTCTTCTTTCTTCTCATGTTTTTTATATATATATATATATATCTAACGCAAAGAAATACCTATGATTCCTAGCAGACAACTGACGATGGATATTGCCCTCTTTCGCCCGTAACTTTTATTTTGATTATATCATCATCATCATCATCATCATCATCATCGTTTAACGTCCATGTTCCACGCTTGCATGGGTTTGGACGGGAGTTTTCCCACTTGAGGCAAGAGTGGTTGTCTTGCTCGCCTAGGACTGTCTGGCGGGTTTTCTACAGTTGGATGCCCTTCCTAACACCAACCACATTTACAGTGTGGGGCTGGGAGGTTTTTACCGTGTTGCCTACACGGCCACATTACAGCGTGGACTATCTGGCGGGTTTTCTACAGCTGGATGCCCTTCCTAACACCAACCACATTTACAGTGTGGGGCTGGGAGGTTTTTACCGTGTTGCCTACACGGCCACATTACAGCGCGGACTATATATATATAATCAAAATAAAAGTTACGGCCGAAAGAAACACACACATACACACATATATATATATATATATATATATATATATATACATAAGTTTATCCCGGGTTCAATAGGGGGTAACCACAGTAAGTAAGGTACTCAAAAAAACAAAGTAGAGTATAAATATTTAATATTCGGGAGAACCAGGGCTTCCTGATGAAACAGTTCTAGTCCTGTAGAAGCCTTTTCTATATTAAATATATATATATAAATATATATAAGCAAGAAAGTAAGTGTTGGTAAAATCCAGTACTTCAGTATGAGGATAGGCAGCACTCAACGAAGATATAAGTTCCGGAGTTATGATAGTGACGAAACATAAGTCAATTGCATGAACTCATAATCCTTTATTTACTGCTATATATATTTCGATGATAGCCAATGAATGGCTATGACCTCATCGGGCAGTCAGTTCTTAGATATGCCAGTTCTGTGTGTATAGTGTTGATGGGACATATGAGATATGTCCCAAGGCTCTGATACCATCAACACTATAAACACAGAGCTGGCATATCCTATAACTGACTAACTGCCTGATGAGGTCATAGCCATTCAATGGCTATCATCGAAATATATACAGCAGTAAATAAAGGATTATGAGTTCATGCAATTGACTTATGTTTCGTCACTATATATATATATATATATATATATACTACACTATACTATATATATATATATACCTTTCCAACACTAATTTGCATAATAAATCAACAATAAATCCAGGAGATTCCAACCAGAATGGTTGCTTTTTTTAAGGGTATGTCAATATTTATTTATAAAACTAACCTATATTATATTTTATCTGATGAAAGCGCACCATAGTTTGCTCTGGTGGCCCTTGAAATATGTATAATGAAATAAATATGGTTTTATAAATATAGTTTCCATTTGTTAATATATTGTATATATATATATTTAATATATATATATATATTTAATATATATATATATATATATTTAATATAGAAAAGGCTTATATATATATATATATATATATATATATATATAATATAGAAAAGGCTTATATATATATATATATATATAATATAGAAAAGGCTTATATATATATATATATATATATTTAATATAGAAAAGGCTTCTACAGGACTAGAACTGTTTCATCAGGAAGCCCTGGTTCGGCCTTCCTGATGATTTCTCCCGAATATTAAATATTTATACTCTACTAAGGCGGTGGATTGGCAGTATCGGTAGAGGTTCGGACGCCATGCTTTGACGCATAGAGTTACGGCCCTTGCCATTCTGAGTTCAAATCCCGCCGAGGTTAACTTTGCCTTTCATCCTTACGGGGTCGATAAAATAAAGTACCAGTAATGTACTGGGTAATTTTCTGGCCTTGTGCCAATAGTAGAAACAATTAAATATTTATACTCTACTTTGTATTGAGTACCTTACTTACTGTGGTTACCCCCGATTGAACCCGGGTTAAACTTATGTATATATATATATATATGTGTGTATGTGTGTATGTGTGTGTATCTGTCTGTCTCGCTTTCTCTCTGTTATAATATATATCTGCACTTTCTCTTCCTCTCACCATATGTATGTATCTGTCTGTCTCTCTCTTTCTTTCCATCTCACCCTCTCTTTACCTACATCTCTATCAATTCTCCATTCTCTCTCTGTTTCTCCTTACCTTTCATTACATTTGTAAAACTCCTCCCCCCCCCCCGCCTCCCGTCTTCACGGTTACCCCTCCTTCCTCCTCATATATTTTACATTCCGCCTCCACCCGCCGCATCCTTTAACTCCTTTTCCCCCGCCATCACCGCCGTTTCTCCCGTCAAAATTTATTCTCCTAATTTCACCATCACCACGTCAACACCACCACCATTAGCACTAACTACTTCACCACAACCACCACCACCACCACTACCAGCACAACAACCACCACCACCACCAACACTACCAACACTACCAGCACAACACCATCACCACCACCAGAATCCCCAATACTACTACACCGTCACCACTACCACCACCTCCACTACTACCACCACCACCACCACCACTACTACCACCACCACTAATTACTTCACAACGGAAAGAAATGACATACAACCACATGTAGAGAAAGAGGTGACAGTGTGGAGGTAGTAGTGGAGAGATAGTGACAGAAAGAGAGAGAGAGAGAGAGAGAGAGACAGACAGACAGAGAGAAATATTTAGAGAGGCAGGGACAAACTGCGAGGCAGAGCGGGAGAGAAAGAAAGTGTAAAGCAAAGAGAGAAAGAGGGGCAGGGACAAAGTGCGAGACAGAGAGGAAATGAGAAGAGGAGAGAAAAGCTCAACATTTCTCTACCCCAGTCAACAGTGAGGTGTACGACATATTGACACATACATCTCATATACTTGGTCTCAAGCTAAACTATAAACCCTCAACTTATATTTCAACAACTGCCCACTTTAATGGATATATCAGGACTCCTATTTCACTTATTTAACCAATTTTTCACTCCCGTTATTTCTGCTGCTCCTGGCTATATTTTATACAATATATATTCCGTGAGGGGTTTTTTGGGGGGTTCAATTTAATAATTATTAAAGGATGTTTTTAATCTCAACGTCTACGGTAAGAAAAAAGCTTATGTATTTTTATTTTTTCTTGATCTTTTACTTCTTTCTGTCAGTTGATTGCGGCCATGCTGGAGCACCGCTATTGCCTTTCATTTAAATCGATCTTACTTCTTTTTTTTGTATTTTGTCGTGGTCGTCGTCGGTCGAACCGCTAAGTTACGAGATTTAAACACACACACAGATATGTATAAATATAAATAAATATATATATATGAGAGTATTGAAGTTTGAAGCATTGTGGAATAATAACAAATTTGGTCGTATATATATATATATATATATATATATATATACATATACACACACTGATTTCCAGAGGTTCACTGGGAAATGGGTCTTGTCCGTTTTCCCGTTGTTTTTCTCATCATCTATCTAAGGCTTAGCCATGCGGGCTTTTTTTTTTTCACACACACACACACACACACACACACACACACACATGATGGCCTTCTGGTAGTTTTTGCCAACTTTCACTGCCTCACAAGGCATTGGTCAACCCGAAGGCTATGGTAGAAGATACTTGCCCAATGTGTCCCACAGCGGCACAGAAACCACTGGTTGCGAAACGGATCCTCCTTAACCACAACACACACACACACCCATGCAGAGCTATGAAGTACCAACAATAATTAATTGTATTGTATGTGTTTATATTTTCATTCTGTAACAATTATAAACAATTTGTAATGGTAATTATGCAACTGTAAATAATAAAATATATTTACAAACACACGCACTCACAGATATATATATATATATATATATATATATATATATATATATATATATATATATACAATATTAAATAAATGGAAAACTATATTTATAAAACCATATTTATTTCATTATATATATTTCGGGGATATCATATTAACAATATGCTATGCCTTCA
>OZ024760.1:20217297-20229797 GCA_964016885.1 Eledone cirrhosa
GTGTTTTACAATATAAATTTTGCTTACACGTGCATAAACTCCTTGACGTATTTCAAACACAAATGTTTATTATTATTAAACTAAGGCGGTAGATTGGCAGAATCGGTAGAGGGTCTGACGCATAGAGTTTCGGCCCTTGCCATTCTGAGTTCAAATCCCGCCGAGGTTAACTTTGCCTTTCATCCTTACGGGGTCGATAAAATAAAGTACCAGTAATGCACTGGGTAATTGCTGGCCTTGTGCCAATAGTATAGTAGAAACAATTATTATTAAACTGAAATGTTTTAAGTCAGTTTTGTCGGATCACATTTGACCAGGGACTAAACAACAACAACACATACATACATATTGTTATACTTGGGGAGGGTCATATTGTTATAATATTGCCAGAAATAACAGATCCACTAATATATATATATATATATATATATATATATATATAACGAAGGAAGTGTGGTAAGGAACCAGGTGGACCATAACGCACCAGAGTACTCGATACTTTGGGTAGTAGAGTGGGTAATAGGAAAATGTTCAAAGCCTCGACGGCAGAGCTCAAGCCGTTTCGACGGCTATCTCTGGACTCAGAAATAGCCGTCGAGTCCAGAAATAGCCATCGAAACGGCTTGAGCTCTGCCGTCGGTGTCTTGAACATTTTCCTATATATATATATAAAGTGGATGACGGCTTAGAGAAAGGACTACTCAATACCGAAGTAGAGTTTGGATATTCATTTATATTAAGGCAATAGTGAGTCTTGTTACTCTGGAGTTTCGCCTGTTTACTACAGGGTCATCAGACAAGAACTTCTTGGGGATATGATATTCAAGTTTATTGATGCTCTGAACTAAAGTCCATTGAGCTTATTTGAGAAACATGATAATTAACTTTGCCTTTCATCCTTACGGGGTCGATAAAATAAAGTACCAGTAATGCACTGGGTAATTGCTGGCCTTGTGCCTAAAGTAGAAACAATTATTATATATATATTGATACATTGTGTGTATATATATATATATATATATATATATATATATTTAAATAATTTGTTTGTGATTTAGACACAAGGCCAGTAATTTGGTGGAGGAGTAAGTCAATTAAATTGACACCAGTGCATTACTGGTACTTTATTTTATCGACCCCCGGTGGGGGAGGAAGATGTAAGGCCCAGCTATAATCTTGGCAGGATTTGAACTCAAAACATAGATGTCATCATTAAATACCGTTAAACATTTACGCCGAAGCTCTACTGAGTCAGCCAATTCTATAATTATAATATGTATATTTATGTGTTGTTGTTGTTAAGATAAGATTTCTATTAAAATTCATTTTGTTCTTTTCGAAATGGTTACTATAGAAATGTTTGTAATATTTATAGACGTGCTGTTTACACCAAACCATATGTGAATATTTAGATGACCGAAAAGGATATTATTGCCTGCCTCTATATATGTTTGTTTAGTTACACAATCGCAACCATATAAGCTGGTATGTATAGAGAGATAGAGAGATAATCCCAGCTCAAATTAGCACGTTCTTATATATATATATATAGGAACGAGTAGGACCTCGACGGCTGAGCTCAAGCCGTTTCGACGGCTAATTCTGGACTAAAATTTTAGTCCAGAATTACCCACTCTACTACCCTAAGTATTGAGTACTTTGGTGCGTTATAGTCCACTTGGTTCCTTACCACATTTCCTTCGTTATATATATATATATATACAATATATTAACAAATGGAAACTATATTTATAAAACCATATTTATTTCATTATACATATTTCAAGGACACTAAAGCAAATTATGGTGCGCTTTCATCAGATAAAATAGAATATAATATAGATCAGTTTTATAAACAAATATTGACATAGCCTTAAAGAATGCGACCATGTCGGTTGGAAGCTCCCGGATAGTGGGGTTACTAATTTTATTATTGGTCTATTATGCAAATTAGTTAATTTGTTAATATATTGTATTTTTACTCCAAAAATTTGTTGAGTGCTTTATATCAGTTTTAAAAATATTTGCTTGTTGTATCCCAACAAATTAAATATAACTTCTACATGTATATATATATATATATATATGGATCTCTCTCTCTCTCTCTCTCTCTCTCTCTCTCTCTCTCTCTCTCTCTCTCTCTAAACGAAAAATCAGTGATGTATCTGAACTCAATTTATTGTGTGTTACAATTGTTTCGCCGGCGGACAGCTCGAGACGCGGTCATTGTGTGGATCTGTCTGATTCTGGACCCGCAGGTTCGACGGACATGTGTAATGATTTCAGAGCATATTCTATCATACTCTGCTCTGTAAGAGCATAGAGTGCTCAACCGGCATACCGCCTATGGAAGCATCTTAGCTACCATCAGACACACACACACACACACACATATATATATAATCTTTTTGAATGGGTGTGTTGCCATTTTTGGTAATTGTTTATATGTATGAAAAATGTGTGTGTGCATATATATATATATATATCGTGTAGAAAACTACGAGGAGGCTGGGGGTGTCACCCACCCCACCCCTCCGTTTTCTGGTGGGAAAACGTTGTTTGCGAACTTCTTGGGGGGTCAGATTAGTTGATAGCACACGGGAAAATAAAATGAAGAAAAGTGTTCTTCACTGAAATCGAAAAGGATTTACCACACTCACAGACACGTGCACAGAAATTAAACAGAAATGACACAATACAATGAAGAAATATATTGGTTTAACAAAAGTGTCAACGTTTCGGACACTAGTCGTACATCAGAAGATAGATTGGGAAAATAAAAGCTGAACAAGATGAGATGATGATGACAGTGAAGATACGGACCTACCTGAGATTTTAACAAGTTAGCAACAAGCGGCCGAAATGGGGTTCCTCCGAAGGGTCTTTGGGGTAATGTTACTTCATAGTGTAGCTCGGAGATCAGAGTGTCCCTCTAAGTAGTGCTGCTACTTCTCCGATACTATAGGCATGTGGTTAGAATGTCTCGGGGGGAGAATCGCTGGACAGATTTTACGAGCAAAACCAAACGGACAGAGACCCAGGGGTGGAGCCACCCCGAGCAAGATGGTTGGATAACATCCATGAGCTCGGGTGGTCACACTTGGGAGATCCAGCCGGATCAGTTGGAGACAGTTGCTTCTGACAGGACCCGCTAGGAGTGTTTGAGGACACTGCCCCCACGATCCTCTCATTTGCACCGAAAAATATTCCGTAAAGAGGAAGTTTGGCAGCAAACAATTTAATAATTTGTGGATATAATTGGTACAAGGAATTATACCAAGAAAGCAAAGAACCTTGCACAAGAAGCTGTTTTTTGTTTATAATAAGTATCTTATTTAAATCTTTGTTTAATATTAGAAGTGTTTTAACTATTTAGAAGTTTGGCGAGGTTTTGTCTGTCTAACTCATATTTATAAAACTACGCGTATGTGCATATGCATGCATTTATCTGTACAAGCACAGGCGCACTTAGAAAAATACAGATTCAGACATACATTCATACACTTACACACAGCGTAGGAAATGGGACGCCAGCCGCTGTTTTGCTATAGTTTTTTCGCTATCCCCCTCCTTCCTTCCTTTTACACACACACACACATTGTGTGGCGGACAGACGGAAGTAGCTCAAATTTATATATAGATATCGTTAGTAAAATTGGTTTCGTATCACGTTACACCTGCCACTGAACATAACAACGTTGATTGAAATCTAATTTTGTTTTATATATTATGAATTAATTGCTATAAATTATTGCTTTAGCTTGTCTCTTATCTATGGACAGTGTTTTGGCTTGTGTCAGACGCTGTGACCTCGATTGGACCAGCAGCAATACCGTTGGTAGAGGCCGATGACCCCGGAGTTCTGTCTTTCGTTAGTACTTTTTTTTAATCGACCATAAATGGATAAAAAACAAAAATTGACCTCGGCGGGATTTGAACCTCAGTGAGCAGAGTCGAATCAAATACCACAACGTATTCTATCTGACGTTCTAACGACCCTGCTATTCTATCTGACGTTCTAACGACCCTGCTATTCTATCTGACGTTCTAACGACCCTGCCATTCTATCTGACGTTCTAACGACTCTGACAATTCGTCACATCAAAAGTCCTTTGCACTAGGTTTAGTTTTACTCTAAGAACTTGTTGGCTTTGAATACTACAACATAACCCCCTTGTCTTCTGGGTTGAATGAAGCTGGTTGTTGAGGGTATGTGGTCAGAGCTCCGAATGACAGGACTCCATTGCCGCAACCTCGCACTTCTGGAGGTAACCAACTCCACCTCGATAGCAGAAAGTAGATATTTGGTCCAGGGAGGGCAAGAACGACGGAAGTCTCCATCCCTATGCGGTTTCGGGGATTGGTGGGAAGGGAGCCAAGAACGCCGGAAGTCTACCACAAGCTCGACCTCCAAACCTACCAGAGAGTGTTTTGAAAAAAACCCCAGCAAAGTAGTTACTACAGCACTAACTGTCAGGTCATCCAGTTTATGTTAGGTGGCCTAGGGTGGGGTATCGCCTACAACAAAAGCAAGACATTAATTTATCAAGGTTTTCAATCTGATGAAATATTGTTTGACAGCTGGGCAAGAAACACGAACGAAACCAATCCACCCCACTTCCTTTTGTTTTTGAATGTCGCCATTCTAAGAGTTCTGCCTCGTTTTATTTGATCGCCATTTTATAAATAGGTAAACGAGGAGATTTAGTGTAGCCTCTCATTGTCTCTCGGTATGATAAACAACCAGTGTCTTCAGTTTTTGATGTGAAGGTGCGTGGCTTTCTTACAATCGTTAAGTTGTTAGTTCGATTCCTGGCGGCGCGTTGTGTCCTTGAGTAAGACACTTTACTTTTTCACGTTACTCCAGTCCACTCAGCTGGCAAAAATGAGTTGTACCAGTAATTCGAAGGGCCAGCCTTGTCGCATTCTGTGTCACTGTAGTTCTCCCTGAGAACTACGTTAAGTGTACACGTGTCTGTGGAATGGTCAGCCACTTGCACGGTAATTTCACAAGCATTTTCACAAAAATTTCCGTTGATCGTATCAACTGGAAAACTCGTCGTCGTAACCGACGGAGTGCCTTCCTTCAGTATTTATATCTTGTGAAGCATTACCAACTAGGTTTTGATTTATACGGAGGTTCTTTGTCAGTTTTAAACCTTGGTGTTGTGTTTTGGAAGGATTTTTTGTTCTGTTTAGAAATATGTTCTTTTTTTTTTTCTTGGACATTCATTTCCGTAACAAACTTCCCTCAACTACTCTTAAAAAATGCTGTGTATTCTCCTTTGTCAGTAATATTGCTGTGTTTTAGAGTTTTTATATTTACTCTAGTTTTAGAACCAAGGAACGGTTTTGTAAATATTTAATTGTTAAAGAATAAACTTGAACACAAATAAACGAATTCTGTTTGTAGCGTTTTGTAAGAATTTACCTTTTTTTTTTTAAGAAAGGAATAAACATTTACGAAACATATATATAAAGGAACGATCGACTTTCGTCAAATCGGACCGAGGGAACAATGTTTCCGTTGGTCTTTCCAATTGCTAATACTATCTATCGGTCGCAACTCCAGGTAGAAGGAGCAACGTGAAATAAAGTGTCTTGCTCAAGGACATAACGCATCGCCTGGTCCAGGAATCGAACTCACAACCTTACGATTGCGAATCCAATTCCCTAACCACTCCGCCACACGCCTTCACATACATATAGTAATTATAAATACACATTTATGACATTGATAGATAGTATCAGCAATGGAAACATTGGCGATCGGTTCCCCCTAGATCGAGTCTAGTTAATTTTGTAGCAGCGAAATACGAGGGTAGACTAAAGAGTTCAGAGGCTGACTGTGAAGGAGTGATGCTAGAGCTGTGAAATCTTGCATGTCCTTAATTTCAACTCTTCTTATTAATTAATAACTGTATTGTTTCTTCCACAAGGGACTATGTTGAAAAATAAACCTCACTTGGTCATTCCATGAGAGTATCTTGGTCATAAGATGACTGTGAAGGAGTGATGCTAGAGCTGTGAAATTTTACATGATTTAATTTCAACTCTTATTAATAATTACATTTTCTTTGTAAAATAAACCTCATTTGGTCATTCATTCCATGAGAGTATCTTGGTCAGACTATCAAATTTTTAGTCGACCCTCGTATGTCGTTAGTAACAAAAAATTACATAAAAATAATAATTTAATATTTAGTCAAACAGAAAGAAAAGTAAAGTAGCTTCATTATTGCGACCCATGGTTGGTTGACTTTTGTAGTTCAACAGCCCTTCTAATATCTACAGCTCAATATCGCCAGTTCCCCCTTTCCCTAGAAACAACAGATGACCCTAGACTACAAGTCTCTTTTTTTTTTTTTTTTTTGTTTAACTAAAGCAGCGAATTGGTATGATTTGAGGGAGATGTGGATGCTATTTTTAGCATGTCTAACAACCACCAACAGGTTCGCTCCCACGCTGGATCTTCCCACATGTGAGTGTGTGAGAGAGGGTGTGTGTGAGAGAGAGAGAGATGGTCCTGTTGATGTTAGCGTGTATATCTGGGTTGTTTTGTTCAAATTATCTTGTCAGATTTTGACAAATATATCCAAGTTGCTGTCAGGTTCACCGTAATGAACTGTCCTCTTAAAATCGGCTTAGTTAGAATAACAATAATACTAATACTACTACTAATTATTATTATTTCTCGTATTGACACAAAGCCACCTACGTGTAGTCTGTGTGGTAGTGAGAGAATGGAAGCAATAAACAGTGTGACCACAATAACACTCCTTGATTTCAAATACTTTGTAGGTTGCCAAAGTATTAGTGATCAAATCATTATATTAGTGGTGATGCTACAGGTTTATGGTACAATTGTTTCATAAAACCTACAGTTTCACAAATGTGTCTGAACACGGAGGAACCGAACTCCCAGTGTCACCGCCTCCATCTCTCTGTATTATGAACAATGGAAACTTAAATGAATATTCTTACAATATTGGTGGCTACAGTTGCATAAACTAACGTCGTTTCTTGTGATATTGGTTGATATAGACACTCGGTGTGTACCCCTTTTGTTGCTCGGCAAACATCAATGCGATAATGAAGTCACCCTGTAGTTTAAATCATGTTACGGTCAACTTCGCCTTTCAATCGTCCGGGGTCAATAAAATAAAGTACCAGTCAAATACTGGGGTCGATAAAATCGATTGCTTTCCTTCCTCCAAAAATTGTTGGTTTTGTGTCAAAAGTAGAAGCCATTTATTATTAAAGTCACGGCCCTTATGTTCTGAGTTCAAATCCCACCGAAGTTAGCTTTACCTTTCATCCTTACGGAGTCGATAAAATAAAGTACCAGTAATGTACTGGAGTTGATTTAATCGACTTTACCCTCCCCTAAAATTATTGGCCTTGTGCCTAAATTAGAAACCATTAGTATCGGTAGAGGGTCGGACGCCATGCTTTCCAGCATAGTTACGTCCCTTTACCATCTGAGTTCAAATCCCGCCGAGGTTGACTTTGCCTTTCATCCTTACGGGGTCGATAAAATAATCCTTACGGGGTCGATAAAATAAAGTACCAGTAATGCACTGGTAATTGCTGGCCTTGTGCCTAAAGTAGAAACCATTATTATTATTATTGTTGTTGTTAGTGTGGTTAGAATGTCTCGGGGAAGAATCACAGGACATATTTTACGGGCAAAACCAACCTGCAGGAGACCCAGAGGGAGACCATGAGCAAGATGGTTGGATAACATCCATGAGCTTGGTTGATCTCGTTTGGGTAGCCATCCGGATCATTTGGAGACGGTTGAAGTGTGTGAGGACTGCTCCCTCTACCCTCTCAGGAATGAGCAATGTTTAATTTCAATATTAATGACTTTATATGTATTGAATAATAATAATAATAATAATAATAATGGTTTCTGATTTACGCACAAGGCCAACAATTTTTTGAAAGTCAAAACTAATCTCGGTGGAATTTGAACTCAGTCTTAACTAAAATAACACAAAGCATTTTGTCCGACGCTCTTCCGATCCTTGTCAATCCACCGTCCCTTATACACTGAATAATGATAATAAATATATCCGCTAAAACTGATATTTTATTCAGTGCAAGAAAGTTTAAACAGCTACAGATCTGTCAACTCTCCCCGTCCGACGAGGACATCTCTCGCCCACTTTATGGCGGGTGAGAGATGTCTTCTCCTGTGAAAATGGGTATTTTTGCCTCATTTCTCTCCGTTTTGGGGCACTTTTCTTCATGGTACTCCAGTTTGGGCTTTTTAAAGGTTGGCAGGTCTGCAGTAAATAATGATAAACCCAGAGTCTAGCGACCAGATGTTGGCAGAATAAACCTCATTCAATAATATATATTGATTAATTTCTAGTAATGCTAATTAAAGGTTTCGCTTTATCACTTTTAATTTGTTTTTTAAATTGATTAATTTAAAGGTCTGTTTCTTCTATTTATGAATCGAATTAATTACTAAGTCGTATGACTGGTCCTCCGTCGTTTGCGAAGATGAGTGTTCAGTTGTTTGAACAACTGATAATACCGACGGATACCTGTACGCTTGACGTAGTCCTCAGGGAGATTCAGTGTGACTAGGGTCTGACTTCACCTGCCGAGGCCCTAAGCTAATATGAAATTTGAGGTGTGTATACATTTTTTGGGACACCCTATATATATATATATATATATATATATATATACACACACATACACAGTTGATGATTCAGTGTTAAAGAATAAAAACTAATGATAGAATAAAAATATATTTGAAAAACTGAGGCCTTCCCCCGAGGGTGTGTGACTCTAAGCTATAGTTTATAGGTATGTCCAGCACTGATTGTGACACAGTGTGAGAAGGACGGCCTTAACTATCGTGTGTGGTAAAACACTTTAACCGGTAAACCACGTAGCTTCATTAGGTCATGTACTATATAAATAAATGACACTCTAGTTTAGAGAATTAATGGTCGGACAACATCTGTGACACACAATTATATACTACGAACATTCTAGTTTATATTTCAGTTCCGGTCGTTGGCGGTCTTTAACTTCATTATACTGTGTTTCCCCTATAATATAAACCCTACTCTGAAAATAAACCCTAGCAAGATTTTGTGAGAAAAAATAATATAAAAATAATATAAAAGACAGATTTCCAGAGTCTTGCTCGTTACTAATATGATATATATATTTTATTGATATTGTTTTTCCATGCTGTAAAATGGAGGTATTGGTAGTAGCATTCAACCATTAAAAGCCATGCCAAAGTATGAGGTAGAGCGGGCCCCTGAGTCCAGTAAGACAACCTCTCTAGTGCTGGTGGCACGAATAAAAGCACCCAGTCCATGCTATAAAGTGGTGCTGGTGGCACGAATAAAAGCACCCAGTCCATGCTATAAAGTGGTGCTGGTGGCACGAATAAAAGCACCCAGTCCATGCTATAAAGTGGTGCTGGTGATAGGAAGGGCACACAACCAGTATATTAATGCCAAAAACTATCAACAGACAAGTATTGCAATAACTGCGTAAACAGCAATAACACTAACCTTGTTCGCGTGGGAGAACCCCCGGACCGTGAACAAGCAATCGCACATGATTATATATATATATATATATATATATATATGTAGATAAATCTACCAAGAGTTTACGGTAGTGTCCAATCCGTATGAAGAACTCAATGTATTCCGGATATCATGGAAAGAAGAGATGTAATGAAAAATCACTTTCGGTGAAAGATAAACGGTATAGAGTCAAGATAAAATATTAAACAAATAATGAATAAAACAATGAAACAGTTCCTTATATTAAACAAAAAAAGTTCATTATTTAACGATCGTTTCTAGGATATATATGTGTTAGAATTGGTATGCATATTCAACAGATCTATGTACAAAATTATACAAAATTATACAAACTATCAAGATTAAATATACATACCAAACACACATATACGCCGTCTTCAGAAATAATATATATATATATATATATAATCTTTTAATGATATTTTATTTTTGACGTCTGTATGATGATAGTTTTATCAAATCTCCTGCTGTTATTTATTTTGGTGTAAAAATATAAATCCTACCCCGAAAATGAGCCCTAGTTCCCTTTTTTAGGGAAAAATAATATAATTATCTTATAATAGCAGAAACACGAAAGTACTTCGTTCATCACACCTGCTTTATTTATTAATTAATATAAGACCTAATTAGAGGAAACACGGTAGTACCTCGTTCATTACACCTGTTTTATTAATATAAGGCCTTGTCTTATATTTAGGAGAAAGGGAAACACTATACCCCCCACCCCTAAACTTATTTTCTACCTGTTCTCCATAACTCCATATAACAACTGAACATCTCCAAACCTGTCTAGTTAGACCAATACCTTGTCTAGTTAGACCAATACCTTGTCCAGTTAGACCAATACCTTGTCCAGTTAGACCAATACCTTGTCCAGTTAGACCAATACCCTGTCTAGTTAGACCAATACCCTGTCTAGTTAGACCAATACCTTGTCTAGTTAGACCAATACCTTGTCTAGTTAGACCAATACCTTGTCTAGTTAGACCAATACCTTGTCTAGTTAGACCAATACCTTGTCTAGTTAGACCAATACCTTGTCTAGTTAGACCAATACCTTGTCTAGTTAGACCAATACCTTGTCTAGTTAGACCAATACCCTGTCTAGTTAGACCAATACTCTGTGTAGTTAGACTAATAACCTGTCTGATTAAAACTCGTTCAATTTATCTTTCAGTTCTTCAAAAACAATGAAATTACTTCTCTAGAAAACTAACAACAACAATAATAATTGTTTCTACGTTTGGCACAAGGCCAGCACTAACAACAATAATAATAATATACATTATTTTTACTAACCTTCTCCGGGTTTTCTTCTTATTTAGTTCAATTCTATTTTTATTTAGTCTAATTCTGTTCATGTTGAGTTCAATTCTATTTATGCTTCACTCGGTTTTCTTCTATTTTTGTTCAGTTTTATTCCGTCTGTTTTTTTACTTCAATTCTATTTATTCTTCTTCAATTTAATTCTGTTTCAATTTGCTTCTATTTTGGTTTAGTTTCAATTCTTTTCTGTTTCAAGTTCGAATCCTGTTAAAATGCCTCCGTTCCGTTCAAGATACGTGCATTGGTTGGGGTTTCCTGCAGCAGTAGTGAGAGTCACTTCCTCGACCAACACTACTCTGTCGGACACTACAGTGGCCAACAGTCCTGCCTTCTATCGTATAGTACCTCAACCAAGAGTACCATTTTTCAGACACTTTGTCCTATACAACCCCAATCAAGAGAACCATTTGTCCTACACTACCCTCTGTTCGACAATACTTCGACCGACCGACAGACACTCCCGTCTGATCGATCAACACTACCATCTGTCAGTCACTACCTTCTAACCAACACTACCCCCTCTCCGACAATACCTTCTAACCAACACTATCCCCCTCTCCGACAATACCTTCTAACCAACACTATCCCCCTCTCCGACAATACCTTCTAACCAACACTATCCCCCTCTCCGACAATATCCTCTATCGGACACTGTCCCAACCAAGACCACTGTCAGAAAACGTTAGACTTTTCTTTTTTCTCAAGCCAAACAAATATATTCTACTTTTGAACTGTTTATATTTATTAAATTTCCCATACCAAGATCCTCGGATTTTACTGTTTACGTACATAACTACATATATACATATCTTACTAATTGGGAAATTACATTGAAACTTTATTGGTATAACTATTTATTTACCCTTTTGATATATATATATATATATTATTCAAAATATTAATAAATGAAGACATTCACATAATCAAAATATATGTTTTATTATATATATTTCGAAGGTACTGTGCTGTTTTTTCAGTACGTCCTCGTCAGATAAAATACATGAATTAAAAGCTGTTGAAGATCTGCCGAAAACATTGTCCTAGATCTGGGAGATGTGTCTCGACACTAAATATTAAACCGGCAAACATCATTGATATAGCTGCAAACTGGTAACAGGGACTAAACTAGTAAGAATCCCAGTGCCATCTGTGTTGTGAAATGGTTTAACTCGATATTTTAAGGAAGAAACGAAAGTAGGAACTTGATCTTGTCTGTGTAATAATAAAAAAATAATAATGGGTATGTGAATTGTGTGTTTGGCAGACTGACAGAGAACTAAGACTTTAGGTGTACAGGACAGCAACTATGAATTAGAAGTGTGTGTGTGTGTGTATATATATATATATATATATAAAAGTGGATGAATACCTCAACAGGTACAATGTACTTGTAGAAATATATATATATACATACATACACACACACACATATATATATATATACACACACATATTTGTATATTTATATATTTCTCACAATGTTGAGGTGAAAACATTCTAGGTAGAATAAGAGAAAGAAGGGAGGGGGTAGTTTAGGGAACTGCTATTTCTGGTGGTATTAAAGGTTGAGGGGTTTGTGTACCT
>OZ024760.1:20234797-20257297 GCA_964016885.1 Eledone cirrhosa
CACCACCACCCTAACCAACTCTCCCTCCGCCACCTGTCCCCACCACCACCCTAACCAACTCTCCCTCCGCCAGCTGTCCCCACCACCACCCTAACCAACTCTCCCTCCGCCAGCTGTCCCCATCACCACCCTAACCAACTCTCCCTCCGCCACCTGTCCCCATCACCACCCTAACCAACTCTCCCTCCGCCACCTGTCCCCACCACCACCCTAACCAACTCTCCCTCCGCCAGCTGTCCCCATCACCACCCTAACCAACTCTCCCTCCGCCAGCTGTCCCCACCACCACCCTAACCAACTCTCCCTCCGCCACCTGTCCCCACCACCACCCTAACCAACTCTCCCTCCGCCAGCTGTCCCCATCACCACCCTAACCAACTCTCCCTCCGCCACCTGTCCCCACCACCACCCTAACCAACTCTCCCTCCGCCAGCTGTCCCCATCACCACCCTAACCAACTCTCCCTCCGCCACCTGTCCCCACCACCACCCTAACCAACTCTCCCTCCGCCAGCTGTCCCCATCACCACCCTAACCAACTCTCCCTCCGCCACCTGTCCCCACCACCACCCTAACCAACTCTCCCTCCGCCAGCTGTCCCCACCACCACCCTAACCAACTCTCCCTCCGCCAGCTGTCCCCATCACCACCCTAACCAACTCTCCCTCCGCCACCTGTCCCCATCACCACCCTAACCAACTCTCCCTCCGCCACCTGTCCCCACCACCACCCTAACCAACTCTCCCTCCGCCAGCTGTCCCCATCACCACCCTAACCAACTCTCCCTCCGCCAGCTGTCCCCACCACCACCCTAACCAACTCTCCCTCCGCCACCTGTCCCCACCACCACCCTAACCAACTCTCCCTCCGCCAGCTGTCCCCATCACCACCCTAACCAACTCTCCCTCCGCCACCTGTCCCCACCACCACCCTAACCAACTCTCCCTCCGCCAGCTGTCCCCATCACCACCCTAACCAACTCTCCCTCCGCCACCTGTCCCCACCACCACCCTAACCAACTCTCCCTCCGCCACCTGTCCCCACCACCACCCTAACCAACTCTCCCTCCGCCAGCTGTCCCCATCACCACCCTAACCAACTCTCCCTCCGCCACCTGTCCCCACCACCACCCTAACCAACTCTCCCTCCGCCAGCTGTCCCCATCACCACCCTAACCAACTCTCCCTCCGCCACCTGTCCCCACCACCACCCTAACCAACTCTCCCTCCGCCAGCTGTCCCCATCACCACCCTAACCAACTCTCCCTCCGCCACCTGTCCCCACCACCACCCTAACCAACTCTCCCTCCGCCACCTGTCCCCACCACCACCATAACCAACTCTCCCTCCGCCACCTGTCCCCACCACCACCCTAACCAACTCTCCCTCCGCCAGCTGTCCCCATCACCACCCTAACCAACTCTCCCTCCGCCACCTGTCCCCACCACCACCATAACCAACTCTCCCTCCGCCACCTGTCCCCACCACCACCCTAACCAACTCTCCCTCCGCCACCTGTCCCCACCACCACCCTAACCAACTCTCCCTCCGCCAGCTGTCCCCATCACCACCCTAACCAACTCTCCCTCCGCCAGCTGTCCCCATCACCACCACCCTAACCAACTCTCCCTCCGCCACCTGTCCCCACCACCACCCTAACCAACTCTCCCTCCGCCACCTGTCCCCACCACCACCCTAACCAACTCTCCCTCCGCCACCTGTCCCCACCACCACCCTAACCAACTCTCCCTCCGCCAGCTGTCCCCATCACCACCCTAACCAACTCTCCCTCCGCCACCTGTCCCCACCACCACCCTAACCAACTCTCCCTCCGCCAGCTGTCCCCATCACCACCCTAACCAACTCTCCCTCCGCCACCTGTCCCCACCACCACCCTAACCAACTCTCCCTCCGCCAGCTGTCCCCATCACCACCCTAACCAACTCTCCCTCCGCCACCTGTCCCCACCACCACCCTAACCAACTCTCCCTCCGCCAGCTGTCCCCACCACCACCCTAACCAACTCTCCCTCCGCCACCTGTCCCCACCACCACCCTAACCAACTCTCCCTCCGCCACCTGTCCCCACCACCACCCTAACCAACTCTCCCTCCGCCACCTGTCCCCACCACCACCCTAACCAACTCTCCCTCCGCCAGCTGTCCCCACCACCGCCATAACCAACTCTCCCTCCGCCAGCTGTCCCCACCACCACCCTAACCAACTCTCCCTCCGCCACCTGTCCCCACCACCACCCTAACCAACTCTCCCTCCGCCACCTGTCCCCACCACCACCCTAACCAACTCTCCCTCCGCCAGCTGTCCCCACCACCACCCTAACCAACTCTCCCTCCGCCACCTGTCCCCACCACCACCCTAACCAACTCTTCCCTCCGCCAGCTGTCCCCACCACCACCCTAACCAACTCTCCCTCCGCCACCTGTCCCCACCACCACCCTAACCAACTCTTCCTCCGCCAGCTGTCCCCACCACCGCCATAACCAACTCTCCCTCCGCCAGCTGTCCCCACCACCACCCTAACCAACTCTCCCTCCGCCACCTGTCCCCACCACCACCCTAACCAACTCTTCCTCCGCCAGCTGTCCCCACCACCGCCATAACCAACTCTCCCTCCGCCACCTGTCCCCACCACCACCCTAACCAACTCTCCCTCCGCCACCTGTCCCCACCACCACCCTAACCAACTCTCCCTCCGCCAGCTGTCCCCACCACCACCCTAACCAACTCTCCCTCCGCCACCTGTCCCCACCACCACCCTAACCAACTCTTCCTCCGCCAGCTGTCCCCACCACCGCCATAACCAACTCTCCCTCCGCCAGCTGTCCCCACCACCACCCTAACCAACTCTCCCTCCGCCACCTGTCCCCACCACCAC
The DNA here is from genome assembly GCA_964016885.1 of Eledone cirrhosa. Lineage (NCBI taxonomy): Eukaryota > Metazoa > Mollusca > Cephalopoda > Octopoda > Eledonidae > Eledone > Eledone cirrhosa. The sequence continues at coordinate 20,237,691 of OZ024760.1, forward strand.
CCTAACCAACTCTTCCTCCGCCAGCTGTCCCCACCACCGCCATAACCAACTCTCCCTCCGCCAGCTGTCCCCATCACCACCACCCTAACCAACTCTCCCTCCGCCACCTGTCCCCACCACCACCCTAACCAACTCTCCCTCCGCCACCTGTCCCCACCACCACCCTAACCAACTCTCCCTCCGCCACCTGTCCCCACCACCACCCTAACCAACTCTCCCTCCGCCACCTGTCCCCACCACCGCCATAACCAACTCTCCCACCGGCTCTTTCTCCTTTCAATCCCGACATAATTTTAACCGCTGAACTTTTCTTCACTCTATATTTAACCCTGAAAAAGATTTGGCAACAATGCCGGCTGCTACCTACCTTTGACACCCAGCCACCCTACCTTGACACCCACCTCTCCAGCCATCTACCTGCTCTCTACCCACAAAACTACCATATCACAACGGTAGATAGGTGAATGGGTGGGTAGACACATTTTCTCAGTTTTGTTGTTTTTATATTTCTGGTGGTGGTGGTGGTGGTGTTAGGGATCGTGATTTTATTAGTTGTTGGGGTACTAGTAGCGGTTGTTGGGGTGCTAGTAGAGGTTGTTGGGGTACTAGTAGCGGTTGTTGGGGTGCTAGTAGAGGTTTTGGTGGTGCTAGTAGAGGTTTTGGTGGTGCTAGTAGAGGTTTTGGGGGTGCTAGTAGAGGTTGTTGTGGTGCTAGTAGAGGTTTTTGGGGTGCTAGTAGAGGTTTTGGGGGTGCTAGTAGAGGTTTTGGGGGTGCTAGTAACGGTTGTGGTGCTAGTAACGGTTGTGGTGCTAGTAGAGGTGTTGGGGTGCTAGTAGCGGTTGTTGGGGGTGCTAGTAGAGGTTTTGGGGGTGCTAGTAGCGGTTGTTGGGGTGCTAGTAGCGGTTTTTGGGGGTGCTAGTAGCGGTTTTTGGGGTGCTAGTAGCGGTTTTTGGGGTGCTAGTAGAGGTTGTTGGGGTGCTAGTAGCGGTTTTTGAGGTGCTAGTAGAGGTTGTTGAGGTGCTAGTAGAGGTTGTTGGGGTGCTAGTAGCGGTTTTTGGGGTGCTAGTAGAGGTTGTTGGGGTGCTAGTAGCGGTTTTTGGGGTGCTAGTAGCGGTTGTTGGGGTGTTAGTAGCGGCTGTGGTGGTGCTAGTAGAGGTTGTTGTGGTGCTAGTAGAGGTTGTTGGGGTGCTAGTAGCGGTTGTTGGGGTGCTAGTAGCGGTTGTTGTGGTGCTAGTAGAGGTTGTTGTAGTGCTAGTATAGGTTGTGGTGATAGAAGATATTGTGGTATTGGTAGTAGTGGCTGTTGTTGTGGTGATGGTAGTGGCTGTTGTGGTTGTAGTAATGTAGTAGTAGAGGTTATGATCTCTTCCAGGAGATATATATATAGAGAGAGAGAGAGGAAGAATCGACCCCAATACTTCACTGGTACTTATGTGTGTGCTTGTTTATATATATATGTGTATATATATATAACGAAGGTGTGGTAAGGAACCAGATGGACCATAACGCACCAGAGTACTCAATACTTAGAGTAGTAGAGTGGGTAATAGGAAAATGTTTAACCCCGACGGCAGAGCTCAAGCCGTTTCGACGGCTATTTCTGGAAATAGCCGTCGAAACGGCTTGAGCTCTGCCGTCGGGGTTAAACTTTTTCCTATATATATATATATGTGTGTGTGTATATATATGTGTGTGTGTGTGTATATGTGTGTGTGTGTGTATATATATGTGTGTGTGTGTGTATATATATGTGTGTGTGTGTGTATATGTGTATGTGTGTATAAATGAATATTGAACATCTGTTTATGGTTTAGATATAATGAAATTTAAAATATATTCAAATAATTCAGATAATCCAATTAATGTGTATTTAATAATGAAATTATGAAGATTTGCACTTTTCCCTCTTTTTCTGAAAAATGTTAAAATGCTGTTGTTTTAATTTATTACGGATGAAAATGTCATTAGAACTAAACAGAATATATTTATATGTACTTCTAATGTAAACTCTCTCTCTCTCTCTCTCTCTCTCTCTCTCTCTCTCTCTCTCTCTCTCTCTCTCTCTCTCTCTCTCTCTCTCTCTCTCTCTCTCTTAACAAATGGAATCTATATATATATTAACAAATGGAATCTATATATATATATTAACAAATGGAATCTATATATATATATATTAACAAATGGAATCTATATATATATATATATTAACAAATGGAATCTATATATATATATATTAACAAATGGAATCTACATATATATATATACGATATATTAACAAATGGAATCTATATATATATATATACGATATATTAACAAATGGAAACTATATTTATAAAACCATATTTATTTCATTATACATTTCAAGGACACGAAGTTAAATTATGGTGTGCTTTCATCAGATAAAATATAATATAGATCAGTTTTATAAATAAATATTGGCATACCCTTAAAGAATGCGACCATTTCTGTTGGAAGCTATCCAGGAAGATTTGCTTCGATATCACTCGACGTATCTGAGGAACTTGCGAATCCAGAGTCAGGTTCGATCCACAAACAGATCGTACCTCGAGCTGTTCGCCGGAGAAACAATTGTAATCTCCTTATAATATATAACCAGCAATTTCTCTGTTTGTCTGTCCGTTCGACAGTGGAGACACGTGCGCGCGTGCGAATGTTTTTTGCACACGCGTAGAGAGAGTGAAAGAAAGAGACAGACTACAAGAGGGGGATAGCGGGATGGAGAGAGGGGGGAATTGAGGAGTGCTACAGAAACATATATACATTTCTGTGTGTGTGTGTAATATATATATATATTACACACACAGAAATATTTCTGTGTGTGTAATATATATATATATATATACACACACAGAAATATATATACATTTCTGTGTGTGTAATATATATATATATATACACACAGAGAAATATATATACATTTCTGTGTGTGTAATATATATATATATATATACACACAGAAATATATATACATTTCTGTGTGTGTATATATATATATATATATATATACACACACACACAGAAATATATATACATTTCTGTGTGTGTATATATATATATATACTAGCAGAAAACCACACGTGGGCGGTTTTCTGCTAGTCTATATATATAAAACTGAGGATGTCTGTCTGTGTGTGTGTTGAGTCCCTAAAACTAGAGAACCACCCAACCGACTGTTTTCAAACTTTATACATGTAATACTTATGTTTCAGGGAATGTTCTGAGCCCAAAAATGTTCAATGCCCAAGGGACCGCATTAGGCGATTTAGCGATCTCTCTCTATAATTCTTAGTCTTTCTCTTTTTAGATAGATACATACATATAACGTCGCGCCCTTGTAATATCTGTCTGTATGTCTGGCTGTCTGAATTACGTCACTTCCTACAATTCGCTCTGCGTCCAGAACGTGCCCTTATAATATCTCTGTATGTCTGGCTGTCTGCTACCTCCGGTTAATTGCCACCCTTGTTCAAGACAAATCTCACACTCATTCCCCCAAACAGTTGGTAAGTGCACACAACTTCTTCCTCACGTTTTAAGCCACAGTGTTGCTTACTTACGTACCACCAGACCCTTACTTCTTTGCCAGCCGTAATTGTGGCAACACTAAGCTTAGCTTAGGCGGTTATATATATTTCACAATACCTTATCCCGTGCAACGCCGGATACCACTGCTAGTACATAATAAATTGTGTTCCGATGCATCACTGATTCTTCGTTTTCCATATATATATATATATATATATGTAGGAGGTGAGTTTTATTGTAGTACAATAAAGCAATGCAGATATCGGATAAGAAGCACTCTACAGTTTGTAGGACTGGAGTATACATAATATATAAGATCAAAAGATGGTTAAAAGAGTTCCATGTATTTTATTATGCGCATTTCAAAAACAAATATCATCATGCAATAACATTTGTGTTTTCATCAGATAAAATAGGAGGACATGATATGAAGGTTAAATGCGCATAATACATGGAACTCATTTAACCATCTTTTGATCTTATATATTTTATATATATATATATATATATATATATATATGTGTGTATATATATATTGGGTCGTCAGGTATGAAATTTGTGTTTTTTCTACAAATTTCATACTTGACGACCCAACACACACACACACACACACACACACACACACACACAGTGTCCAAAATAAATGTATACACACTTTGATTACCTGTACAACCAATGTTTATTAGAATGCTGTTGAAGTGTGTATACATTTTTTGGGACACCCTGTGTAACCCATGCAAGCGTGGAAGAACGGACGTAAAACGGTGATGATGATGATACATATAATATATATATATATACACACATGCATATATATATGTGTGTGTGTGTATTTTATTAATACCGTTCTATACGACCGTTTCAATGTTGTGTAAGACTGCCAACATTGGTCTCAATTATCTTCAATACAACATACATAGCAAAGGGACAAGGTTGAAAGAAGTGGTGGTGGCGGTGGTGGTGGTGGTGGTGGTAGTGGTGATGGTAAGTGGTAGTAGTGGTGGTGGTAGTAACAGGTTCTTGAGTTGTGACCTTTCATGCTGGGAACCAACATTGGAAGGATGTAAACAAACTTTATATCTCTTAAAAGAATCTTTTTTACTTTCAGTGTTGTTAGTTATAAATATAACAACTCTACCCATACGCACACATACATGCATTCTTACACTAACACATGCATACACACATACATGCTTACATACACACACACACATACACACACGTACATATGTTTGTGTGTGTGTTGCATTCCTCTGAAAGGAAGAACTCGGGACAGAAATACATGTGGCCAACATCAAACTCATCATGCTGGAGTTTGTAACAACACACACACATACACATATATATATATATAAACACACACACACATATATATATAAACACACACACACATATATATATATAAACACACATATATATATATAAACACACGCACACATATATAAACACACACATATATATAAACAACACACACACATATATAAATATACATACACATATTTATAAATATACACACATATTTATAAATATACACACATATATATAAATATACATACACATATATATAAATATACATACACATATATATAAATATACATACACATATATATAAATATACATACACATATATATACACAGAAACATACATACAAGATGCTTCATTTCACTTTACTTTTCTTGACAGGACTCCCCCAACACCACCAAACATTAAAACACAAGAAACTTCCTAGAAGATAGGAGAACCTTGTTAAGAGGTGAGCTGTAACACATAATATATGAGAGACAGACATTATATTAGAGAAACATAGTATTTTGTTCATACATATAAAGCGGTTTGGAAGAAACGATTGTCAGCAATAAAATGTATTAAACATAGTTTTCATTGTTCTGTACTTTATATATATAAAGCATATAATATTTTAGAAAAAGTACATACTTTATGGTATTATGTGTGTGTGTATACATATATATATATATATATATATATATATACCCTGTCCCACTACCCCCACCTCATCCACACCACCCCCTTTCAATGTAAAGTTATGTTGGTACCACAACATCCAGTCCAAAATAAATGAGGTCGTGTAGGTGTCACAACAAAAAAACACAGTCCACGCTGTAATGTGGCCGTGTAGGCAACACGGTAAAAACCTCCCAGTCCACACTGTAAACGTGGTTGGTGTTAGGAAGGGCATCCAGCCGTAGAAAACCCGCCAGACAGTCCTATGCGAGCAAGACAACCACTCTTGCCTCAAGTGGGAAAACTCCCGTCCAAACCCATGCTAGCGTAGAAGATGGACGTTAAACGATGATGATGGTGATGATGATATATATATATATATGAAGGTGCATAGCTGAGTGGTAAGAGAATTGGATTCACAATCGTGAGGTTGTGAGTTCAATTCCTGTACCAAGCGATGCGTTGTCTTTGAGCAAGACACTTTATTTCACGTTGCTCCTTCTTCCTGGACTTGCAACTGGTAGATAGTATTGGCAATTGGAAAGACCAATGGAAACATTGTTTCCTTGGTCCGATTTGACGAGGTCTCAGATCTTGTCAATATACAGATATATATATATATATATATATATATATATATATATATATATATATATATATATATATATATATACAAAGGGGTATATATATATATAATTAGACATAGTCACAGATACATATATGAGTTTGGCGAGGAGAGGAAATACTGTATATATTTTATCTAATAGTTCTTCAAACTTGCAATTTTATATATATATATATATATATATATATATATATATACACACACACACCTTAAAGTATGTACTTTTACCTAAGTTATTATATATATTCAAAATAGGGAGTGCACAGGACAAAGACAACGATAAAAAAAACAATGGAAAGACAGACAGTCCCATCTCTTCAGCCAACCTCTAGAAATCACTACAGTTTCAGTCCATTAAGGTTGACACCATTCATTCCAGTGCACTACAATTAGAATAGAAGAAAGCTAGATTCCAATATATTCCTTTAATATTACATAATAACACATTATGTATTGGTGTAACATTAAAGAAATGTACTGGAATCTGGCTTTATTGTATTTTCATTGAAGTATTTACCTCCGTTCCTGCACCAACCATGAGATACCACATCTATGATGTATGATACACATAACGTGGAGTGCTTTTACTTATTACCCCACAATCTGCTAATTGAAATTACTAAATCTAACCCATCCAACATAAATGGTTGACTGAATAGGCACGTGTTTCCCCCACCCCCGTTCTTTCCTCTTTTCACTCTTTTTTATCTTTCTATTTATCTTCTATTTCTAACTCTATCTTTTGATGAAGGACTAGTGTATGAAACGTTAAAGCTCTTTTCCTGCCATTTCAAGTGTTAAACTAATATATTTCTTCATTGTACTGTGTTGTTTGCTTTGTTATTACTGTTTACCTTTTACACACACACACACTCTCATATACACACACACACACACTTATATATATATATATATATACTCTGCTTTTCTTAAATATAAAGTAGTAAGTGGAATAATGGTTTTACTGGTATTGACTAGTAATACGGCACTTTCACACACCTACGCACACATATAGCCACACACACCTACACACTCACATCACATACTCACATACTCACATACACACATATACACATATACATACATACACACTCACATACATACACACACCTACAGACTGATATACCCACACACACACCTACACACTGATATACCCACACACACACCTACACACTGATATACCCACACACACACCTACACACTGATATACCCACACACACACCTACACACTGATATACCCACACACACATATTCATATATATTATTATATCTCCACGCTAGCTATAAGTTAATTGTCTAACTGGTCTTAACTAGTAACGCTCACACACATATATACACACACTCAGTCACACATATTCACACACACACACACACACACACACATATACACACACAGAACTCCTATACCCCCCACCCCTGTTCTAGAGATAATCGCCCCCAACCCATTTACCTAACAATAATCCTGCCAATGAAACTATTGATCTGTTTTTTGTATTGATTTCTTAAAGCTTATCTCTACCTTGTGGTGGTAGTGGTGTGGGCAGTGATAGTGGTGGTGTGGGCAGTGGTAGTGGTGTGGGAAGTGGTGGTGGTGGTGTGGGCAGTGGTGGTGGTGGTGTGGGTAGTGGTAGTGGTGTGGGCAGTGATAGTGGTGGTGTGGGCAGTGGTAGTGGTGTGGGAAGTTGTGGTGGTGGTGTGGGCAGTGGTGGTGGTGGTAGTGGTGTGGGCAGTGGTGGTGTGGGCAGTGGTGGTGGTGGTAGGGGTGTGGGCAGTGGTTGTGGTGGTAGTGGTGTGGGTGGTGGTGGTGTGGTTGTGGTAGAGTGGAGATGGTGGTGGTAGTAGTAGTAGTAGTGGAGGTGGTGTTTCTATTGATAAGGTAACTAAGTCACCTAAATACCTGGTGAGTAATTAATATTAACACCTCCTCCACCATCATATCTATTGCTATAGCTGTGTGTGTGTGGTTGTCATTGGTGTTGTGTGTGGGGGTATGTATATATATATATATATATCTTGCTAGAGATGTGTGTGTGTCTTTATACTTGTGTGAATGAGTGTTTCTGTGTAGTTATTGTGTGTGTGTGTGTGTACTATTTATGGAGTATAACAAAACTAGCAACAATTTATTTAGTTCCTTATTGTTATTATTGAAGATTTAATGAGTGTCAAGTGTTACTTCCACCTACAGATGTAATGAGTGTGCCACAACAGTTGAATCTTACTTCCACCTACAGATGTAATGAGTGTGCCACAACAGTTGAGTCTTACTTCCACCTACAGATGTAATGAGTGTGCCACAACAGTTGAGTCTTACTTCCACCTACAGATGTAATGAGTGTGTCACAACAGTTGAGTCTTACTTCCACCTACAGATGTAATGAGTGTGTCATAACAGTTGAGTCTTACTTCTACCTACAGGTGTAATGAGTGTGTCACAACAGTTGAGTCTTACTTCCACCTACAGATGTAATGAGTGTGTCACAACAGTTGAGTCTTACTTCCACCTACAGATGTAATGAGTGTGTCACAACAGTTGAGTCTTACTTCCACCTACAGGTGTAATGAGTGTGTCACAACAGTTGAGTCTTACTTCCACCTACAGGTGTAATGAGTGTGTCACAACAGTTGAGTCTTACTTCCACCTACAGGTGTAATGAGTGTGCCATAACAGTTGAGTCTTACTTCGACCTACAGATGTTATGAGTGTGCCATAACAGTTGAGTCTTACTTCCACCTACAGATGTAATGACTATTGCAACAGTTGAGCTTAGTTCAAGTGGTGGTGGTGGTGGTGGTGGTGGCCATAATGGTCATGGTGGTGGTTGTGGCAAGAAAAGCTGAGCAAAGGAAAACTCACAAAACAGACACAAAGAATTTCCTTATTCTGTTGAGAGAAACAGTCCCCACCCCCACCTCCACCGGGGGGGGGGGGGGGGTTCAGTCTCTTGGGGTGGGGGGTAACATTTCCAAGACAATATCAAATTCTTCATCTTGGGGTATTTAGTAACTGGCGCCTTCCTCTCTTTCTGCCTGTATCTCTCTCTCTTCCTCCTCCACCACTCACCCCTCCGCCTCCACCACTCACCCCTCCCCCTTCACATCTTCCTTAAACTAACACTTGGAACAGACACCCTCTCTCTCCTCACTGCACACTCAACATAGCTCCCCACACACACGACTTAACTCCCCCCCCACACACAACATAGCCCCCCCCCCACACAACTTAACTCCCCCCACACACAACATAGCCCATCCCCACCCACCCCACACACAACAGAGGTAATGACAGCTGGAATTATTTGTTGGAATGAAATTTACATAATGCCCCCCCCCTTCTCTTCCTTCCTCTCCAGCTAAAAATCTCACACCTCCCTGTCACACCCTCTCCCTACCACCACCATCACTATTGCTGACACCATCACTCCTGCCACTACTACCACAACTAACACCACCACCACTACTACTATCACCAACACTAATCACCACCACCACTACTACTATCACCAACACTAACCACCACCACCACCACTACTACTACTACTACTACCACCACCACCACTACTATTACTACTACCACCACCACCACCACCACTACTATTACTACTACCACCACCACCACTACTACTATCACCAACACTAACCACCACCACCACTACTACTACTACCACTACCACTACTACTACCACCACCACCACTACTACTACTACCACTACCACTACTACTACCACCACCACCACTACCACTACTATTACTACTACCACCACCACCACTACTATTACTACTACTACCACCACCACCACCACTACTACTATCACCAACACTAACCACCACCACCACCACTACTATTACTACTACTACTACCACCACCACCACCACTACTACTATCACCAACACTAACCACCACCACCACCACCACTACTACTACTACCACCACCACCACCACCACTACTACTACTACCACCACCACCACTACTACTACTACCACCACCACCACTACTACTATCACCAACACTAACCACCACCACCACTACTATTACTATTTTCAGCCAGTCATCAAAAATCTTGCTGAACCAACAGTTTTCACAACCCCCCCCCCCTCCCTCCTCTCTTTCCTGGTTTTAGGATTCCGTTTCATTTGTTCCAAATTCTTCAACTCCAACATTGAAGGGACATAATTTGACAGTTTACAGTCTACGTACCTCTCTCTTTCTCTCTCCTCTTCATCACCTCTCCTCATTCTTTATTTTCTCTTTCTCTATTTTCCTTTCTTCTTCCTCTCTCGTTATATGCGTCTCCTCTTTTTCTCTCTCCCTTTTATCAGGGGCGAAGGGTCCGTGCATGCAGTGCATGCGTTATAGAATCTTGAGTTGATCAATTGCATTGGTTGAAGCAAGCAGAATTTTGACTGCTTACTAAATCGTAGACACATAAAAAGATAACACACACACACACACTAGATAACACTACATGCGGCTTTGACCGGGAGGGTCATTTAGAGGGAATTGTGGGGGGGGGGGTAAGACTGCACAGCCCTACTTTCCGCCATGGAGATTGGACTGCATGCCCTGCTTTCCAGGTTACCCTTCGCCACTGCCTTTTATTTACATGGCTTAGTGGTTAGAGCATTGGCCTTGCAATCGAAAGGTTGTGAGTTCAATGCTCAGACCGGGTGATGTGTTGTTTCCTTGAGCAAGACACTTTATTTCACATTGCTCCAGTTTACTCAGCTGTAGAAATGAGATGATAGGGACTGGGGTCCCTATCATTCCACTGCAAAGTGGTCGTGGAGGTGCCACGGCAAAAAAGCACCCAGCACTCACTGTAAATGAGGTTGGTGTTAGGAAGGGCATCCAGCTGTAGAAATCAAGCCAGAATCAGTTCCCGTCCCACCCTTGCAAGCTGAGGAAAAAAGCGGACGTAAAATGAAATGATGATATATATAAATTCAGCGAGAATCGTATTTTGGCAGGTAGAAATAAGCAAAACTCAATTTCCTATATATATATATATATATATATATGTAGTTAAATATTAGACAGGAACAAAAAACAGAGAGGCAGTACAAATGGTAGTTTATTAGGTTCACGAATATATATATATAATATAAAATATATATATATAATATAAAACGAAAAATCGGTGATGCATCTGAACTCAATTTATTGTGTGTTACAATTGTTACGCCAGCGGACAGCTCGAGACGCGGTCATTGTGTGGATCTGTCAGACTCTGGACCTGCGGGCTCGTCGGACACTTCCAATGCTTTCAGAGCAAATTCTTTCATTCTTTTATATTCTATCATACTCTGCTCTGTAAGAGCATAGAGTGCTCAACTGGCATACCACCTATGGAAGCATCTTAGCTACCATCAGACACACACATATATATAAAATTATAAGTTTGAAGAATAGTCAAACAAATCTTTGAATTGAGAGATCACAGCTCCGATACTATGGACATGTGATTAGAATGTTTTAGGAAAGAATCGCTGGACAATTTTATCGGCGAAACCAACCGGCAAGTTATATATATCCCACTCTCTCTCTGAGTCTCTCCCTAAACTCAGGGATGTTATCCAACCAGCTTGCACGGGGTCTACCCCTGAGTCTCTTGCCGGTTGGTTTTGCCCGTAAAATTGTCCAGTGATTCTTTCCTGTGACATTCTAACCACATGTCCATAGTATTGGAGCTGTGATCTCTCAATTCAGAGAAGTAGTAGCTCTACCTGGAGTGACTTTCTGATCTCTGAGCTACGCAATCTGTCGAGTAACATTACTCCAAGGACCCTTCAGATGAAGCCCCATTTTGGCCGCTTGTATTCATGACCATAGGAAAGGGGTGGCACAAAAACCAAATTAAAGACAGCGAGTTTATCTTTTACCCCTACCTCCTTCTTCTGATTACTGAATGCTGAAGAATTCATAGTCAAAATTACTGTATTTTTATTGTCAAAATTGTAACTAGACAAGATTATTGTACTTTAGGGCGGTGGATTGGCAAGATTATTGTACAAGATTATTGTACTTTAGGGCGGTGGATTGGCAGTATCGGTAGAGGGTCGGACGCCATGCTTTCCAGCATAGTTACGTCCCTTTATGATCTGAGTTCAAATTCCGCCGAGGTTAACTTTGCCTTTCATCCTTACGGGGTCGATAAAATAAAGTACCTGTAATGTACTGGGTAATTGCTGGCCTTGTGCCTAAAGTAGAAACAATTATTGTACTTTAGTAGCTGTTGTACTTCTGTCTATTTTAGTTTCTTTGATAGAATAAAAATGTCCATCTTGTGTCCATTTGGAGTCCGTCTTCAGTCCATCTGGAGTCCTTCTTGTGTCCACCTTGTGTCTGTCTGGTCATTAAGAGAAGTTGATGTAAGTAGGAATCAACAGGAAGTCAGTGTTTATGCTTAACAAAAATTAGGACAGTTGTCTTGGGTGGAGGTACAGTGGGGTGGGGTTGGGGTGAGTACTGGTAGATGCACAGATAGGAAAATATAAAATTGTATGATAATATCTTGTAATGTATGTATGTGTGTGTGTGTGTGTGTATATATATTTGTATGTGTGTGTGAAGGAAAAAGCACAAAAACAGTACACACACACACACACACACACACACACATATATATAAATGTATGTGTGTGTGTGTTAATATTTAAGATTAAATAAAATAAAATAACAGTTGCCCTAGATTCTAGAATATATTTTCTGCTGAGTAATATAATTACAATCTTAAAGTTACAGTCTTAGTTTCTTTCATTTTGTTTTCCACATCGTCCACCTCTTTCTATCGCTGTAAGTACAACTGAGCACTGTACACAATAACTCCATTATCATTGTTCCCCTCTTTCTATCCTTCCTCTCTTACAATCATATATTTCTTTATTCTGGAATTTCTTTCTTTTTCGATTTCCTTCCGTATTTCGTTGTTTTCCATTTATTTATATTATTCTACATCTATCCATTGTAATTCTTTCCCATTCTTTCTCGCCTTAAAATCTGCCAATTACCTGTCTTCCACTGTCGCCTGTCTTCCACTGTCGCCTGTCTTCCACTGTCGCCTGTCATCCCTGTCACCTGTCATCCCTGTCACCTGTCTTCCCTGTCGCCTGTCTTCCAATGTCACCTGTCGTCCCTGTCTTCCAATGTCACCTGCCGTCCCTGTCTCCCAATGTCATCTGTCCCCACCCCACCTCTGACACAGCCCCTACCCCTCTTGTACAGATTTCTACAATCCAACCTACTATTTCATTACATTAGTGTGTGTCTGTCTGTGTGTTTTTACAGCTGTATGAAGTGTTGTGAAGTTTGAGACATTTCCACATGTCTGAATTAAACATTGTTTTCATCATTAGAATGACAGACTAGTTATATATTATATTATATTATAATATAACCATCATCATCATCACCAGCATTTAACGTATGTCATGTGCATTTGTAAATTTATTTTTGATCTGTAACTTTGTAGATGGTGATGGCACTATGCCTTAACTCTTACACACACACACACACACACACACACATATTAGTTAAGTGTATATATAAAATTCTCTGTCTGTCTCCTTATGCATTCTCAAATGGCTCGACCAAATCAAATCAAATTTTACAAGGTGTTAGACCCCGGGATTAACATGTAATTTTTATTTTCATTTGGATTAAAACAATATAATATTTTAACTAAAATATTCTACTATAGTCAACTATAAGTAAACAACATTTTATAACACGATGACGTCACATTTTGTATATGAGTGTGTATGTGTCTGTGTGTTTGCACGTTTGTTACATACATTAGGCCTTAGTAAGTTACATATACATACATCTTCACGTAAATATTTAATCAGATACACACAGAATTAAACACACACACACATCTACACACACAAATTCAATCTCACATACACTCACTCATATAAGAGGCTTCAGTTACCAGTCAAACTAAGTTTTGTTATTTCAATTAACAAATCTCTGGGTCAATCCCTCAAAGTAGTTGGAGTTGATCTCTCTATTACATGTTTCTCCCACAGTCAATTCTCTGTTGGTTGCTCACAAGTTGGAAGCAGCAGCAGTTTATTCATTTGCACACGAACAAAAAATTACACAATGAATATTGTTTACCCTGAGGTGCTTCAAGATTGACAGATTTTTATTTCTAAATTCTATTATCATTACAATTTTGATATATTTTTTATAAAATGTAGATATTTTGAAATAATTATGAGAAAAATAATATATCTCCATATTTATTGTTTACTAATCTGAATAAGAACAGCAATAACCTAGGCAACGCCGGGTCATTCAGCTAGTATATATATATAAATATCGCAAGGTTATGTAAAATATATGTATAATGTTAAGTTAAAGTCTGTCTCAAGCTCTGAGGCTCACCGGGCCAGTACTTATCCCAGTTTCTATGGCATGAAGTGACTGAGAATACAAGACTCTCCCCCCTGGACAGGACGCCAGTCCATCACAGCTATTGCTGGTACTTATTTTCAGCTGAGTATACTGGAGCAATGTGAAATGAAGTGTTTTGCCCAATATACAACAGACAACCCTGTCCAGGAATCGAACCCATGACATTATGATTGTAAGTCCAACACCCTTACCACTAAGCCATGCACCTCCACTCCCTCATTTAAAATCTCAATTATATTTTATACTAAATTTTAAAGGTTTTATTTGTTTCTTACTATTTCTTTTTTTTTTTATTATTAATATTATTAATATTATTTCAGCCTGCAAAATGGAAAAACTGGTCATGCCACCTGACCGTCAGAGAGGTTGGGCCGTCTCTTGAGCCTCATGGATACAGTGTTTCATGTCGATGATCAAGTATTAACCCTGAATAGTCCAAAGATGTCATGCCTGAAGCATCAAAGATCACCCAATGAATGTATCTCTTGGTTCTTAACCACTCACAATATGTTGGCGCTACTTACAAGCATAATGCTGTTAAATACTGTTGTGTTGGCTAAAAGTCGCTGTGATGTTTTTGAAGAAGAGGATCATTTACAAGCTGACTGTTGCAAGTTAAACCTGACTTATGTTCCATATGACTTGTTAATTAACATACATAAACTGAATTTGGATCACAACCAAATTATCCTAGCCAACGAGAACTACTATTTCACTGTCTATGAGAAACTAAAGGTTCTCTCACTTGTAAATAATTCCATTAAACTCATTAACTCTAGATCTTTCTTTCGCTTAAAGCTGGAAGTTTTAGAACTATCTGGAAATTTACTCACAAAAGTTCCAAAAGAAGCTTTATTAGACCAAAGATCTCTTTGGTATTTATCGTTAGAAAACAACCGTATTAATTACATAATGAGCAGTGACTTTGAAACTCTCGAAAACCTCATTGAGTTGAAACTTTCAGGGAATCACATTAAAACGATTGATGGAATGTCTTTCAGAAATTTAAACCATTTGCAAACCTTAGAACTTCGTCAGAATTCCCTAAAATCTTTACCCCATAATTTATTTCAAAGCTGCAATGAGAGTTTACAGAACATTTCCCTGTCCCAGAACTCCTGGCACTGCGACTGTCATCTGCGTTGGTTACAGGAATATTTTATTATGAAAAACTTGACTTCAACCGGAATACAGTGTAAGATGCCACTGTCTCTTCAAAGTAAAACTTTTCTTTCTATTCTTTGGGATCAGTTTGCTTGCCCCCTTGTGATGGATTCCAGCAGCACTAAACTATCTGTGAAAAAGAACGACAACATTTCGCTGATCTGTAGAGTACAGTCAGACCCTCCAGCCAACATATATTGGTGGTTTAACGACAAACAAATTGACGACTTTGACTATTATTCTGTGACAGACTCGGTTAGTATAAATGGGATGAGTGTTCTTCAGTTGAGGAACTTTGGTTCCGATGATATTGGCTCCTATAAGTGTTCTGCCAAGAACTCAATATCAAACAGTTCCATCACTTACACTTTGGTAATTGAAGGGTTAAGTCTGTACACACAGAGAGCATTGCTGTCTCCGGAAGCTGTGGAGCAACAAAGTCCAGTACATTCTGCCGTCATTGTAGTCTGTGTGATAGGAGGGTTGGTATCATTGTGTATTATAACAGTCTTAGTGTTTTACTACTGGAAACGGTTCACCAGACTCCAGGAACAGAAGCAGGAAGAAATTAAGTTGAAGATAAAAAACCATTTTGAGTCCAGTAGAAACTACAAGGCTGACCCTGAGTCCGATGATAACAATAAGAGTCCTTTAAGTGAACAAGTAGGAGGGGGAAGAGGGGGAGAGGACGAAACTGATCCCTTGTACGATTCATTAAAACCCACACTGCAACAGCCAATGCAACCCCAATGCCAACTCTCTGATATTGTCATTGCTAATAATAAACAAAACTACACTGACCTGCAGGATGTCGAGGCCTATTCTCCGAGCACGCTCATGACAACATTAGATTCTGACAACACCGGAGTATTTTGGACAGGTTCATCTAGGAATGACTATTCTCCTAACCCATCAGATATAGCGTGTCCACTTCTGGAAACTTCTGGCTATATTTCTTATCCGAATGAATGGGAAATCAACGGCGAAGTGTTCCATAGTCCATACCCTTCACCACACCCAAGATACGTGGAGAACTACCTCCACTCAGTACCCTCCTTGCCTCCTTACTATACATACCAATTCCATAACCACACCCCTTCATACCACCACCACCACCACCACCACCACCACAACAACAATACTTCCTCAATGCCGATGGGACCCTCAGACTGGCCGTTTTCTACGATGCCTTTACCAGAAAAATATGACGACGACTACAACAGAAGCTCATCAGTGGGCAGTGTAAGTTCCCAGTCCATCCCACCCAAGAAACCTCCACGATTGCACAGCTATTCCAGTGTTACGAGCGACATGAGAAAATTATCTTTGCCAAAACCTGGTTCAGTCGATGAATTCGGAACAGCAGTGTGAAGACAACCAATGAAAAGAAACTATTTCTCACATGATAGTAATAATAATAATTTCTACCAATCAGTGCATTTAGCTGAAGAGAGAAAGAGAAAGGGAAGGATCAAACCAAAGAAACAAAAGTGTTTATATCTCTTTCATTTGTTTAATCTCTCTGCCACATCTTGGTCATATTTGATCCACAACTGTTGATCAGTGTATCTGAGACTCAAATGTTGATCACTGTTTTGGTGATTCAGTGTATCAGAGACTTGTATTTGATCAACAACTGTTGATCAGTGTTTTGGTGCTTCAGTATTTCAGAGACTCATATTTGATCAACAACTGTTGATCAGTGTATCAGAGACTCAACTGTTGATCAATGTTGAGGTTTAATTTCAAAACTGAAACTTTCTGTCCAGTCCAATGATAAGACAAAACAAAACACGTTTGATCTTCTTCTTATTAATATTGTTTTCCTTACAAAATTTCTTGTTTTATGGAATGGAGAGGTTAGCAACAAGACGTTCCAATCCTCAAATTATATACTTTGTGCTTTTCAAACTACCCTCACCCCTACACAAATTTTTCAAATAAATATATATGTATATATGTATGTATATGTGTATATATGTATATGTGTGTATATGTGTATATATATGTATGTATATGTGTATATATATGTATGTATGTGTATATATATGTATGTATGTGTATATATATGTATGTATGTGTATATATATGTATATATATATATATATATATGCATATATATATATGTATATGCATATATATGTATGTATATGCATATATGTGTGTATATATATATGTATGTGTATATATATATATATAAATGTTTTAAGGGTTTGTGTGATAAACACACTAAAACATACACTGAATTAATGACTCTTATATTATATTGACACTAATTAGTGTATATGTACAGCCCCCATCACATGTATACAGACACACACATATATATATATATATATATATATATATGAGAAAGGTCAGCAAGGAAAATATGACAGAAGTACAATGCCATACCATGATGATATGTTGGTTTAATGCTTGATATAGTAGGAAAAGAGTGTTAACATTTCAGATGATAGTCCTTCATCAGAAGAGAGAAGAAATAAAAAAGTTAGAAAATGGGTAAAAAAAAATGTGTGCATGATTAATCAGTAGATGAACGCAGCAGAGTTTTTCCAATTTTGCTACGTATATTTATATACACACGCACACATGCATTAAACAACAAAACATCTGTTACTTGCTGATGAGTGTACATGTGGTCACTTATTGTTGCTTGGACAGTTGAACTGAAAGACAAGACTTCCATATTTTCATGATGTGGGTGGAGGAACCTGGCCAAGGCTCGTGTCACCATGCTCGACATATTAGGATGCCAGGAACCTGGCCAAGACTCGTGTCACCATGCTCGACATATTAGGATGCCAGGAACCTGGCCAAGACTCGTGTCACCGTGCTCGACATATTAGGATGCCAGGAACCTGGCCAAGGCTCATGTTACCGTGCTCAACATATTTGGCTGCTATACAAAGGGATACCAGGTTCAATCCTCAACCAAACCCGTCTACACTTCTACTTATCCCTAATATATTTTGTACGAGTGTGTGTGTGTGTGTGTGTGTTTACATAGATGTTTGTGTATGTGTAAGTAAATGTTTCAGTACAAGCATGTGTGTGAGGGCACATTCTCCTACACACCCACACATCCTTAATTATTCTCCCTCCCCTCCACACTCTCAACATGGCCCCTTAATCAGTGCCCCTCCCCCCCCCCCCCCATTATGATCCTGTCATTTCTCCCTCACTCATCCCTCAACTTCTCTCTCTCCCACCCACCCCGAAACTCATCCTTAATTATTCCCCCTCCCCTCCACACTCTCAACATGGCCCCTTCCCCCATTATGATCCTGACATTTCTCCCTCACTCATCCCTCCACTTGTCTCTCTCCACCCCCACCCCAAATTCATCCCTGTCTTCCACACCATAACCCTACCACTGACTGATGTTAACCCCTACCCTCCAAACCCAGAAGATATTATATTTCAGTTGATCAGTCATCACAGCAAACTGATTCAACATGCAACTCTTGTCAATAATAATAAATTAATAAATAAATAATAATAATAACTGTTGTTTTATGTTGTATTGTTGTTCAATATCATCGGTCTATGAGGGCGGTGGATTGGCAGTATCGGTAGAGGGTCGGACGCCATGATTTGCAGCATAGAGTTACGGCCCTTTATGATCTGAGTTCAAATCCCGCCGAGGTTAACTTTGCATTTTATCCTTACAGGGTTGATTAAATAAAGTACAAGTAATGCATTGGAGTTGATTTAATCGACTTTCCCCTCCCCTCAAAATTGCTGGCCCTGTGCCCTATATAAGAAACCAATATTATCATCGTTCTATGTTCATGGTAGACTGAGGAACTGGTAACTGAAAATCTGAAACAGGCGCCTACAGAAAGAACTGAGATGACACTATACTTAGTGTAATGTCATCATCATCA
>OZ024760.1:20264797-20282297 GCA_964016885.1 Eledone cirrhosa
GATATTGGTGGTGGTGGTGGTAGTGGTGATATTGGTGGTGGTGGTAGTGGAGATGGCGGTGATATTGGTGGTGGTGGTGGTAGTGGAGATGGTGATATTGGTGGTGGTGATGGTGGTAGTGGAGATGGTGGGGATATTGGTGATGGTGGAGATGGTGGTGGTGGAGATGGTGGTAATATTGGTGATGGTGGTGATATTGGTGATGGTGGAGATGGTGGTGATATTGGTGGTGGTGGTGATATTGGTGGTGGTGGTGGTGGTAGTGGAGATTGTGGTGATAAAATGGTTCACCTTTGAATTTAAACCCAAACTGTTTTTAATAATAGAGCAGGGATAGACTTGTGACAGTGGGGCAGGGAGCAGTCTTGGATGAATATAGTAACATTAGAGCAGGGGTAGGGGCAGTCTGTGGTTATAGTAACAGAGCAAGAGTAGGGGGCAGTTTTAGGTGGGTATATTAGAGCAGGGGTATGCTTATGACATTGGGATAAGGACAATCATGGGTTGGTATAGTAACAGAGCAGGGGTAGGCTTGTGACACTGGGGTAGGGGCAGTTTTAGGTGGGTATATTAACAGAGCAGGGGTAGGCTTGTGACACTAGGGTAGGGAGTAGTCTTAGGTGGGTATAGTAACAGAGCAGAGGTAGGCTTGTGACACTGGGGTAGGGAGCAGTCTTAGGTGGGTATAGTAACAGAGTAGGGGTAAGCTTGTGACACTGGGGTAGAGGGCAGTCTTAGGTGGGTATAGTAACAGAGCAAGGGTAGGCTTGTGACACTGGGGTAGGGAGCAGTCTTAGGTGGCTATAGTAACAACAAAACAGAACATAGTGTTATGTAGGTTAATATAAAAATAAGGGTTTCTATTCTCTTACTTCATTTGCTGTGTTTCGGGTGCCAACAATCTTCACAAAAGCAACAGGTCTTCTTTCAAACAGAATTGTCTGCCAGGATCTGAAAACAAGAATATATCAGAATTATCATCACTTTTCAACACTGGTATGGGTCTGACAGGTTGTTGAGGGGCAATGTTTTACAAAAGCTGTCTTTACGTCCACTTTTCAACGTTGGTATGGGTCTGACAGGTTGTTGAAGAGCAATGTTTTACAAAACCTGTCTTTACGTCCACTTTTCAACAGTGGTATGGGTCTGACAGGTTGTTGAAGGGCAATGTTTTACAAAAGCTGTTTTTAGATATTTTCTTATTTTCTCTAAATCATTACAGCATGTTAATAGTTCACCCTTTTGACAGCAAACATCTTGAAAACTGTCACCGGTTCTATGATGCAGACATGCTCCAAACATCAGCTTAGTAATCTGAAAAGTCTAAAGTCTGCCTCGAGCATGGAGGCTCATCAAGCTGGTGGTTACGCTGGTTTCTGTGGCATTAAGCAACTGAGAATACAAGACTTCCCCCTGGACAGGACACCAGTCCATTGCAGGGTTAAACTCCCAGCTATTACTGGTACTCATTTTCAGCTGAGTATACTGGAGCAACATGAAAGAACACAACACACAACCCACTCCAGGAATCAAATCCATGATGTTATGATTGTAAGTCCAGCACACTTACCACCTGGCCACAAGCTACTAGTCCCCCAGTTAAGATAGAGTTTAATTATATTTCTAAATTCCTCCAAATTCTTAATAATTTGCAACCATAAGCCTAACCAATGCTAGCGTGGAAGAATGGACGTAAAACGGTGATGATGATAATGAAGCAGCATATTTCATTATAAATACGATAATGAAAGGGGCTGTTAAACAAGAATGATATTTACAGCCATATCATTCTTGTTAAAAGCAGCAGTTCTCGTTTGATCACTGAAGATGAGCAGCATAGAACCTAGTTAGTACTTAGATGGGTGACCTCTTGGGAAACTTAGCTGATGCAAGCATCCTTTTTGTCCAACCCTTGCTAGCGGGGAAAGTGGACATTATCATGATGATGATATTGATGATGATGATGATGATGATTATGATTATGATTACAACGATAGTGTTGTATGATGTAGACATATTTATTCAATAACAGCACAGAGTTATGGCCCTTTACATTCTGGGTTCAAATACCACCGAGGTTAACTTTGTCTTTCATCCTTATGGAGTCGATAAAATAAAGTACCAGTAATGCACTGGGATAATTGCTGGCCTTGTGCCAAAAGTAGAAACAATGATTTATTCAATAACTTACTTGCAAGGTTCGTGTTGTCTGTCAGCTACTTTCACCCAATGTTGTTGGTCAATGGATACTTCGATATAATAACTGTAACTTCTGTCATCGCAGTCCCACAGTAATAACCTACAACAGAAATATTATATCATCATCATTATCATCATTTTATGTCCGCTTTTCCCTGCTTGCTAGGGTTTGGCGGGTCCTATTCAGCACAGCATCCCTCCACTTGTCACGGTCCTTCGTCATCTCCACCGTGAGCTTCAGTGATCTGAGGTCTGTTCTCATCACCTCCACCCATGTTTTTCGTGGTCTACCTCTACCACATCTTCCTTCAACTGGCACTTCTTCACCCATCGGTCATCCTCCATGCGCATCACATGTCAATACCACCGCAGTCTCCTCTCCTGTACATTACATTCTATCCCTCTCAGACACAGTTTCTCTCTCAACACATTCATGCTGGGTCGTTCACGCACATTGACACTGCACATCCAACGGAGCATGCTTGCCTCATTTCTCTCCAGCCATCGCATATCCTCTGCAGTTGCTGCCCATGTCTCACTACCATGCAGCATCGCGCTCCTCACACAAGCATCATATAACCGGCCTTTCGTACACAGGGAGAAACCCTTCTTCGTCATTATATATATAATATAAATGATATATACATATATAATATATAACACATATATATATAACAATTGTTATATACAGGGGGAGTCAAAATTATGCTAACACTAGTATGGGAGAAATCATTTATTCAGAATTTACTGAACAGTCTCAACCTGGTCACCAGCAGGATCAATACACAAAAACCAGCGATCAACAGCACAATTTAATGCCTTGACACACATTTCGCGGGGAATACTTGATATGACACCTTGTATTCTGTCCTTGAGTTCATCGATGTCTCTAACTTTTTTGCTATACACGCGCTCCTTTACCATGCCCCATAACCAGAAGTCACAGGGTGTCAGATCAGGGGAGTATGCAGGCCATGCTAATGGTCCACCGCGACCTATCCAACGATGTGGAAATATTTGATCGAGAAAAGTGTTAACATAATTTTGACTCGCCCTGTATATGTGTGTGTATATAATAAATACTGTAGCTACCTCATTGAACTGCACATGTATGGCTGTGCCAGCTGCACGACAATTGCACCACTGCCAAGCTGGTGACATGTATAGCCAGAGTCCCAGTCATATTGGTGTATATCACCATTGATCAAGGCATTCCTGCTGCGACTTACTCCTTCAATGACACAAGCACTAGACTGGATCGTGGAAACATTCTCCTGAGGCACTGAAAAAACACAAAACAACAGTCAACCATCTTTAATTATATTACATCTCTGGCATATTAATTATAGAAAACAGTTTTAAAATGTTAAAAGATTATTCCATGACTGGACGCTTAATTAGGGTGATGGTTATGTTTAAGGTTAGCTTAAGTGGAGAAGAGAGCAGTAAATATATAAGTGTGTGTGTGTGTGCCCAGCCTACACTGTAAAGTGGTCGTGTAGCTGTCACAGCAAAAAGCACTTAGTACTCACTGTAAATGAGGTTGGCGTTAGGAAGGGCATCCAGCTGTAGAAACCAAGCCCAAAACCGGTTCTGTATGAGCAAGACATGGTCACCTGACCTGGCATTGCCCACAACAGGACAACTTGTCTAACCCATGCCAGTGTGGAAAAATGAACGTAAAATGGTGATGGTGATGATGATGATGATGTAGTACAAATTTGGTAGAAATATCCAAGGGTTAGAGCACAGTCCATAGCACGAGTTAAGTATAATTAGTTAATTAATTACAACAGTGACATGTACAGGTTGGGGTATATACCCCAACGAAACTTGAGCACCTGCATATGTCACTGTTATAACTAATTATCAAACTATCGAGTGAGTTTCAATGGTGTTAAGTAACTGAGATTATGTGGCTTGCTCCCTCCTGTTCGGGATGCCAGCCCATCACAAATCTAACCCTCCCCTCCCCCTGTCATTGTAAAAGTCTGTTCCAAGACTAGAGATTCATCAAGCTGAAGTTTATCCCAGTTTCAATGGAGTTAAGGCACTGAGAGTAGAAAACGCCTTCCGATCAAGGGGAGGTAATTCAGTAGTTCCTAACTTGATGTGTGTGTGTAGGACACATTTCAGATTTATTTTTACTCAATCTTCTAGTTACATGGGAATTTATACACATACACAGAAACATATTTCTTTAGCTGACTTCTTTATAAACATCATCGTCGTTTTAACGCCTGTTTTCTCCGCTAGTCAAGATAGGAAAACACTATCCATAGCTAAATGTTTCCAAAACATTTATTATCAGACATGGAAAAAAAAAAGTGATAGTATTTTATATGTGCATATAATATATGTGTGTATTTTTTTTCATTTTAAAACATTCAGGGATGATATCTTCAAGCTATGTTAGATTTCAAGTAGATTAGCAAAATTTGTCAGCATTAGATGAAAGGCAATGAACGACAGACGACATGACAGAAAGAATGGTGGGAAAAGTTGGGTAGAATATCTGTCAAGTTGTACATTATTCTATGTACTATACATGCACTTTTGATGAGTTGTATGTAGTGCACCTGAGCATTGTACACAATAATTTTCATTATTATTATTATTATTATATTACCACAGGAAAAATTGGGTAAAATATGTTGATACATTACCTACAAGCCCTTCCTCTAAATGAAATTGTTGATTTGTGAAAAAACACTCCATGGAAACGACATGAAAAACTCTGTTGACTGTGTTGTGTGTACCGACTAATTTGATGTACCTGAGGAGAGAAAAGAAAAGTTAAAGAGTTGATATATTTGTGACATGTTGGATGATTGTTCCCAGTGGATAGCAGCTGCAACCTGCAGTAGAGGAAGGCCAAGGAAGACCTGTTGAGCAAAAGTGGTGAAAGCAGACCTCAAATTACTGAAACTGGTAGATGAAATGACAAAGGAAGGCAGTAAGTGGAGTGGAGTGGAGTGGAGTGGAGTGAAGCTGTGTTGGAAAAGACCCATCCAACCCATGCAAGCAGGGAAGAACAGACCTAAAATGAGGATTATTATGATGATGATGTTGAGAGTTGAACACATGTGGAAGCAGGTGTTTTTAATGTAATTACTAGAAATAGCAACTGAATCTTCCTCAAATCACATCCTAGCATTTTAACCCTTTAGCATTTAAACCAGCCGTATTTTGTTCAAACCATAGATTTGATATTATGTGAGATAATTATGTGAAATAAAGCCATTACTGTGAAAATACGATAGTAAATATATAAAATAATATAAATGGTAAAGGGTTAAATAAAGATACTATGATTAGAGGTTTCTCTTCATATAGGAAACATGAAGACACATGGCTTAGTGGTTAAGAGTTAAACTGATGATTGTAAGGTTGTGAGTTCAACTCCTAGATCAGGTGAGACATTATCTCCTTGAGCAAGACACTTTATTTCACATTGCTCCAGTCCAGTGTCCTCGAACAGGACATTTATCTCACATTGCTCCAGTCCACTGTGTCCTTGAGCAAAACACTTTATTTCACGTTGCTCCAAGACACTTTATTTCAAGTTGCTCCAGTCCACTGTGTCCTTGAACAAGACACTTTATTTCATGTTGCTCCAGTCCAGTGTCCTTGAACAGGACATTTATTTCATATTGCTCGAGTCCACTGTGTCCTTAAGCAAGTCACTTTATTTCACGTTGCTCCAATTCATTGTGTCCTTGAGCAAGACACTTTATTTGACGTTGCTCCAGTCCATTCAGCTAGCAGAAAGGTGAGTAGTGCCTATAATTGAAAAGAGGAGCAGCCCTTCCACACATACACACACTGTGTTATGCTGAATCTCCCTGAGAGCTACATTAATGATACACATGTCTGTGGAATACTCTCAAGCAGGCTGTTTCATTGTTCGAACAACTTGAGCACACATTGTCATAACTAAGAGAGGCCAAGAGGAATATAGAGGGGAGAAAAGACTTGTGGGAATATAGGGGGGGTCATGGGTATATAGGGGGAAAGTGTGTGGGAGGAAAGACCCATGGGAAAACAAGGGGAAAAACAAAAACAGAAACATTGTTAGAATGATTTAGGTGGTTGATGTACTCGATGAGGGTTGACCTAGGGTTAAACAACAACAGTAACTTACCTGACAACTTTAGCTGGGAAATGTAACATCTGCCAGGAACGACATAAATATTTGGTGTGATCAATGATACGTTGGTAATCTTTATCATCCATTGATACTTCAATATAGTAAGAATATGATCTGTAAAGATAGAGAATAGAGAATAGAGAGAGAGAGAATATAGAGAGGGAGAATATAAAGAGAGAGAATAGAGAGAGAAAATTATAACTAACATGCACCCAGTATACCCTGTAAAGTAGTAACCACACTCACCTTATGCCCACTCACCATGGTATCCACACTCACCTCATATCTCTGCCCCACTCACCATGGTAGCTACACTCACTTCATATCTCTGTCCCACTCACCATGGTATCCACACTCACCTCATATCTCTGTCCCACTCACCATGGTATCCACACTCACCTCATATCTCTGTCCCACTCACCATGGTATCCACACTCACCTCATATCTCTGTCCCACTCACCATGGTAGCTACACTCACCTCATAACTCTGTTCCACTCACCTCATATCTGTGGTATCCACACTCACCTCATATCTCTGTCCCACTCACCATGGTAGCTACACTCACCTCATATCTCTGTCCCATAGAAGCATCTTAATGGTGTTAATGATATATGGCTGACCAAGTTCTATGACAATTCCTTGACCATTATTATCATCAATGGGATGCCGGGTGAATCCTCGGTCAAAGTCGTACATCTGTGTGTCTCCATCCAGCAGAGCTGTTCTCATCTCACCTTTTATTACCTGAGCACCGTGGCTAATTGTGGCAATGTTTTCCTCAGGTACTGAAACAGGTGAAAATAAATTAATTTTTTGGGGGGGTGAGGGATGATAAAGAAAAAATATAAAATTAAAATTTGAGATTCTCTTAAAATGGAAATAGTAAGCGGAGAATGGAAATTAGTTAATGTGTGTGTGTGTGAGTTGTTGTGGGTGTGTGAGAGAGACTGTGTGGATGTGTGAATATATATTTGTGAGTGTGTGTGTGTGTATGTGGATTTTACCTCCTATTTGATAGCCAGAGGAGCATTCTTCTTCAGTTTGGTAGATAAGTGCAGCTATAGTTATACAGAAAAGAAGTGCTGATAGTACATCCCCCTGCTTAACTCCTTTCAAGATGTCTATACACCGTGTAGCTCCCAAATCTATTTTGATATTAGCTGTTGATGTATTTTTTTGTTAATTGTGGTCTTGTTTAAGAGTTGCCGTAAGCTGGGTAGTTTACTATCATTTGAAGACTAAGATCTTCGATACTTACTTACAACCTATCAGTTGTGTTCTGTGTTAATTGGACGACAAGGTCACTTCAGAAGCTCTCTACATTCCAGAACCACATCATGAGACTTATGACTGGCAAGCGGCTCAGTGACCGTATCTGTATCAGTGAGCTGCTCAACATTACCAAACTTAAACCAATTACATCAATTGTCAAGTTAAGAGTACTCAAACTATATGACCATATCAAAAAATCAACTTGCGGTGTGAGTAGGTTATGCTTGGAAGGAAAGTTGGCTGGTAAGAGAAGCAGAGGCCGGCAGCCAAAACAATGGCTTGATAATATCAACTTATGGACTGGACTTGATCTTTTCTCTTTAAACTCTGCTGCTGGTGATCGAACTTTGTGGAGAAAAATATCTCGTGTTGATGCGCAGTCTGCAACTGGTGGAGTTTAGCGTCGTAATAGTAGTAGTGTGTATGTGTGTATATAAGTATTGCTGTGTGTTTATGAGACCGCGTGAATATGTAAATAGATATGTATTTCTGTGAGTGTGTATGTTGCTCTGTGTCTGTTTTTGTGTGTGTGCATGTGTGAATATGTATGCGTTTCTGTGAGTGTGTGTATGCATGTGTGTGTAGTTTTGTGAGTTGTGTGTGTGTTTGTTGTATAAATTAGTAACCAATATGGCATCTGATACAGACTATGAAACAATTAGGCATTTAAACAAGTAACTAGTGGCAGAGTTTACTGATAGATAGACAAGCTTCAGGAAAATGATGAAGATCTTACCAAGAAAACCACGGTACTTGAGATCCATTCCCCGACACTCCCAGATAACCTGGATAGCGTCCAATATGGCATTTGGGGACACAAGATTTGTGGGTCGTACAACCTCAAACAGGTCCTTTATTGAGATTAACGGCAGTCGTACTGCGTCCAGCACAGAGGCACGGTCCACACCAGGATTACATTCACACCATTTGCAGATGGCATGGAAGATCTTGATTTCTTGGGCACAAAAGGAATCACGAGATAGAAGTTCTTTGACAGACGACTGGAAAACAGTAAAAAATAAACAGTGAGTCTTATTTTATTTTCATAATGTGCCGTGTATTGGCAGAATTGTTAGGGTTTCATTAGGGTTATGGATTGGTAGAGTTCATTAAAGTGGTGTATTGGTAGAGCATCAGATAAAATGCTATTGTAATATTTGTTCTGGAACTCTATATCCTGAGTTCAAATTCTGCCAAGGTTAACTTCGCTTTTCATTCTTCCGGGGTTGATAAAATAAAGTATCAGTCATGTACTGAGGTTGTTGTAATGGATTCCTTTTCCACCTTGGGTTCTATGAAACAAAACCACCCATTTTAAAGGGTTCCTTTATGAACTATAAACTCCCAACAAATTTTATATAACAACCATACATTAAGTTACAATCTTAGTAATGAAATGATAAATAATTTTGGTAAATCTCTCCAAAATTCCTCATTAATTAATTAATTGTAATGGAGTGTATTTCATTAGAAATATGACTGTGAATGGTGGTGCTCCAGCATGGCCTCAGCCTCTTGAATGGAACACGTAAACAGATTAACATCAACAAGGAGAAGAAGAAGAAGAAGAAGAAGACGACCAACAAAACTTACCTCTGATAAATTACAGAATGAGGTACTACAGAGTATTTCAAGAGCGTTCCGGTCTATGAATTCCTTACACACCTGACTGAGTGAGACCAAACTATACATATTAGCCAGGTCATATATCAGACAGACGTTCTGTATGTTAAGTGTGGCTTTAAGATAATCAGAGATGGAAGATTCCAGCTCCACAAAGCCATATTGATGAGCTAGGCCTAAAATGTCCAATAGATTCTCTTCCTAAATGGAAATAAATAATAAATATATAGTACCCTGCATAATCGATGGTATAGAGACATCAACTCACACAAACACATCAACATATACTCTCACACATATACACACTGTCACACATATACACACTGTCACACATATACACGCTCTCACACACACTCATAGTCATACATACATACACACACATGCATACACACTCACACTCAGAGACGTAAATACACACATATACATACACACTCTCACACTCATGGAGACATAGATACACACATATACATACACACTCTCACACTCATAGAGACATAGATACACACATATACATACACACTCTCACACTCATGGAGACATAGATACACAGACAGACAGTCCTTACCTTGGCTTCCACCAAATACATTTACTGTACACATATATACACACACCACAGAGAGGCACCACAGACAGAAGCACACATGCAGATACACAGACACAGACACACACACTCCTTACCTTAGCTTCCACCAAATTAATACGTCCACTGCACAGACACACACACACACACACACACCAGACACACACACACCACAGACACACACACTCCTTACCTTAGCTTCCACCAAATTAATACGTCCACTGTACATACACACATACACACACACACACACACACACACACACACACACACACACACACACACACACACTCCTTACCTTAGCTTCCACTAAATTAATACGTCCACTGTACATATATATACAGACACACACATACACACACACACTCCTTACCTTAGCTTCCACTAAATTAATACGTCCACTGTACATATACACACACACACACACACACTCCTTACCTTAGCTTCCACTAAATTAATACGTCCACTGTACATATACACACACACACAGACACACACACACACACACACTCCTTACCTTAGCTTCCACTAAATTAATACGTCCACTGTACATATATTTGCGTAAGGCATCAAATGCTTTAGCAGAAGTGTTCTGCAGTTCTATCTTCTTTGTTCCTGGCTGCGACTCCAACATTCCGCCATATAGCAATGCTCTGAACAATTCAAAAGAAAACCGTCAGGAGTCAACAACACAACAAGTATTTTGATATCATTTTACACAGCTGGGGTTGGCTAAAGTAGGTGAGTTTTGAGAGCTTTAGCCCTGCAGGTCACATAATGTTTGTTTTATGTTCAGATGCCCTTCCTGATTGACACAAAACCTATTACTTACAACACACAGTGGTATGGTGCACCTGTACACAGTGGTATAGTGTACCTGTACACAGTGGTATAGTGTACCTGTACACAGTGGTATAGTGTACCTGTACACAGTGGTATAGTGTACCTGTACACAGTGGTATAGTGTACCTGTACACAGTGGTATAGTGTACCTGTATACAGTGGTATAGTGCACCTGTACACAGTGGTATAGTGTACCTGTATACAGTGGTATAGTGTACCTGTATACAGTGGTATAGTGTACCTGTATACAGTGGTATGGTGCACCTGTACACAGTAGTATAGTCTACCTGCACACAGTGATATAGTGCACCTGTACACAGTGGTATAGTGTACCTGTATACAGTGGTATAGTGTACCTGTATACAGTGGTATAGTGTACCTGTACACAGTGGTATGGTGCACCTGTACACAGTAGTATAGTCTACCTGCACACAGTGATATAGTGTACCTGTACACTGTGATATAGAATACCTGTACACACAGTGATATGGTGTACCTATACACACTAGGGATACAGTGTACCTGTTCTAAACTGGATACACACTAATTACATATATTCCTGATAACATATATGGAAGCATCCAGTCCACACCGTAAAATGGTCATGTAGGTGTCACAACAAAAAACACCCAGTTCACATGGATCAAATTCGACAATACAGGCAGTCTGCTAGTGCTGACTAATAATACAGACATCAGAACCGATGTCAGATCAGATAATACAGGCAGTCGTAGTGCTGACTAATAATACAGACATCAGAACCGATGTCAGATATATCATCATTTCATCATTTCATTTTACGTCTGCTTTTCCCTGCTTGCAAGGGTGGGACGGGAACAGATTCTGGCTTGATTTCTACAGCTGGATGCCCTTCCTAACACCAACCTCATTTACAGTGAGTGCTGGGTGCTTTTTTGCCGTGGCACCTCCACGACCACTTTACAGTGGAATGATAGGGACCCCAGTCCCTATCATCTCATTTCTACAGCTGAGTAAACTGGAGCAATGTGAAATAAAGTGTCTTGCTCAAGGAAACAACACATCACCCGGTCTGAGAATTGAACTCACAACCTTTCAATTGCAAGACCAATGCTCTAACCACTAAGCCATGTGCCTCCATTATATATATATAAACTATGTTTATTCCCTTTCAGAAACTAATTAGTTGGAGTGAAATTTTAGTAAGTAAGTTAATTTTATAATTTTCTTATTTTACGTCTCTCATATATATATATATATATATATATATATATATATATATATATATATATATATATATATATATATAGTTAAAAGAATAGAGGTGTAACACACAAGTTATTATATATTGGTAAACGGAATAGAAAATGCTGACAAATTGTTCACAGTTGAAAAATGGTTTAATTAGGAATAAAAGAGTATTTTTATTCCTAATTAAACCATTTTTCAACTGTGAACAATTTGTCAGTATTTTCTATTCCGTTTACCAATATATATATATATATATATATATATATATATATATATATATATATATATCATCGTCATCAACATCATCGTATATTATAAAGAAAACCAACCTGAAATATTCAGATCTTGCAGCCAAAATGACTTTGTGACATTTAAAGTTAACTCCTTCCACACACAGGACTATGTCACTGAACTCCGATTTTTCAATCAAGTCAGCAAGGTTCTCCGACAATGAGTTGACATGATCTACAATCCCCGACGGAAAAGCTGACCGCCTCAGATGATGTTCCGGTGTTTGTAAGTTGAGTCCTCTAAACGTTGACCACTGCAAATAGAAAAAAAGAAAGAACTTGGTTACGTCCCCAAAGAAACTGGGATTACAGACGGGCCTCTCCTGTAAGGACCTCCTCTTCTATAAGGAAGGACCTGTCATAACTTATTAAGATGAAATAAAATAAAAGAAAATTACCCTCCCTCCCTTTGGTCACAAATGTCGAAGATATTTGCACCTAGATAGTTCCCTTGCGAGGCACAAGTCCAGGTGTACCTAGATAATTCCCCCCAGAGGCACAAGTCTGGGCAAGGTTGTTTGTGGAAGAGCAGCACTCACCCATACATACCGATCTCATCTCTCCACACCGCCAATGTTGTCCAAGGGAAAGGCAATGGCAGATAGGCACCAGAGACATTGCAACATAGACATACATTATATATACACTATATGTACACTATATATACATTATATATACACCACATGACAACTATATATACACTATATATGCTGTTGTCCAAGAGAAAGGTAAAGGCTGATACAGCATGGCACCAGTGACGTCACAACTCATTTCTACAGCCAAGTAAACTGTATTTCAGGGACTCTGCTGTTGGAATGGTTTGGATCCCTTGTCTACCCAGTCAGGGCTGACCTGGTGTTCAACAATAACACTATTAAAGAAAATTTCGCTTCGAGCATAGCTTTATACAATATGTATGGTAGTTTTTATGAAGCCGTTAGCCCCCCGGTGTTTACATAGCTACGGCTTCATAAAAACTTCCATAAATAACACTATTGTACTGTAATATAAGGTTAGGGGGCTCTGATCCCTTGTCTACCCTTGTATACTCAATCGAGGCTGACCTGGTGTTCAACAATAACACTATTGTACTGTAATATAGGGTTAGGGGGTTCTGATCCCTTCTCTACCCAATCAGGCCTGACCTGGTGTTATAAGGTTACAGGGTTCTGCTCTTCTAGGGCTGAAGGAACATCAACTAGACTATAGCCTATTATTATATGGGGTACTATATACTATACAGGGTACTATATATTATGACAGTTGGCAGGTAAGGAATATACTGTACTGATGAAGGGTAATCACCCAGAAACAGTGTCTGCAGTTCTGTTTACATGCCAATACAAGAGCAAGAATGACGGAGTCATTCTACTGACATGGCTTAAAAAGATGCTGTTTGCATAATTGCAAACGAATCGGCAGTATCTGTAGAGGGTCGGACACCATGCTTTGCAGCATAGAGTTACGGCCCTTTATAATATAAGTTCAAATCCCGCCGAAGTTAACTTTGCCTTTCATCCTTACGGGGTCGATAAAATAAAGTACCAGTAATGTATTGGGAAATTACTGGCCTTGTGCCAAATGTAGAAAGCATTATTATTAATATTCGAAAAAACTCAGATTACATTTATTGTATTCAGCCATGTAGATCGCAAAACTATTTGTTTTATATATATATATATATATATATATATATATATATATATATCACAAAAAATAAACAATATATATATATACAAACACACACACACGCATATATATATATATATATATATATATGAAAAGTTATATTTAAAATTGTTGGGTTACAACTAGTAAATATTTATAATATTAAATAAGTGGAAACTACACCCATAAAACCATATTTATTTCATTATATATATTTCAGGGATATCATATTAACAATATGCTATGCCTTCCTCAGACAAAATACAATATAAACAGTTCTATAGATAAATAGATTCGACATACCGTAATAACATCGACTTGCATTTGAAGAGGTTGATATGCCATATCAACCTCTTCAAATGCAAGTCGATGTTATTACGGTATGTCGAATCTATTTATCTATAGAACTGTTTATATTGTATTTTGTCTGAGGAAGGCATAGCATATTGTTAATATGATATCCCTGAAATACATATAATGAAATAAATATGGTTTTATGGGTGTAGTTTCCATTTATTTAATATTATATATATATATATATATATATATACACACACACACATACAGGGTATCCCAAAAAAGGTATACAAACATCAACAGCATTGAAATCAAAGTGTGTATACATTTGGGGGACACTGTATATATAACGATAGCCTTTGGTGGAATGTGTGTTAAAGTTTATATACGTCAATAGATCCAACACAACAACAACAACAACAGTAACAATAGCCAGGTAAAGTTTCTATATCAACCAACATTCCTGACATATGCAGTGTTATTCTATATCTACCTTTATATACTGTGACGTACAGCTTGCTAGAGGAACACCTTGGGTTGTAGCTGCTTTATATATACTGTATATATATACACACAGCTATATACATACATACACGTACATGTGTATATATACTATAAACACACATATATATATATACGCATACTGTAAAAAACACACATATATATTACATGCATATATATATATATATATATATATATATATACAGCTATATACATACATACACATACATGTGTATATATACTATAAACACACATATATATATATATATACGCATACTGTAAAAAACACACATATATATTACATGCATATATATATATATATATATATATATATATATATATATATATATATATACAGCTATATACATACATACACATACATGTGTATATATACTATAAACACACATATATATATATACGCATACTGTAAAAAACACACATATATATTACATGCATATATATATATATATACACACATACATATACATTTATATATAGACATACATAGATATACACACACACAGTTATACTCACACATGTACACACACACATATACATATGTCAACACACAATTCTACATTTATATATATATATATATACACACACACTTTACATATTTCTCCATCAAGCAGGTGTGTTATCTGTTATAAACAACACCACACGACCACCTTCTAATTAAGACACCTGGAGTAGTACACTATAAACACCACTAATTAGTTAAATATTTAACTAATTAATTATTTAACTAATTATTCCTACCATATTCTAAGTCTCCAGTTAAAATTATTTTGAAATAATTTTCACCAATGATATCTTTCATAAAAGTACAAAGGTCACTCTTCTCTGTTATCTGATTATATATACACACACACGTATATGTGTGTGTGTATATACACACACATATACATGTGTGTGTATATATACACACACATATACGTGTGTGTGTTTATATATATATATATATATATATATATATATATAAATAGGCGAAAGTCCAGCGTAACGAAACTCCCTTTTTAGCCTTAATATAAATGAATATATATGTGTGTGTGGAGAGAGAGAGAGAGAGATAGACATGCATGTATATAAACATATATAGTGAAATTTCGTTATAACGAAAAATTCTTTATAACGAGATCCACCTAATACATCGAGCGTGTGATCGGGGATTGAAAAAAATTTCGTTAGAAAGGATTTTACCTGAATATACACATACATATATATTTATATATAGAGGGAGATAGGAAAAAGTATGATCCCGACGGCAGAGCTCAAGCCGTTTCGACGGCTATTTCTGGACATAGCCGTCGAAACGGTGTGAGCTCTGCCGTCGGGGTCATACTTTTTCCTATTACCCACTCTACTACCCTAAGTATTGAGTACTCTGGTGCGTTATGGTCCATCTGGTTCCTTACCACAACTCCTTCGTTATATATATAGAGAGAGAGACATACATATATAAACAAACAAACATATATACATAAACACATACATGCATACACACACACACACATACACATTAGGGTTTACAGTGTGAGTGTGGTTTGACTGTTATGTCTAGCAGGTCGAGTGACCATGTAGTAGTAGAGGAATGTAGAGGAAACCCCCCAAAGTTAAAATGTAGAGTTAGTCACGAAAGGAATTTATAGATAACATTAAAAGATAGTCAAATATTTTAGTAGCTATTAATATTTATTTGCTATATAAGTAGTGGGGTCGAAGTGGCATCGGGGCCTGACACACGGCAGGCTTGGGACATTTTGAAATACCTGGCGGAGATCTTCAGTCTCCAGGTGTGAAAACAGCCAAGGCCTTCCATAGAAAGAACGAAAGAAAGAAAGAGAGATAGAGGAAGAATTGACCACAGTACACGACTGGTACTTTATTTATCGATCTCGAAAGGACGACAAGGTCTTAACAATATTACCACCATACAAGAACATTTACGCTGTAAGCTGGACCCGCTAGAAACATTATTTTATATATATATATATATATATATATATAACGAAGGAGTTGTGGTAAGGAACCAGAGTTGTGGTAAGGAACCATAACGCACCAGAGTACTCAATACTTAGGGTAGTAGAGTGGGTAATAGGAAAAAGTATAACTGCGACGGCAGAGCTCAAGCCGTTTCGACGGCTATTTCTGGACTGAAATAGCCGTCGAAACGGCTTGTGCTCTGCCGTCGGGATCATACTTTTTCCTATATATATATATATATATATATATATAGGAACCGGTAAGACCCCGACGGCTGAGCTCAAGCCGTTTCGACGGCTAATTCTGGACTAATAAAAAAAAAAAAAAAAAAAAGATTTTTTTTTAGTCCAGAATTAGCCGTCGAAACGGCTTGAGCTCAGCCGTCGGGGTCTTACTGGTTCCTATTACCCACTCTACTACCCTAAGTATTGAGTACTTTGGTGCGTTATGGTCCACCTGGTTCCTTACCACATTTCCTTCGTTATATATATATATATATATATAACGATAACCTTTGGTGGAATGTGTGTTAAAGTTTATATACGTCAATAGATCCATCACAACGACAGTAATAATAGCCAGGTAAAGTTTCAAAAGCCAGTATATATTTATAAGGTTCCTAGTAATAATTTATTGTATATATTATATGTGTTTATATTTTCATTCTGTAAGAATTATAAATAATTTGTAATGTTGTTTATTTATACAGCTGTGAATAAAGTTTATATACATACCGATTGTGTTGTTATTTCCGTTTATATATATATATATAAGATTAAAAGTTTAACAAGGTTCAATGAATTCATCAATGAATAAAGCTTCACAATAGATTATAAGCACTCTACAGTGAGGTTTTCTTGAG